>OZ024741.1:99425405-99427905 GCA_964016885.1 Eledone cirrhosa
GGACGTAGTGGGGTTGGTGTGAATTTAAGACCTTTGGAGAGTAAGTTGATAAGGTTGGGTGTTGGTTCTGCACTAGTAAGATTGATAATTTTTATTACTATCGGTTTCTCCTCCCTGTCTTGTGTTATTTTGTTTGCCTGTATCTGCGTGCTGTGTCTAAAAAATGGTTGGGGTAGAGGGGTTGTCTGCTGATGTTAAGTGGTCTCCTGTTTTTGTTATATTCCTTGTTGTTGTAAAATGTGGTTCGGGTTGGTGGTTGTAGATTGAATGGGGTGTTCCTGTACTGAGAGTATGGGTGTGTGTTTCTATGTGCCATGTTGTATTGTGGTGTTATAAGTGGCCTACGTTGTTGGTTGTATCGTGTGGTGTGGGTTTGTTGTGTATTGTGGAAGTGAGAGTTGAGAAAATGGTAATTACCTTGCTGTCCCCTTGAAGCGGGGAAGTTGTTGCATCTATCATGGCGGTGGTATCTTTTCCCTATGTTTGACGATGAGGAATCCGCGTAGTAGTTGAGTGATTTGGTATGGTGTCTCCTTGAAGGGGGAAAGTTGTAAATGTCATTCTGGGGGAGATGATTTCTTGGGTTTTTGTTCCTTCTTATGGTAGCGAGGTTGGGAAGTTCATCTTCGGTGTGGTGCTTCCTTCTTCGTTTGTTTGAGGCTTGGGGGTTTGAGAAGTTGTTGTGCGGTTCAGTTATGGGTTTTCCTATTTTTATGAACGGGTTATTGGAGGTGTAATCCGTTTGAAAAGTCGATTCATAGTGTAGGAACCAAGCGGCACTTTTTTCCCAGCGTTGAAGGGATTTCAGTTCTTCTCTGTTGCAGTCCCCTTTCCATAATTTGGAGATCTTCTCTACCTTGGGGCCTTCAGTTTTGTTGTTGATTTCCAGGAGGATCTCTTCATCGATGGTTTTGATTTTTTCCTCATTTGTCTGGGCCCTCAGTTTAAGAAGTTCAATTTCTGTCTTCATTTTTTCCAATGCCATTCTTTCCCTAAGGTGTCTTTGAGGTTCGGGTTCATTTGGAATGGACTTTATTTGTAGTTTACGGGGGAGAGTTAGAGGGGTTGAGTTAAGCCATTTTTCATATATCTCTGCTTTGTTGTGATTTTGTATCATCTTCCAGAATGAGAACTTTCTGTCTCTGAGGGATTTGTTCCATTTTGGAATTGTTCGAATTTTCATTTTGTGTGAATCAATCTCACATGGTTCTTCGTTGGTTTTTCCTGGGTTGGTAGTAGTGAACATAGTTTGGATAGTATCGCAAAGGTTTTGGAGTTTGTCGCCGATTTCGGAGGGTTTGTATCCGGTGGCGGTTTCCTTATTTGTGGAGTCAAGTTTGTCGACCAGCAAAGATAGGTTGGTGTTGATTTTCTTGAGTTCCTGTAGGACCTCTTCATTTGAGTTGATGAGGGTTGTATCCGTTTTTGTTGGCATTTTATAGTAAAACACAATTTCACATGTGCATCGGAAAATCTAATATATGTATTAACTTGTTCAGGTTGTCGAGAACAATACATAGGCCAGACCAAAAACAGCCTCCGCCAACGCATGACTGTCCATAGATCCCAAATTAAAATGGGAATACAGGAAAATACCACTGAGTGAACACATTGATACCTGTGCCGCCCAAAATCATCCCAACTTCAGAATCTTTCCCCTCTACAAATTTAAAGATAATGCCACCCACACCCAGCGCATCAGCAAGGAATCTTACTTCATTAACAAATACGAACCCCGTCTAAACACTTCTCCCTAAGACGAACCCACAACATACACACGTCAACATACATACCTACATCAGCACACATCTCTACCCACATATAAACACAATGACACACGTAAACACACATGCTCTATGGTGCAATACAAAAAAATATATGTGCATATATAGGTATGTATATATGTATATATATATATATATATATATGTAGTGAATATATGTATGTGTATATATATATATAGTGAATATCATTTCACACCTTTTATTGTTAAGATTTTTGATGTTCTATTAAGAGAACCGATTTTACTGAAAAAATCGAATAATGTACACCATTTTACCAGGGGGAAAAAAATACAGGTCCACCCACACACACACACACACACACACACACATATATATACACAAACACATACACACGCGTACATCAACATACAAAGAGACTTATACACACACACACACACACGCGCACTTCTCCGTATAAGACAAAAGCTGAAAAATATCTTTTGACATGCTAAAATACCCCCCATTGCTTTCAGACACATTCTTACTGACCATCGAATTACTCTGCTATACACACACACACACACACACACACACACACACACACACACACACACACACACACACACACACACACACACACACACACACACACACACACACACACACTTATCTTAATAGCCATTTGACACACATCGCAGCTGGCCATTGTCGCAGCATCGAACACCTTACTACTACTACTATACACACACACACACACACACACACACACACACACA
>OZ024741.1:99432905-99442905 GCA_964016885.1 Eledone cirrhosa
GAGATCTCTTGTCGATCAGACCTTGTCTGGTACTAAACAACAACCCATTCTCTTTCTCATCCTTGTTTTCACTGCCTCTCTGTCGTTCACCTTCTTCAACCCATTTCCGGCAACCCTTTTGCTCTAACTTACTCCTTTCTTTCCTATTTCCCCCACTTCACCCTCTCTCTTTCTTATATATATATATATATATATATATATATATATATATATATATATATAAGTGTGTGTGTGTGTGTGTGTTGTGTGACGATAGCTAATAAGCTTGAAACTAGTACAGCGTTCCTTTGTCAGTGTTGAACAAACGAGCAACGATGGTTACTAGACACTACGGCTTAATACGGGATGTTTGTTTACAAACACACCGAGCATTACAATAAATGTTCGGTGAATCCATACGTACATATATATATGTGTGCATGTATGTATATATATATACATACTACTGTACGTCTGTATACATATATGTATGTACGTGTACATACTTATATTTAAGTAACAGCCGTACTAAGAGTGGGAAATGAAATTTCGTTTCATTTTTTTCCATTTATATATATATATATATATATATATATATATATATACATATATATATATATATATATATATATATATATATATATATATATATATATATATATATATACATATATATACATATATATATATATATATACATATATATATATATATACATATATAACTTTGAATAACTTTGAAATGTTTTGGCCAGTATTGGCCCAGGCCATGTCTAACTTAATAGCACCACCTGGCGAAGTCTTTCAATTCAGGATTTGGGCACCATGGCCCATTCGAGAAGAGAATTACTGTTTGCGGAGACATATCCGGGTGTGGGTGGTTTGTCCGGGATTACTTGGAGGAATTTGTCCAAAGACTTCTTGAATTTTGTGTGGTCAGTTTCTGTTTTGACGTGTCCTGGTGTGATGTTGAAGAGAGCAGGGCCGATTGAGGTGAAATAATTGTGCCGTATTGTTGTTATGAGTTGCGATTTAGATTTTTGAATGGGACGGATAGCACGGGGCCCAAGCCTTGGGTGTATCTTGAAGGCGATGCCAACATCATTTGGGCAGTGATGATGGAACATTTTCCACATCATGCAGATAATATAACGCTCACGGCGACGTTGGAGTGAGTAAAGTTTCAGGTTTTCCAATCGACCCCAGTAGTCAAGGTCTGACATGCCATCTATCTTTTTCGTGATTGCCCTTTGAGGAGCTTCAAGTTTCATGATACTTTGTTTCGTGTGGGGAGACCACAGTGGACAACAGTATTCAAGGTGTGGTCGGGCGAAAGTAGAGAAGAGAAGGATAATGGTGCGGGAATCTCTCGACTGGAAGGTTCTGAGGATCCAGGAACACATTCTGCGGGCCATGTCAACTTTGCTGCTTATATGCGTGGTCCAGCTTATGTTGCTGTCCACAGTTACTCCCAAGTCTCTGATGTTGTTAGATGCCACGAGAGTTTCCCCGGAGGGAAGGGAGTACGGGAGTTTCAGAGCATCCTCTTTTCCAAAGTGGATCAGTTCGAATTTGTCTTCGTTCAGTAACATGTTGTTCTTTTCTGCCCATTGGGTAACAGCCAGTAGGTCTGACTGAAGGCTTATCCGGTCATCCACGCCATTGATGACCTTTTGGAGCTTGGAATCATCAGCGAAAATTTTAATGTTGCTGTGTTTGATGATGTCAGTGATGTCATTAATATAGATGATGAAGAGAAGTGGGCCCAACACAGTGCCTTGTGGGACTCCACTACTGACTTTGGCTGGGCTTGATTTGACTCCCTCAACTACAACATGTTGGGTTCTGTTTGACAGGAAGCTCTTGATCCACTGCAGCAGCTTTCCAGTGACACCAATATTGGACAGCTTTCTCAGTAGAATGTTATGATCAACCCTGTCAAAGGCCTTGCTGAAATCAAGGTAGATAACATCAGTGTTGGAACCCTCTCCCAAGGCTCTCAAAATGTCATCAAAGTGATGCAGTAGTTGCGTCAGGCAATCCCTTCCATTACGGAATCCATGCTGGTTGGAGTTCAGCATATTGTTACTCTCAAGGAAGTGGGTCATTCGCGATCTCACCACTCGCTCAAATACCTTAATGATATGAGAGGTGAGTGAGATTGGACGGTAATTCACGGCAAGGGATTTGTTTCCCTTTTTGAAAACTGGGACAACAGACTGGGATAGAAGGTTTTCTGGCACATATCCAGCATCCAGTGAGTTCCGCCACAGATTGGCAAGAGGAGAAGCAAGTTGGTGTTGACACGCCTTCAAGACACAAGCAGGGAACCTATCGGGACCTACTGCTGAATTATGCTTGATTTCCTTTATTGCCGCCAAGACATCAGGGGCGCCAAACGTTATGTCCGATAAGGTGTAATGGGGAGTAACATCGCCGATACAGCCCAGATCGGCCATATCAGGATTGCTGAAAACAGAGCAGTATTGTTTCTGCAGTATCTCACCCATGGTTTTAGCATTGTCTTGAAGAGTGCCATTTTCATCAATTAGAGGGCCAACAGTAGAGCCAGTGATTTTGTGTTTTTTTGCAAATGAAAAGAACACTTTGGGATTGAGTTTGATCTTCTCAATGGCCCAGGCCTCTTCAGCTCTTCTCTGATTGTTGATGAGGGACATTATGTTGTTTTGGAGGTTATGTTTTTTAATCTCTAGTGATGAAATGGCAGTCAAGTTGATGTGTTGCTGCTGACAGTATTTCAGATTGTTGATTTTTTTGTTCGTTCTCTTAATTTTTCTGATGAGCGTTTTTCTATTTCTAGGGATTCTGCTCTTAGATTTGTTTATAGTTCTTAATGGGGTGTGTTTAGCACATATGTTTGTAACAGTGTCCACAAATGTCTGCCAGGACTTTTTGATGTTAGTGGGTGTATGAGTGTGCGTGAAGGACCAGTCGACATGTGCAAGATCATGACTGATCGCTTCCCAGTTTGCATTGTGGAAATCCATAGCGTCAAACGGATGGGCAGGAGAAATGACATTGGGTTTGTATATTGGACGGTGGAATCTCAGATCACAGAGAACCATGTCATGATCAGAGAGTAGAGTTTTCTCCACTGCAATATTGTGGATATTGTCAGTGTGATTGCTGAAAATTAAGTCTAGGACGTTTTTGTGGCACCTCGTTGGTTCGAGCACTAGTTGGGATAGGAAGAAATCATCCATGAAGTCAAGAAGCGATTCCACAGCTTCCCTGTCAGAGGTTGAGGCAGAAGAACCTGGTGGCAGGGTGTTTGTATATATATACATATATACATATATATATATATACATATATATATATATATATATATACATATATACACATATATATATATACACATATATATACATATATATATATATATATATATATACACATATATACATATATATATATATATATATATATACACATATATACATATATATATATATATATATATATATATATATATATATATACACACATATCTGTACATATATATATATATATATACACACACATATATGTACATATATACACACACATATATGTACATATATATATATATATATATATACACACACATATATGTACATATATATATATATATATATACACACACACACATATATGTACATATATATATATATATATATATATACACATACACATATAAGTACATATATATATATATATATATCACACATACAAATGTCTGGTTTATTCACTTGTACTCACTCCCTCTCATTCTTCTTTGTACATCTCCCATTCTTTCACATTTTCTACTTTCATATTCTCACTCTCTCTCACACACACACACACACACACACACACACACACACACACACACACACACACACACACACACACACACACACACACACACACGTTCAATCGCAGTCTTTCGTCTTGTCAAGCTAAACATTAAAGGAATGGCTACCGACAAATGGGTGCTAATCCCCAACAATTAACAAACTATTGGAATCACGTGATCTGGGCCATCTAGACCATCTGATGTTATGTTTACATCACAAGTGACACATTACATAAGACTGACGAATTTGTCTCATTAGTGCAGAATGGTGGTGAATGTTGCTGCCAGTACTGGTAGTGTTGTTGTTGTTGTTGTTGGCTGTGGTGGTAGTGGTGCTGGTAGTGGTGCTGGTAGTGGTGCTGATCGTGTTGTTGTTGTTGTCGTTGGCTGTGGTTGTACTGGTGCTGATAGTGTTGTTGTTGTTGTTGTTGTTGTTGTTGGCTGTGGTGGTAGTGGTGGTAGTGGTGCTGATCGTGTTGTTGTTGTTGTTGGCTGTGGTGGTACTGGTGCTGGTAGTGTTGTTGTTGTTGTTGTTGTTGTTGTTGGCTGTGGTGGTACTGGTGCTGGTAGTGTTGTTGTTGTTGTTGTTGTTGTTGGCTGTGGTGGTACTGGTGCTGATAGTGTTGTTGTTGTTGTTGTTGGCTGTGGTGGTACTGGTGCTGATAGTGTTGTTGTTGTTGTTGGCTGTGGTGGTACTGGTGCTGGTAGTGTTGTTGTTGTTGTTGTTGTTGTTGGCTGTGGTGGTACTGGTGCTGGTAGTGTTGTTGTTGTTGTTGTTGTTGTTGGCTGTGGTGGTAGTGGTGGTAGTGGTGCTGATCGTGTTGTTGTTGTTGTTGGCTGTGGTGGTACTGGTGCTGATAGTGTTGTTGTTGTTGTTGGCTGTGGTGGTACTGGTGCTGGTAGTGTTGTTGTTGTTGTTGTTGTTGTTGGCTGTGGTGGTACTGGTGCTGGTAGTGTTGTTGTTGTTGTTGTTGGCTGTGGTGGTACTGGTGCTGGTAGTGTTGTTGTTGTTGTTGGCTGTGGTGGTACTGGTGCTGGTAGTGTTGTTGTTGTTGTTGTTGGCTGTGGTGGTACTGGTGCTGGTAGTGTTGTTGTTGTTGTTGTTGTTGTTGTTGTTGTTGGCTGTGGTGGTAGTGGTGCTGATCGTGTTGTTGTTGTTGGCTGTGGTGGTACTGGTGCTGGTAGTGTTGTTGTTGTTGTTGTTGTTGGCTGTGGTGGTACTGGTGCTGGTAGTGTTGTTGTTGTTGTTGTTGGCTGTGGTGGTACTGGTGCTGGTAGTGTTGTTGTTGTTGTTGTTGGCTGTGGTGGTACTGGTGCTGGTAGTGTTGTTGTTGTTGTTGTTGGCTGTGGTGGTACTGGTGCTGGTAGTGTTGTTGTTGTTGGCTGTGGTGGTACTGGTGCTGGTAGTGTTGTTGTTGTTGGCTGTGGTGGTAGTGGTGGTAGTGGTGCTGGTAGTGTTGTTGTTGTTGTTGGCTGTGGTGGTACTGGTGCTGGTAGTGTTGTTGTTGTTGTTGTTGGCTGTGGTGGTACTGGTGCTGGTAGTGTTGTTGTTGTTGTTGTTGGCTGTGGTGGTACTGGTGCTGGTAGTGTTGTTGTTGTTGTTGTTGGCTGTGGTGGTACTGGTGCTGGTAGTGTTGTTGTTGTTGTTGGCTGTGGTGGTACTGGTGCTGGTAGTGTTGTTGTTGTTGGCTGTGGTGGTACTGGTGCTGGTAGTGTTGTTGTTGTTGTTGTTGTTGGCTGTGGTGGTACTGGTGCTGGTAGTGTTGTTGTTGTTGTTGTTGGCTGTGGTGGTACTGGTGCTGGTAGTGTTGTTGTTGTTGTTGGCTGTGGTGGTACTGGTGCTGATAGTGTTGTTGTTGTTGTTGTTGGCTGTGGTGGTACTGGTGCTGGTAGTGTTGTTGTTGTTGTTGTTGGCTGTGGTGGTACTGGTGCTGGTAGTGTTGTTGTTGTTGTTGGCTGTGGTGGTACTGGTGCTGGTAGTGTTGTTGTTGTTGTTGTTGGCTGTGGTGGTACTGGTGCTGATAGTGTTGTTGTTGTTGGCTGTGGTGGTACTGGTGCTGGTAGTGTTGTTGTTGTTGTTGTTGTTGGCTGTGGTGGTACTGGTGCTGGTAGTGTTGTTGTTGTTGTTGTTGGCTGTGGTGGTACTGGTGCTGGTAGTGTTGTTGTTGTTGTTGGCTGTGGTGGTACTGGTGCTGGTAGTGTTGTTGTTGTTGTTGTTGGCTGTGGTGGTACTGGTGCTGGTAGTGTTGTTGTTGTTGTTGTTGGCTGTGGTGGTACTGGTGCTGGTAGTGTTGTTGTTGTTGTTGTTGGCTGTGGTGGTACTGGTGCTGGTAGTGTTGTTGTTGTTGTTGGCTGTGGTGGTACTGGTGCTGGTAGTGTTGTTGTTGTTGTTGTTGTTGGCTGTGGTGGTACTGGTGCTGGTAGTGTTGTTGTTGTTGTTGTTGGCTGTGGTGGTACTGGTGCTGGTAGTGTTGTTGTTGTTGTTGGCTGTGGTGGTACTGGTGCTGGTAGTGTTGTTGTTGTTGTTGTTGGCTGTCGTGGTACTGGTGCTGGTAGTGTTGTTGTTGTTGTTGTTGGCTGTGGTGGTACTGGTGCTGGTAGTGTTGTTGTTGTTGTTGTTGGCTGTGGTGGTACTGGTGCTGGTAGTGTTGTTGTTGTTGTTGGCTGTGGTGGTACTGGTGCTGGTAGTGTTGTTGTTGTTGTTGTTGGCTGTGGTGGTACTGGTGCTGATAGTGTTGTTGTTGTTGTTGTTGGCTGTGGTGGTAGTGGTGCTGATAGTGTTGTTGTTGTTGTTGTTGGCTGTGGTGGTACTGGTGCTGGTAGTGTTGTTGTTGTTGTTGGCTGTGGTTGTACTGGTGCTGATAGTGTTGTTGTTGTTGTTGTTGTTGGCTGTGGTGGTTACTGGTGCTGATAGTGTTGTTGTTGTTGTTGTTGTTGTTGTTGTTGGCTGTGGTGGTACTGGTGCTGGTAGTGTTGTTGTTGTTGTTGTTGTTGTTGGCTGTGGTGGTACTGGTGCTGGTAGTGTTGTTGTTGTTGTTGGCTGTGGTGGTACTGGTGCTGGTAGTGTTGTTGTTGTTGTTGTTGTTGGCTGTGGTGGTAGTGGTGGTAGTGGTGCTGGTAGTGTTGTTGTTGTTGTTGGCTGTGGTGGTACTGGTGCTGGTAGTGTTGTTGTTGTTGTTGTTGGCTGTGGTGGTACTGGTGCTGGTAGTGTTGTTGTTGTTGTTGGCTGTGGTGGTAGTGGTGCTGGTAGTGTTGTTGTTGTTGTTGGCTGTGGTGGTACTGGTGCTGGTAGTGTTGTTGTTGTTGTTGTTGGCTGTGGTTGTACTGGTGCTGATAGTGTTGTTGTTGTTGTTGTTGTTGGCTGTGGTGGTAGTGGTGCTGGTCGTGTTGTTGTTGGTTGGCTGTGGTAGTAGTGGTGGTAGTGGTGCTGGTCGTGTTGTCGTCGTTGTCGTCGTTGGCTGTGGTGGTAGTGATGCTGGTAGTGTTGTTGTTGATGGTGCTGCTGTTGATTGTTTCGCCCCAGGTCACCCTTAATCTAGCAGACCAATGATCAAAGACATTCCAGCCATAATCACGCCATCATTTTCTTGTATACGCGGACCCCACGATCATATTAACCCTTTCATTACCGTATCTCTAATGAAAGATAACTATCTAAATAGTTTTGTAGATAATCAAGAATAGGTTTGGTGGGGATTTAATAATATAACTAACTTTCTCCTAGTTAAGTTGGAGCATAACTTAAATTTTCTAACATAAACTTATGATGGAAGCTTTTTTTTTTTAATAAAATATACACTTTATTTGTAGAACCAGGCAGGTTTTTATTAAAATAGTTATTTCCAATGTGATCCGGTGTGACTTGGGGAAGTTTCGCTACTATTTCTAGAAAGTTGAGCGACCACAATGGAACTTCTTCGTTAGTTGATGGTGGTGATGTTGTAGGTTTTGGTGTTGTTGTTGTTGGTGGTGTTGGTGGTGGTGTTGTTGTTGGTGGTGTTGGTGGTGGGTGTCGTGATGATGTTGGTGGTGTTGGTGGTGGTGGTGGTGGTGGTGGTGGTGATATATCGACGGTGTTATTGCTGTAGTATATTGTGGCTGCTCTGTAACTCTAGTCCAACTCTGATCGACCAGACCCATTTTCAGTCGTTACTATCTCGTCATTTTGTATATATTGATCATCCATCGTGTCCTTTTCTTTAAGGGAGTGAGACATGGTTTGAGGGAAATTTAGCTGCTATTTCTAGCAAAATAAATCAACCACGTAGTGTTTTCGTCATTGAGCAATGGTTTGTTGGTGACGGTTAGCCCCTGGTCACGTTGATCCGAAACGAATAGACCTGTCATCAAAAGCGTTCCATTCGTGACCACTTCACAATATTTTCGGATATAATATTTAGGACTATATTATTCGACGTGCCTTTCCTTTATTTACGACGATAGAGTTTGAGGGAGATTGGCTGTCGGTTTTAGCAGATTGAACAACCGAGAAAAAGTTCCTTCATTGACTTGTAAGTTCGAGTTGGTAGTTAGCTAGCTAGTTGGCTGGTTGGCTGGAGGGTTGATTGGTTGGCTGATTGGCTGGTTGGTTGGCTTGCTGGTTGGCTGGATGGCTGGGTGGTTGGTTGGATAGATGGGTTGGCTGGTTGCTCTTGTGTTTGTTTATATAGCCTACATTGTACCTGTTGAGCAACATAATGCTATGGCAGTCAATGTATAATTGTTCAATTTCGAAAATATGTGTTTGTGCGTGACAGAGGGGGGAGAAGGTTGGTAGAAAGAGGCAAATAAGAGGGATAGGTGAGAGAGAGAGAAAGAAAGAAAGAGAGAGAGAGAGAGAGAGAGAGAGAGAGAGAGAGAGAGAGAGAGAGAGAGAGAGAGAGAGAGAGAGAGAGAGAGAGAGAGAGAGAGACTGAATATTAAAAAAAGGAGAGAAGTCAACACGTGAAAGAGGAGAGAGTGTATGAACAAGTAAGGGAGAAAGATTGTGAGAAGAGAGTGGTGAACAAGTAAGAGGGATATGTAAAAGAGGAAGAGAGAGAAGTTGGAAAAAGACATTGTGAAAGTGTGAAAACGTAGAGAGAGAGAGAGTGAGAGAGAGAGAGAGAGAGAGAGAGAGAGAGAGAGAGAGAGAGAGAGAAAGTGAAATGTAAAGAGAGAGTAATCAAGTAAGAGTGTACCAATTAAAGAGAGTGGGCACGTTGACAATGAGGAAGCTTTGGAGGAAAGAGTGGGGAGAGAATATGGAAACAAAGAGAGATGAACAATTAAAAGTGGGATAGGTTAATAGGAAAAGAGAATGTCTGAAAAGATATGATGGTCATGGCTGGAATAATTTATATTAGGTCTGCTCGATCAACGGCTGGAAACACAAGTGTCTGACTTGATGCCTTATTTTAAGACACTTGCTCAAAGTGCTACATTGTGGGATTGAACCGGAAACCACGTGTTGCAGAGTAAATTTCTTATCTATACAGCCATGTAGAGGTTCTCTCGAAATGTCTATTCAATGCTCGATCAAAATCTTTTTTTTTAAATGATTAGTTCATTAAGAAGATACTTAAGACGAAAAACGCATACCATTGATGGGATAAACCATACTAAAAGTCTGATATGGAGTTCCGACAAGTTTATAACATCCTGCTTTCGTGCAATCCAGGTACAGGAAACCCCACCAAGTAACTACTACACAAAAGAGGAAAATCATCAGCTGACAATAAATATAGACTCTGCAAAGGCCGAATATGTTAGTTATATTGTTGCCAACTGTGAAAGAATGTCTTCTTACTACCTTCCCATGAGACATAGTATGGTAACAAGAGCAATCTGGAATGAAGATATTGAGACTGGTGAATCAAAAGAATATTGGTGGTTCCTAAAATAAAAAAGATAAAATGCTACCAAATTAAAACAAAGCCGACCTGATATTGTTGTTTGGAACAACAGGTTGAAAACCTACTCTGTTGTAGAAGCCCGCTGTCCTTTTGATGCCATTGTAATAAAGAAGATACACGAGAAGTGGGGTATATACGGACCAATGATGAGGAGTTTACAGATCCAGTAACTAAAATATATCTTCAATTCCATACCTATTATTATGGAATGGCAGTATCGGTAGAGCGTCAGACACCATGCTTTACAGCATAGAGTTATGACCCTTTATGTTCTGAGTTCAAATCCCGCC
>OZ024741.1:99447905-99490405 GCA_964016885.1 Eledone cirrhosa
CGATAGACAGACAGACAACCACAGCTTTATATATATAGATTAGTCTTTATATTCTGTTTACCGATTTATATATTTTCTTACTTATTTTTCTATAAGCTTGGACACGACGATGAGAGGTCGAGGATTCCATGAAAGTGTGGATGGTCGAAAACGTTTGGTAATCCCTGTCCTAACGGGTCCAACTAAGAATCACGGCTCAATAATAGACACAGGTTACTCAGAGATTAACACAAATCTACAGCACTAACATTAGAAAGAACTGAAAACTGTTTTCTTTTCAAAAATCATTCCCAAGTAAAACGCTTAAATAAAACTTGAAATACCTATATAAATGTATTACCCTTTTCTCTTGTTACAGAAGATCTGTTTTGTTTGACAAACAGGGTCCCAACTTATTTTCAATTTTTACACATGTAGTTTTTTTGCATGCTGTTTACGAAAATCACGAGAATTTTTTTTTTTTTTTTTGAGAAATTAATAATGGTTTCTGATTTAGGCACAAAGCCAACCATCTTTTTTTTTGGGGGGGGGGGGGGGGTCGATTAAATCGACCCCAGAGCGTTCTTTATTTTATCGACCCCGTAAGGATGAAAAGCAAAGCTAACCTCAGCAGGATTGAAACTCAGAGCGGTAAAGAGCCGCAACTCTATACTGCAAAGCATGTTGTCCGACACTCTACCGATACTACCAATTCACCGCCCCTTTTTGAGAAATTAATAATAAAAAAAAAGCTACAATATTTTAAAAATTGAATTTTCAAAGCATTTTTAGCCAATTAGATCTAACCAACCACAAAACGACGGATAAATCACCTGCATAATGATATCAAAAATGTTATATATCATTTCATTCTTTCATTACAAGGACGGTGGAAGCATTTCTTAATTGTGGTGGGGGTGGGGCGAATTTGGTCAATTTAGTTGTTGTCATTAGTTTACCTCTTTCCACGCTGAAATGATCAGAAAACTTCGATATACGATAAACATAACGTGTACATAAATTGTAGCGCATATCCAAATAGATGGGTGTTTTGGTAGTTTGGGAACCCCAGTTCCACCGCCATTGCAATAGGCTAATCAGTTTGGTTAAATAGTGTAAAGTAAATAGATCTCCGTCGGTTTCGACGATGACTTGTACCGCTAGTTCCAATAACTTGTTGAAAAAGTGACTGAGTATTCCACATACATGTTTGATTGTAACATAACTTTTAATGAGAATCAGCGTGATGTAGTAATATGGGTGGACATTTGAAGCTAAACAATACATTCTCTCTGGCACACACATTCACACACATACGGATTGTTGCACACATGAACACATGTCTCGTACACACACACACAAAGACACATTTACTTTTACGTTCACACGCCGTATGCACTCACATTTCCCACGCACACGTATATGATGAATGGCCATGTAAAGTCTACGCTAGCTATTCTTCTGTCCAATGTTCCTGTCACCAACTTCCACCACTACCTCTATATACCCACAACACTAGACCCCATTCTGTGTTAACCCACCCACATTATTATCCACCATGTATCATCGATAACACTTCATCACATTTTTTATGTGTATATTGAGACATTTTTCAATGTTTTTGTTTTTAATTTCCTCCAACCAAACAACAGCACCAACATCACATCGCCGTCATCATTAGTACTCCCGCCAAAAAGGCAGTGGTTTGGCAGAGTCGTTAGAGCATCGGACAAAATGCTCTGTAGCATTTAGTTACGGTACATTAGGTGCTGAATTCAAATCCCGCTAGGATCAACTTTACCTTTCATTCTTCCGCGGACAATAAAATAAAGTACCAGTAAAGTACTCGAGTCCATTTAACCGACTTTCTCCTCCCCCAAAATTACTGACTTTAATTGTATTTTTGTATTGTATAGTCCCGTAACTCTAGAGTCGTAGGGGCGCCGTATTGACATACGGCGATTCTTGGGCATCTTAAGCCTGGCGGAGCCCATCCCTCCAGGCCTGAGTACAGCAGATTTCTTCCAGAGAAAGATAGAAAGTGAGAGAGAGGAAATGAGGAAGAATCCACCCCAGTAGTAGACTGGTACTTTTTTTTATCGACCTCGGCAGGATTTGAACTCAGAGAACAGAGAGTCGGAACGAATACCATAAAGCAGGCATGTCAAACTGAGGGTCTCCCGAGGGCCACATGGGTCACATATGTATTGTCTGAGGGCCACATACAACAACTAATTGCGCACATTACAACTCATTTTACGAAGATAAAACATGCTCGTGCTGTAAAAACCTTTGTGCGGAACGCAGGTGTGCTTGTAAAAGGCCGCATGTTTGACATGACTGCCATAAAGCATTCTATCCGACGTTCTAACGACTCCAATTCGCCGCCTTACTGGCCTTATGCTAGAAATAGTTATTACCACCGCCATAACCACAACTACTACTACCAACACCGGTACCCCACCAACGTCATCGCCAGCAAGAACAGCCGCTATCTTATTGTGGTTCTTACTCATTGTGCTAACAAGCTATCCAATTATTTAAAATCTGCAATTTTCTGCATCCCCCACAAACTTCAAATTTCAAACAAATAAGGACCACTGACGAACATTGTGTGTGTGTGTATGTGCGTGTGTGTGTAATAGGGAGAGAGAGAGGATATCTATATATATATATATATATATATATATATAGAGAGAGAGAGAGAGAGAGAGAGAGAGAGAGAGAGAGAGAGAGAATGTGTGCGCGTCTTAGCTATATGCTGGAAGAACAATACTTACTTATATCAATGCTGAAATTAAACATGTTGGAATTCCATCGGTTGTAACGATAAGAGTTCAAGTTGTTTGAATAACAGGACAGACTGCTAGTGAAATTAACGGATGTTAAATGACGATGACAACGAGATGGAGTTAGGAGTGATTATGATATCTTGAAATATTTAGAATGCGAGACTATTTGGATATATAGTATATGTAGACACTTCACGTAGAGCGCTAACGGTATTTTTGCGTTTGTTCTTTTTTTACACACATAAGCCAACTTATGTGGATTTGCTTCGCTCAGGCTGTCGCATGTGACTGGGCGTGCCACAGTCACATCTACCCTTCATTCAGAGTGTAATTGGCCATTTGAATTACAAGTACAGTCAATCCGATGTGCTTCCAAACAGCTTCCATTAACCCAATTTGACTCACAAAGCATGGTTTGACACGAGGCTACGATAAGTGATACTTGCCAAAAATGCCGCGTGGTGAGATCGAACCCAGAACCTAATGATTGTGAAGCGAACTCGTGTGTATATGTTAGTGTGAGTATAAACATCTAGAAAATTAAAGTGTGACGATGGGCTCAAGACACTCCCGCTAGCACTACCCTAACTACCACCATCCCAGTCTCCCAAAAATGATTTATGAGGAAAGCAGACGATAGGGTGAAGAAAGAGGAAGAGGTTAACGGGAAGAGGAGGAGAAGGATTTATAGTTTAAGTGTTCGGAAGATAAGCTAAACAATCAGGGGGGGGGGTAGTATGGGTGGTGGTCGTCGTTGTAGCAGTACTTGTAATAGTAGTAGAAGTGGGGGAGGTGCTGGTAGCTGTGATGGTGGTGGTCAATTTGAGATAGGCAGAGTAGTATATATATATATATATATATATATATATATATATATATAATGGAAAATTTAAACAGGAACAAAACAGAGAGGCAGTACAACGAATGTTTATTAATTTCACGCTCTTGAGAGTGGGGTGGTGATATATATATATGTATGTATTTTTTCTCATGAGTCAGTTCTTTCGTTGCTACGGACCCCGCGGCTGAATTACCGGTCGCTGTCTTCATTATGCAAAGCCCTTTAAACTGTATGTTATTACTCTGAGGTTTTACACCTTGTTGAGTGCTTAGCAGCACTACTGAAAGCATTCGTTGGCTTAGCTGAGGCTCTGGCTTCGAATATGCTGTACTTCCATTTGTGTATGTGTATATATATATATATATATATATATATATATATATATATATATATATACTACTGTATATATATATATATATATACTACTATATATATACTACTGTATATATATATATATATATATATATATATACTACTATATATATATATATATATATATATATATATATATATATATATATATATATATATTACTATAGGAGAAAGTATGACTCCGACGGCAGAGCTCAAGCTGTTTCGACGGCTATTTCTGGACTAAAGTAAGAGTTTTTAGTCCAGAAATAGCTGTCGAAAAGGCTTGAGCTCTGCCGTCGGGGTCATACTTTCTCCTATTACCCACTCTACTACCCTAAGTATTGAGTACTCTGGTGCGTTATGGTCCATCTGGTTCCTTACCACTCCGTATACTACTATATATATATACTACTATATATATATATATATATATATATATATATATATATATATATATATATATATATACTGCACATATATATATATAATAATAATTGTTTCTACTTTTGGCACAAGGCCAGCAATTAAATCAGTACATTACTGGTACTTTATTTTATCGACCCCGTAAGGATGAAAGGCAAAGTTAAATAATAATGATACTATTTATAGTTATGTATATACTATACTATAAACAACAATAAACAGGAAAAGTCAGTAATTTATTACTACCTTATTACCAGTAAGAGAAATAGCTCAATGTAAGAATATCAGGTGTTTTACAGAGCAGGAATAACTAAAAACATTCAATACAAACATTAACTAAAATATAACTTAACATATGTAATGGATGGGAAATCAGTAACTTTCATATTCTACACACATACAAATTTGAACTCTACAGAAACTATCTTTGCATTACATCCTCCATAATAGGCTAACATATTCGCTTAAAGTGCTTGTATTTTATGTAATACCTTGCCATACAGTATTCATATATACCTTTGCTTGTTTCCTTCTCATATATATGACTAATGCATGTGCATTCTCTACACTCTTGAATATGTACTTCATTCTCTTTAATTATTAGACTATTCTCTTGTATTATCTGTCGCATGTATTCCACTCTGTGCTTTTAATTTTAATTTTAATTTTAATTATTGTACAATTCTCGTATAATATATGTCGCATCCATTCCACACTGTAAATACTAAACTGTTGTTCACAACATCAATATATATGTATCTATATGATTGTTCAGTTGAATAGGAGGTTAATTATATGTACAAACATTGATAATGCTCCGATGATACCAAACTAAAGTTTGGAAGAAACAATTGTCAGCGATTAAATGATTTGAACATAACTTTGATACTTGTGTAATTTATATATATATATATGTGTGTGTGTGTGAAGCGTTTGGATGTAGAGTGGTGGTAGTGACTGTGGTGGTGGCGGTGTGAACGGTGGTGTTGGTAGTGGTTTTGAAAGTTGGGGCGTTAAGAAACGGGTTAAAGTTTGCTTTCAAAGATGAGAAATAGGGTGAAAAAATGAGAGGCGAAGAGCTGAATAAACGTCATGGGTCTTTCATCGGTTTCGATGATGAACATTCAGTTGTTTAATTCAATGAACGTCCGACTCGTGAACTAAAATGTGGTTGAGTATTCCATATACACGCATACCATCAACGAAAAATATGATACAGTAAACAACAACAACAAATATTAAATGCATTGCAGCACAAAATATCCAGTAGTAAAAAAAAAAGAAATAAATAAACAGTACACCGTACGTGGCAATAAGAAAATGGGGAAAAAAAGAGGTAATTAAGCAACGAAAGAAAGGAAAAGAAGAAGGTGTGACAGGCTCTACACCTCAGTATTTCAGCTGCCCTGCGCTGATAAGATGGTAAAGATATTGCTGCTGAGAATGGCCAGTGACACCCGCTGTATCAGCCACTCACCTCACGGGGCTCCTTCCTCAAGCGGCCTGCTGCCTTTCTAAAACAACAGTAACAACAGTAAAATCTAGTCCCTTGTATTTATAACATAAGGATGTTACCATAAATGTTAAGACGAACGGAACATTTAAAAACAATAACTGTCCTTGATATACAGCAAGACGGGAGGTAAAACTCATCGTTGGGCTGGAGGTGGAGAGGAGTAGTGAGGCGCTATGTAATTGATGAGCGTTCTATTGCTTTGTACTATTGACATCAGATTTGCCTAGAGGTGGGAGCCTAGAAGCATTGTAAAGAAACGAAGAAAGAGAGAGAGAGAAAAAGAAAGAAACGAAGATAGAAAGAAAGAAAACAAACACGAAAAAGAAAGATGCCAATCGTCAGATGGGACCAAGGTAACCATATTTCCTCTGGTCTTTCTATTGCTGATATTATCTGCCGGTCGCAACTCTGAGCAGAAGCATCACTGCTTTTCCGTTCACAGTAGGCAGGATTTAAATTCAGAATGCACAGAACCGGAACAGATACCGTAAAGCAGAACTTCTCAAACTTGTTTAGCCACCCCCACCCCCACCCCCTCATGGTCACGTAATACCTTCAACGCCCCCGCCCCCCTCACCCCTATTTCCAGAGAAACCTGCCTTCATGCAAATTGTAAATAATATATAATAAATAAAATCATTAATTCATATATAATAAATAATTTAATATATACTAAGTATAAATGAATATATATTTTTTTATTTTACTATAGTTATATATATGAATCATTTGATATTTAAAATACTATTATATCATCTCTACCGAACCCCCCCCCCACCGTCCCCTTTAGGCCCCAGTGCTCCCCAGGACCTTCTCAACGGGGGGTAGCGCCCACTTTGAGAACCTCTGCCGAAAAGCAACCCTTCCGACGTTCTAACATTTCCGCTAAATTGACACTTTGCTTATCGACCCCCGAAAGGATGAGAGGCAAAGCTGACAAGAGCCAGACTGCCAGAACAAATACTGCGAATCATTTAAACCAGGGGCGTGCAACAGGCGGCCCGTGGGCCACAATCTGGTCCGCCAGACCAGTCAGAGTGGGCCGCGATGACCGTTTTTAATTTTTAACTTGTAGGCTTATTTAGAATTTTTTTCGTAACTGTAATACAATTTTCTGTTAGTTGACCTATACTAAAGGGCTTCACTGATAAGCTTATGTGCGTTAGAATTTCCCAGTTCCATGTTATGGAAAGAGATGGTGAATCATTGGAATAGTGCTTATTAAATAGTAATGGCCCTAATAGTTGTTCAAAAGTGGCCTGCCAATGGAATATGTTGCACACCTCTTATTTAAACTGACATTCTAGCGACACTGAAAATTCGCAGCCGTGTATATATGATCATGTCAGAGGGAGCGCATTGGTATTGAAGCTACAACCTCGTAGTTATGAAGTGTTGAAAGGAAAAGTAAAGTTGACGAACACCGAGATATAAACCCAGAACCTGTTTAGCTATTTACTCTGACACATTACCATTGCTTCCACGTCACCGTCCTTCTTAATATTCCAACAATATAAGGTGCAGGCATGGCTGTGTGGTTAAGGGATTCGCTTAGCAGCCATGTAGTCCTGCGTTCACTCCCGCTGCGCGGCACCTTCGTGAAGTCTCTTTTACTATAGACTCGAGTTGAATATTGCCTTGTGAGTGGAATTTGGTAGACGGAAACTGCAAGGGCCTGTCGTGTGTGAGAGCGTGTGCACGTACATGTGTGTGTGTGTGTGTGTGTGTGTGTGTGTGTGTGTGTGTGTGTGTGTGTGTGTGTGTGTGTGTGTGTGTGTGTGTGTGTGTGTGCGTGCGTGCGTGCGTGCGTGTGTCATAACTTAGCGGTTCCACAAAAACAGAGAAACAAAATCTGTACAAAACTTGAAAAAAAATAAGTACTGGGATCGACTAAATCAAAACCAAGTTGATGCCCCAGCATGGCCACAGCCCAATGCTTGAAGCCAGTAAAAGTACAAAAAGAATAAGAGGACGTTATATGACAAGCAAAAGAAAGAGTCATTAAGCTGTAGCTTGACTTGCTAGAAATAGTAAACAAACTTTCAAATTACATCTTTTCTTTAAAAACAAAGTTGGGTTAGATATACAAACTGGAGTAGCCCCGAATAAAATGTTATAAATAAAGATGGAATTGTCATGGCTGGAGTGGCAGTCGAACAGTGAAAGTTAGACACTCAGTAATAACATTATACAATGATAATGCAGATGTTTCCGGCTGTCAAAAATAGTCATTATATTAATACACCCCGTTGTCTTTAACTGGGTACATGATATAGGAGACATTTGCAGCCGCCTTTTGTTAAAATGGGAAATGTGTGTGTGTGTGTGTGGTGTATATATATGTATATATATATACCTATGTAATATATGTATGCTGTCTCTCTTAATTTTGAGTTTACTTTTGACCGCCTAACATCCCGGTAGCAAGGGTGTAACGAAAACAAAATTTTCATCGTCTCATGTGCAATCGTTTACCCTTTGAATCGTAAGAATGTTTTATAGAGTTTAAAGGTTCCCAGTTCAGTCATATTTTGGTCCAGGCGGATCTGTATATATCAGGTAGCTCCAATAATAATTGTTTCTACTTTTGGCACAAGGCCAGCAATTATCCCAGTGCATTACTGGTACTTTATTTATTGGTAGCTCCAATAATAATAGGTATGAAACTGAACGGTACTAAATCTGCAAGCTCCTCATCAATGGTTCGAGTGTGTTTGTGAGTGTGTGTTTGTGAGTGTGTGTGTGTGAGATAGATAGATAGATAGAGAGAGAGGGGTGGGGCAAATAACTATAATTGTGTATTCTATGATAGAAGGAAAAGTATGATATAAAATAGCCGAGATTTCCATGCCATATTTGGCAAGGATGCTTCTGTTGTCTAAACGCAACATAACTACTATATTTTATGCAATTTCCTTTCGATAGAGTTGTTTCGGAATCTTTAACACGGCCGCACTGTTATTTTCACTTCGTAGTCTCTATATATTTGGTGCGGGTGTTGACGTCATGGTGAAATATAATTGTATTTGGGGCAATTTTGTTTTAGGGAAATACTACGCCAGAGAACAAACATTCATGTGGATTGGCAGTATCGGTAGAGGATTGGACACCATGCTTTGCAGCATCGAGTTACCTCCCTTTGTGGTCTAAGTTCAAATCCTGCCGAGGTTAACTTTGCATTTCATCCTTACGGGGGTCGATAGAATAAAGTAACAGTAATGCACTGGATTAATTGTTGGCCTTGTGCCAAAAAGTAGAAAAATTATTATATTCATCATCGAAATTTGAACCCGGTTACGACCCTTTACGTTCTGAGTTCAAAACCCGCCGAGTTTAATTTTGCCTTTCATCCATACGAGGTCGATAAAATAAAGTACCAGTAACGCACTGGGCTGATTTAATCGGCTTTCCCCTGTTGGTTTTGTACCTGAGTCAGAAACTATTTTTATATTCATCATTACAATTTTTACTACGTAGAAATCTGAGTAGAAATATGCTTCGTGTAATTTTATTGTAAGGAACTTCTATATCTTGACACATTTATTTTATAGTCTTTGTATATTTGATAAGGTTTATGTTTGAATCACAACAATTGCATTTTGTACATTTTTTTCTCCTGATTTGCTGCATCTCTGCAGGCTCCTTTCTATATTCTCTTTATTGATTCTTTTTGTATTTGGATGTCATACTCAAATATAATTATATTTTTGTCTAATTAATTTTGAGTAATTAACCCTTCAAATACTAACCCACCCTAACGGCGTCCGTTTCTATGTAACAAAACAGCCCATTTTAAAAAGCTTCCACTATAATTGTATATGAGAACCTCTTGTTAAGTTATATTACAAATACCATCTGGATAATGAAATAATTGATCATTTTAGTAAGCCTCTCAAAATTCTTAATCAATTAATTGATTAGAATACAATTGCTTTTCATAAAAAGCTTGATGTATCTTTCTAGAGTCCTTTCCAACACTAATACACATGCACTATGATATCAACTTCGTCATCTATTTATTTATTAGTATGAGTAATGTACTGGGATAATTGCTGGCCTTGTGCCAAAAGTAGAAACAATTATTACGTCTTGGTTAAGTCACTTTACTTCACTTTGGAGTCTTTAAATCTCATATATGATTATATAATATCTAATGCTTCTTTTAAAAATGCTTTAAGCGTATCAAAGTCTTCCTCAGAAGTCTTAAAAGTATCAAATTACTTTTATTCTAGTCACTGTATTTACTGTTATGGGTGAAATTTAAAATCACGGTAGGTGTTTGAGCGTGATAAATGTTTGGTGAATATTTGGTTTTATAGTAATATAAATGAGGCTTATAGTAATATAAATGAGGTTAAATTTCGGTAGCTCCAAATCGTATTTTATCGTGTTAAATTATATTTTATAGATTCATTGGATATGGTAGAGTCAACCATAAGTTCAAATGGTATTTAATAATGTCAAGTTGTTTTTGAGTTCTTAAATAGTACACTTAATAATACACTTAAATTGTATTGGATGGCGTTAATTTACATTTGATTACCTTAAATGGTAATCAGCACTAACAAATAAGATTTGATGCGCTTAAATGATACTACAAGTGATCAATAGTATTTCATGGCGTTAAATAATGTCATTATATTGAATGGTGTATTTTTTTACTGTTCCATGCTATAGTAAACATCTCTGGTTTCTTGGACTACTTTTGTAGCATACTAGATGAGAAAGTTTTGCTTGCTCCTCGATAAATTCTGCTCCATTTCTGAAAGGAAACAGACACGGCAAATGGTTCATCTGCGATCCTCTCACAGTGCAATGCATTTGATTCTGCGAGAGTAAGAAAGGGTGAAGAATAGAAGGAAAGGTGGGGAAATAAAAGGGGAGGATAGAGGAGGAGAATTGACCACTAAACTATTTTCAAGTATTGTAATAAATGCTAAGGATATATATGTGTAGGCCCCATTGTCGCCCCAGCGGACAAAATGGAGATAACGTTACTCCGGGTGATAGCGAGCAGGGTGTGTTGGAATAGCCATTCCAACTTGCGAGACTGCTCCTGCGGGTAGCCAACTTCGAGTAGGTATGTGACCCAGAGACTCGGGGACCAAGAACACTGGAAGTTACCACTGTTACAGGTTAGACTAGAAACCTATCGGAGAGTATCAGATGTTTCGATAGTTTGCCCTCTTCGCTCTGAAGAGCAGCGAAGCCTGGGTTAGCTGCAGCATCCCAAATGAGAGACATCATCGCGGAACGGAAAAAAATTGTTATGCTGTCTAGTCTTTTGCAGTCCCCTGGGTCCATCCCCACTGACACGAGCTGGGAAGGGAAGCCTGTGGCGTCGAAGACATGCTATCATCTTATTTACTGAATGAAAGGTTGAACGGCAAAATTGACCTCGGAGGGATTTGAACTCAAAACTTTGATAAAAGTTAAATGTCCGACATTGTAATCAGAGATTGAGTTTCCAATAATGTCAAAGAGGTAAAACAAATGTTGCAAACAGCAACTAATCTCAATGGTGTGTGGTGTTAAAGTAGCTACAAAAATCTGTTGTATTAGCATGGATTACCTCAATTATGCATAGATGTCAAACCTTGTTTAACCATTTATCCTTCTCGGCTTTCAGTACTTATTTAAATGAAATGTTATTATCCATCGCTTGTGTTGCCTTATTGGGAAATTATGTAGCTTAGTGATTAAGGTGTTAGTCTCATAATCGTAAAGTCGTGAGATCGATTACCGAAACGGGTGATGCGTTGGATCTTTGATCAAGACATTTTATTTCAAGATACTCCAGTCAATTAACCTGGGGAAAATTGTTTACCTGTAATTCAGAGGGCCAGCATTGTCACACACTGTGTCAGACAGAATCTCCCTGAGAATTATATTACGAGTGCACGTATTCAGCAACATGCACGTTAATTTTATCAATAGGCTGTTCTGTTGTTCGAACAACTGGAGAACGCATCGCTGAAATCGAAGGAAGTCCAGCACATACAAGTCGTAGTCATATTATTGGTGAATTGGATCCGAGTTCAAATCCCGCCGAGGTTGACTTTGCCTTTCATCCTTACGGGGTCGATAAAATAAAGTACCAGTAATGTACTGGGTAATTGCTGGCCTTGTCCCTAAAATAGAAACAATTATTGTTTAGCCCCTAGTCAGCCCTGATTAAGTATATCTATGTTCAAAAGCATTCTAGTTATGACCATTCCGTGTTATTATAATTAACCAATGTAGGGCAGTGGATTGGCAGTATCGGTTGAGGGTCGGACGCTATGCTTTGCAGCATAGAATTACGGCCCTTTATGATCTGAGTTCAAATCCCGCCGAGGTTAACTTTGCCTTTCATCCTTACGGGGTCGATAACATAAAGTACCAGTTATGCACTGGGGTCGATTTAATCGACTTTCCCCTCCCCCAAAGTTGCTGGCCTTGTGCCTATATAAGAAACCATTATAAGTAACCAATGTAATTTTGCATAACGTTATTACGGCAGCATTTAAGAGAAATTTTTACTGCTACTTTCATCATGCTATGTGACCATGTAGAGGCTCTCTCGTTTGCCTTGTATTTCATTGTTGGGTTGTTTTTTTTACTGCAGTTACGTTTTCTTTTCCTTATTTTTTTCCCTTTATCTTCCTTTTCTTCTACTGATTCTCCTCCTACGCCTTATTATAATTCTTCGTCTTCATCGTCGTCGTCATCGTCTGTATTTTTATCGTCTCAAAAAGATATGAATGCGTCGAAATAACTGATGTTAAGTATGTGTATGTCTGTGTATGGGATATATGTAACTACTGTATGTATGTGTGTGTAGGAGGGAAGTTAGACATATGGAAGAGGTTATTTTCTGAGGGAAGGGTGAAGGGGGCAGTTCCGTACGGACACATTACTATGTTTGGGGGCGGCCTATAGATGTTGGGGTTGGGCTGGATATTCGTGGCGGATGAAGGTATTACTCTTGTGCATTTCCTTTTGCATGTATGGGTTTAAATTTACTATTGCTGTTGTTGTTTACGCCTCTATCTGCTGTGGTTTGTGCACGATTCTGTAAAACACCAGATGCAAAAAGTTGTTAACAAGAGGCGGGGAGGAAAGTTGGGATTAGAAGGAGGTGAAGAAATGGGAGACAAGGGTGCGCAAACGTAGAAGACAGGATAGAGAGAAGAAGAGGGGAGGAGAAATATGTGTGTGTGTTTATGCATGTGTGTATGTAATAGTTAGGAAAGAGGAAAGCTAGATAGATTTTAAAATTCAAGATGGATGGCTTACGAAAAATAAATTTAAAAAGGAGGGGGGAAATACCAAAGGAGAGAGAAAGATAGAGGAGGGGTGGTTCAGAAGAAAGAAACAAACAAGAAGAAGAAGAAGAAGAAGAACGGTATAAATACGCGAGAAGGGATTGAGAAGAAAAAAAACGAAACAAAAATCAAAAGATGTCGAATAAAAACGAAGGAAATTGCTGTCTGTGAACTTAAAGGAGTATATATTAAAATATAAAAATAAACGTGTGGTCGTCAGTGTATTGTCGTCTGCTATGTCACTGTAGTGGTTGTGTCCTTTTTGTCTTTGATTGACGTTCCTAACTTCGTCACCACCTTTCTTTCTAATCTTCTTAATAATAATATTATTGTTGTTGCTTGGTTTCTATTCATCCATTTATCTATCCTTCCACCCACCCGTCTATTCATCCAGAGCACATCCCTACATAACATCGTTATTTCGTTCGTCAGGCTCGAACTTATAAACCTTGTTCTCATCCATCATATATCTTGTTTAGTCCTGGAGAATTTCACTGGAAACAGATACCATGCCAGCGTTCTCCCTAACTACACACACCTTTCACTTTCATCCAGCTTGCTTCACTTTTCATGAGGAATGCAAGTACTGTATGTATATATGAATATATATATATATATATGTGTGTGTGTGTGTGTTTATGAGTTTTTGCATGTGTGTGTATATATATATATGAGTTTATGCATGTGTGTGTGTGTATATATATATATATATATATATATATACATGTGTATGTGTGTGGGGGGGGGGGGCTAGTTTATATATACATACACGCACACACACACACGTATATATATATATATATATATATATATATATATATATATATGATTTTCATGCCGTTAAGCTGTACAAATATATACACACATACACACAATAGTGTGCTCAGCGAGGTGGAAAATATTTCGCAAACAAAATCTGTCAAAATAGACCTGATTTGAAATTCAGTTGATTTACCAATCTCAGAATCTACGGTCCTTCCTTATTTCGACCTTCTCATTCTTTAAAGAGAGCAGCTGTTGGAGACAAGATTGTTTTTTATCATCCGCTTTCGTGTTTTACTTCTTTTGGTCAAAGGAGGGGTGTCAACAAAACCATCTCTAATTTTCTTTTAATATTCTTTAATATTCTATGCCAAACGGAAAACAAAATATATTTCTAAAAAAAATGTAAAATGTATTTCTTTCTTAATATCTAATGCATTTTATTACATTTTACTTTTTGTTAGTGATTACACACACACACACACACACACACACACACACACACACACAATTTGTAACTACCATTTATCTATTTATTTGTAACACACACGCGCGCGTGTGTGCGTGTGTGTGTGTGTGTGTGTGTGTGTGTGTGTGTGTGTGTGTGTGTGTGTGTGTGTGTGTGTGTGTGTGTGTGTGTGTGTTACTTTGTTATCCAAGGGAAAGGCATAGCTCGATACAGCCTGGCACCGGTGCTGTTGCAACTGGGGGGGGGGGGTCAGTTGAGTGGACTGAAGTAACGTGAAATAAAATGTCTTCCTCGAGTACACATTGTGCCAGAAATCACATTCACAATCTTACGATCGTGAGTCCAACACTTTAATCAGTAGGCCAGGTGCTTTCATGTTTTTCTCTGCTCACAACATATAGGTGTTCTAAGTAGTCAACTGTATAAGTTCTATGTTCAACATAGCTTAACTTCGGTGATCATACGAGAGCCGGTGTTTTCAACGCGATATGTCCGTAAATATTTACAGAGTATATACGTATATATTTTAATAAGTATAACTTCTCTCTATTTATAAGTGTTGTTTGTTAATACCATTCTTATGTATCTTTATATTTGAAAGCAATTCTATGTATGTATTTAAAAAGTTAAGGGCGGTGAATTAACAGTATCGATAGAGCGTCGGGTAATATGCTTTGCTGCATATAGTTACTGCCCTTTACGTTCTAAATTCAAATCCCGCCTGTCATCCTTACGGGGTCGGTAAAATAAAGTACCAGTAATACACTGGCATCGAATTAATTGACTTTCCCCTTCCCCAAAATTGTTGGCATTGTGCCTAAATAAGAAACCATTATTAGAACAGGTAATTTTAAACATAGAATATTTGCTTTCATTCTTTCGGGGAAACTGAGATATCTTAAAACCTATGGAGGCTGATATGAACGTTTTAAGCACATACATAGATACACATACTGAATTTCTTTTCCTCCTGACTCGAATCTCAAGTAATTACAATCACCAGGCAAGAATTGTTTTCTTCATTTGTTATTCTAGCTCATTCTGTTTACAATTGAATGGTTTTATACTTTATCTAATGTTTGTTATGTTGGTGTTTTTGCAGACAGATTTATATTTTCGTACCAAATGAAAGTGTGACAGCTAATTAAAAGTTTGCTTCCGTTCATTTACATTTGCGGCCCGCAAAATACTTTCTAATGGCTCGCTGCAAAACAATTTTTGTGACTAATATTTTCCTAAAACATGTTAATTTGTCCTTCGTACGTGTGTATGTAGGTGTATATATACGTGTATATGGGTTTTTAAAGAAAATTTCTCTCTCTACATTTTGTAGTAGTTCACATATCCCAATTATTAATATATGCGATTCATTTTGATTAAAAAAAATAGCAACCTATCAAATGTATTGTAGATTAGTATCATAAATGGTGGAAATCACGGTCCCCGTATCTCCCTTTTGGTCCGTTATGCCTCTCTCTACCCCAGGACATAATGGTCCTTTTGAGTCTTTGAGTCTGAGATCCTTGCTTGACAGAGCTGGAAAATACGATGAAACTTTAAGCTGTCGGCCATTCTCCGATAGATTTATTGTCGAACCTGTAGCGGTGAAGTTTTCCAGTGTTCTTGGTCCCTGGAAAATATCCCCACTCACTACTATCAGGGTGGAGTTGGCCACCCACAGGAGTTAGCCCCGTGAGTTGGAATGGCTGTTTCAACACGTCTCCCTTTCCATCATCCAGTGTAACGCTTTCTCCCTTCTATCCTCTGGGTCTACGAAGCAACCAGCACCTGGGGTTCTACACACCAGAGAGTACTCCCTCACACCACCCAGGCCCATATCATTGGGGTAGCGATGTCTGAGCACACTTTGGGTATATACATGTTATACATTTAGTTTCAAATGTTCATGTAGTAAATGTGCATTTTAATGAAGTATAAAAAATAAATCAATATTCTGTAATGATTTAGCACAGAGGTTCTCAAACTTTTCAGGCCACCGGACCCCTTACAGCCACGTAATACCCTCAGCGCACCCACTCCCTATTTCCAGAGAGACCTGCCTACATGCAAATTGTAAATTATATATAATAAATAAAATATATACTATGTATAAATGAATATTATATTTTTTTATTTTGCAATATTTATATAAATCTGTCATTTGATATGTAATATACTATTATATCATCTATATATAACATAAAAGAAACATGTTTATTGGTTGGATGGCTGGCTGGTTGGTTGGTTGGTTGGTTGGTTGGTTGGTTGGTTGGTTGGTTGGTTGGTTGGTTGGTTGGTTGGTTGGTTGGTTGAATCACGCGAAAACTACACACACACAAATATATACACACACATCTAACGAGAGAGACACAGAAGGAGAGGCAGAAAGAGATAGGCCGTTATACAGAGAGAGATACAATTAAAGTGTTAGATATTCAAAGAGAGAGAGTAACGTCCCACAAAAGTCTAGAAACGGCCTTAAACTATAGATCCTTTAATCCATAGGAGGGTTTAACAATATTGCGTTAGCTTTTATCAATTCGTTTTACAGTCTTTGATTTTACAGAACAAAGAAAAATTGATACTATTTGAAATTAATTCACCCTCCAGTTTTTATCCATATACTACTTACAGACCATACTAACGAAGCTAAACACTTCAAAAGCAATGTTATGCGGTATATTGCTGTGTTTCAGATGACGTCCTTTGGAACTGAAAAAGATCATACTGACTATGGTTATTTCACAACATTTAAAATCCAAGGACAATGCTAACATTTAATCGACAGTTTACTCCCCCAGCCTAATAAGGAAGTTTTATGATTGTTTTTTTTATGTCTCTCTCACACACACACTCACACACACATTATGGTCTCACCTCATACCAGACAACACATCCAATACAGTCGTTTTCTTTTTTATCTGTCTTCTCTTAATTGTTCTCCCGGGCGAAGCCGGGTACCTCAGCTAGTATATTATAAATAATAAATCCACTGCCAAAAAATAGACCTTTCTACATACGCAAATATATTCTTACTCAACTGCTATGCAGCCCCCACCGCCCTCTTAGGCCACATTGCTCCTCTGGAACTTCTCAACGATACTATCCACTTTGAGAACCTCTTAGCAGAAAATATCTAAGAACTGGCCTGTTAATTTAGATGTTTATAGTATATATTTACTTATGAAAATTTACAGTATAGAGTAAAGAATATCTTGCTAATGCCGTTTCATATAGCCTGGTACGTTAAGATTTAATGAATAATATTGATTCCTGGCTATTTAACCTTTACTTTGATTATACCTAACTTATTCAATAAATATGTATGTAAAAGGTAAAAGGAAATAACAAAACAAACGACCCAGTACATGGAAGAAATATATTAGTTTAATGCTTGAAATAGCAGGAAGAGAGTCCTAACGTTTCGGACCCTAGTCTTTCGCCAGAAGATAAATAGAAAGAAAAGAGTGACTAGGAAGGAACAAATAGCCCTTTGAAATATATGTGTGTGTACGTGCCTTCATAGACAGACAGACGGACAGGCAGGTAGTTAGTAAAGAAGTTGAATTATACGACAGACATGTTACTCAATATAAAGATTTATATTTTGATAATATTTTGGATCGGTTGATTGGTTGATCGATAACCACACTGATTAGATAATTGGTTGATGTTCCTGACAGTAACGCACCAACAGATCGAATGCATGATCTGAATACAGATTAGTGTTTAAGACTACGTGGATGCATGTGTGAACATGTGTGTGTATCTGCAGAGTTCAGTTCGCTAGAGCATGCATTAAGAGAGTGTGAGCGTCGTTGTATGGTTGAGCGTATGTGTGTGTGTGTTAGGGGTAGTTATGTAAGTGTCAGCGTGTGGGGGGAAAGGGCGTGAAGGAATGAGCAAGATTATAAATATGAGTGCGGTTGTGTTTGCAAAAATCAGTGTGTATGCATGAAAGTGCGTTCGTATACGATTTTCTATGCGAGGTTTAAATGTTCTTTCTTTCTGAAATAGTGTGTGTGATGGAGGGGGGAAAGGAGAGAGAGAGGGGGTGGAGAGAGAGAGAGAGAGAGAGAGAGAGAGAGAGAGAGAGAGAGAGAGAGAGCTAGTTCATAAGTAATTTTGGCGTCCGAGGGAAAGAGTAAGACATGAATAGAAGGAAAGCGGGTGATATGACAATGCGTATCTATAAGTGTGAAGAGGGAGAGAGTGCGAGAGAGAGGGGAAGAGAGAGAGTAATAGCGAGTGAGAGAGAGAAAAAGAGAGAGTAATAGTGAGTGCGAGAGAAATTGAAAGAGAGTGAGTGAATGTGTATGTGAGTGTGTGGTATGTCACGTGATAAATGCTCTTCAATCAACACAGGTCAGTTGAGATGGCAACAACTGAAATTGCATGTAGTAATGACTACATTTGAAGCGTTAAGAAGTAGGTGTCGCTATTTACATTGTCTCCTTCGTATGAAGCTTAATCCTAAGAAACCGTCCTCTCCTTCAGACATCACCCTGCCGGCTTTACAACTGGCTCGTTTCACTATTAAACTAGCCAACTACGACTAATAACCAATACCCATTGTCTGCAATGCTCACCTAGACACACCATAGAGGCATCATTCGGCCTACGATGACATTCACTGAAGCGTAAAAACGTCGTCTGCGATTTGCTGCAAGTAGAAAATTGGATAAAACTCTATAAAAATCCAAACCAGAGACGTCTGTCTGACCGTCTGTCTGTCTCTGTGTGGTCCTGTGTCTTTCTTACATTCTTTTGGTGTCTTTCTTTTCTTTTCTTCTGTTTGGTAGGGTTTTCTTTCGTTTCTTCTTCTTCATTATCTTCCTGATCCTCATAAAATCAGCATCATCAAATTTGTTTCTTTTTTTTTTTGTATTTCCCCTCTCTTTCTTTGTCTGAGATCCTTCACTTTTTCTCCCTCTCCTCTCTCTATCTCATAGAATCTTTCTCTCCCTCTGTATCTATTTCTTATATATATATATATATATATATATATATATATATATATATATATATATATATATATATATATATATATACACATACATACACACACGAATGATTTTTTTTTTTTTTCTAATTTTGTAGAATATAAAATAAGTATGGTTCTTTTCTACAGACGTATTTTCTTTCCGATCCCCTTCGGAAGACCATCATATATATATATATATATATATATATATATATATATATATATATATATATATATATATATATATATATATATATATATATATATATGTGTGTGTGTGTGTGTGTATGTGTGTGTGTGTATATATGAGAGAGAGAGAGAGAGAGAGGTTAAATCATTGAAGTTGAAACAAATTCCGTAGCATTTCTCAGTGAACAATTTTTAAGAAATAACACGAAGATGCCAGGAAAATGTAGGTTGACGGTGGCAACGAATCAAAAAATTTATGAACAAAAATAATGACATAAGAGCCAGCCAATGTCACGCTGACTATCCCAGAGAAATTACGTTAAAGGTACACGTGTTGTTTGTGGAATGCTCAGTTACTTACATGTCAATTTCAAGAGGAGGCTGTTTCGTTGATTGAACAAGTGGAACACTCATCGTCGAAGACGACGGAAGCCCTTTCCATCGGAATGACGTTGTACTAGTGATTTTGCTAATTAGTTTCTTATTCATCATCATCATCATCATCATCGCTTAACGTCTATCTTCCACGTGAACATGGGTTAGACGGGAGTTGTCCCAATTTGAGGCAAGGTTGGTCGGGTGACCATGTCTCGCTCGTAAAGTACTATCTGGCAGGCTTTCTGCGGCTGGATGCCCTCCCTAACACCAACCACGTTTACAGTGTGGACTGGGAACTTTTTATCGTGTTACCTACACGACCACATTACAGCGTGGACTGTGTGTGTGTTTTTGTTGTGACACCTACACGATCTCGATCTCGATCTCATTATTTCATTTGTGGATTGGCAGTATCGGTAGAGAGTCGGACGTCATGCTTTGACGCATAGAGTTACGGCCCTTTTCATTCTGAGTTCAAATCCCGGCGAGGTCAACTTTGCCTTTCATCCTTACGGGGTCGATAAAATAAAGTACCAGTAATGTACTGGGTAATTGCTGGCCTTGTGCCAAAAGTAGAAACAATTATCTCATTTATTTGGACTGGATGTTGTGGTACCAACTTTACAGAGAAATGATATCCATAACAATCTATATAGTGAACTAAGTAGCCTAATAAATAGAATTGCTTTGAAACCCACAAAACTCAGTGTGCTCATAATCATCGTTGGTCATATACAGTCTAAACAGTCATAATCATTGTACTAACTTATACTCACTACAACTTTTTATTTAGTACATGTAGTCATCGGTGCACTTGAATCTGTAACATAAAACTTACAAGGTGAATTAGAAAGGCCGGGGCTCTCTAGGAAAACAGGTACAAAAGAATGATATACATTCTCTAAATCTAATCTAGGAGTAAAAGGAACACTGGAAGCATTCCATGAATTCTCTACATAAAGTTTGATCTTGAAGAATCTTATATGTATCAAAGAAAGTGTATTGTATATGTGTGAAAGAATGTATCTTCATAACCAGGATACAAAAGTACAAAATCTCATACATGTATACATACATACACACACACTATATATATATATATATATATATATATATATATATATATATATATATATAGAGAGAGAGAGAGAGAGAGAGAGAGAGAGAGAGAGAGATGTATATATATATACACGCATTATATTATATATATATATATACAATATATTAAAAAATGGAAACTATATTTATAAAACCATATTTATTTCATTATACATATTTCAAGGGCCACCAAAGCAAAATATAGGTTAGTTTTATAAATAAATATTGACATACCCTGAAAAAATGCAACCATTTTATATTTTATATTTTATATTTTGCTTGTTGTATCCCAACAAATTAAATATAACCTCTCTACACACACACACACACACACACACACACACACACACACACACACATATATATATATATATATATATATATATATATATATATATTTATTTATTTATTAAAATAACAGATTAAAGTTTAAGCAAAGAATCGCTGCTTTCACCATTAACGGGATCTTCTGAAACTAAAAAAGTCAATCTGTGAACGCAGAAGTAAATATTTCAAAAAACGTTGCAGCCGAAGGAAGACAGGAAGACGATACTTTGGTTCGTGGAAACGTTCCCTGGCAAAGAACGGGGGAAAAAAGGAGATAATACGTCATTATTTGGTGTAGTGAAAAGAATTACACGCGAAGACAAAACCACGTTTAGGGTATAAATGAAGTCGTAGACTAATATTCTATTAGGTGGTTCATGGAGACGTTCTCTGGCAATGAACGGAAAAACGAGGATAATACGTCATTATGAGGAGCAATGAGAACAATACACGCAAAGACAAAACCACGTAAATGGTATAACTGAAGTCGTAGACTAAAATTCTATTTAGGAAACCGAATGATTCTCGGCTTCAGGGTTAAGAATAAAGTAAATAAAATATAGAGGTAATGGAAACTAAATATATACATACACACATCCATATACGTACATACACAAGCATACGCGAAAACACTCCCCATGGGTATGCAAATACAAGCACGTACACAAAAAAAACAAAAAAAACACGCACATACAGAACCCACGCAACGCCTGTACCGCATACATACGAACGTATACACCAAATACGTATAAAAATAAATAAATAAAAACATATATATATATACACATGTGTGTGTGTGTGTGTGTGTGTGCGTGTTTACATAATTAAATAAACGTATATAAATATACACACATAAATACGTATACAACGCGTGCGCACACACACCCATATGTAAAACACATATGTTCGCGGACGTACGTCAACCAAAACACAAAGTACACATATACACACCCCTACGAACCCGCATACTCACACAGACGCAAAACTCACGTATACACATAACCAAATGCATATGTACCAGTATATATAATATATACGCCAATGACATATACAAGCAAATATACGTACGAGAAAATATACGTACCTTCGCAAAACATACAGGTAATATATACTTACCTATACGAATAAGTAATGGTATTAACATAACATATACTTAGCTACCACATCAAGACGTAAAATATCCGCGTATAGTTCGTACTATCCGTAAGGGTATAATGTGGGGCTGTAATACAGGAAAGTTTTGTGCAATTTATGTTTACAAGCCGAAATTGCTTCAGATTTTTTGTTTAAGATGTGGTCTTTGGTGTAGAGTATTTCCAGGGCCTCAGCGGCGCAGAGGTCACATGGTCTTTTATTTCCGTTATACGATCTAGCCTAGCTAGGATCTCCCAGTGTAACTTATATTGGGTGTGGTTGTCTTTTAGACTCCAGATATAAGCTGAAAGTGACGTCATATTCCTTCTTAAAGGGTTAAGAAAAGAATGTGTATGCATGTAAAGACGCTGCTTGAATCTATTGGCGGTTAACCCTATGTGGGCCCTACGGGACGTGGGTGTTTCAACCTTACATTTGTAGACAATGTTACTAGAGAGGCATTTCCCGGATAGGGGGCAGTCAACCCGATTCCTACAATTACATTTAGTACTAGCTACAGGGTTGCACGTGTTCCTACGGCTAGGTAATTTAGCTAAATTTGAAGCTGTGATGTTATGTACAAGGTTAGGAGTCGTAGAGTAAGAAATTTTAATGGTATTTCTATTAAAAATTTTACTATATTTATGTGCTGGGGGTAAATGCTTCATAATAAGGGAGAGAAAGATCTAAGCTAAAGGTATGGCCACCTCCATATTATATGGTGGGTTATACCATATAATACGTCGGGATCTATCTTTCCTAGGTCTATTCTGTATAAGCTACCTTATCGACAAATCCACTCCGAGCAAGAGCTTCATTGTAATATGTGGAATGGTCGTTGAAAATATGCTCGTTTGTAGATAGACGGGAATGCCTCAAAGAAACGTTTCTTACCAGGTTCTTGGTTATGCTGGCAGGATGGTTAGAATGCTTACTTATGTAATTAAGCGTATCATTCGGCTTTCTATACGGGTAGTGCAAGCCATTCGACAAATCGAGGGTAACGTCGAGGTAATTAACGACCGAGAGGTTGGCCTCAACCTGTATAGAGAGGTTGAAGCCTTTAAAGAAGGCTGTGAGTTCTTTTCTGAACCTGTCGCAAGCACGGGGGCCGCACTTTGTCATGGTCAAAAGACCGTCATCACGGTACAAACCACCGCCCACGTTGGGGAATTCTTCCTTGATAGAGAAAAGAAGGAAAAGGCCGATAAGATCAGTAACCTCCGCAGAATCGCTGGCGCCCATACTCACGTCGAATGGGGTACTATTAGATTTTTTAATCCAAATAGAGTCGTCGAAATTAATCACCGACTTACGGGCATTGAGGATGACATCAACTTCGAAATCCTTAACCACTGTTAGTGTTTTAGCAAAATTGATAGCTCTAAGGAGAAGTGGTAACGTGATGGAGGAGTAGTAATTACTGATGTCGAATTGAATAAAACGGCAATGTTCCTTGTTGCATATGCCGTTGAACCAATCAATCACCGCGAAAGAATTGTTCCACAGTGCAAGAGGGGCTAAACTTCTAATTTCAGGTATAATCCTATCTAAAATCCTTTTACTAAGTCTACCTATATCGGACTTCGTAGCGTTAATAAGCCGAATAGAGGGGTTGTTCGGGAAATTGGATTTGTGATCCTTCAGCGTAAAGTGGGGCGAAATAGGGTCCAGAGGTTCGGTACGGTCCAGGATGTTGAGATCAGAGGTGATATTAAACCCAGCATCGTTGATTTCATTAATGACGCTCCAATTAGTTTTACGGTAATCCTTAGTTACAGCATTATGTAGCAGTTGAGGGTACTATATATACATATATATATACATATATATATTAATAAGAGGAATTCCAACTTTGTCTGATTTACTCGTTTTATTTACAATCCTTTAAAATATATATAATGGTATTATAATGAAATAGTATGATAGAATATTAAATTCTAAGTGTTAATTGAACAAGTACTTTCATGCTTTCGCAATCTTCAGGTTCATGATATGTGGTGACAGTCGAGTTTGCAATTTTCAATTGCCATGACAGTTGAAAATTGCAAACTCGACTGTCACCACATATCATGAACCTGAAGATTGCGAAAGCATGAAAGTACTTGTTCAATTAACACTTAGAATTTAATATTCTATCATACTATTTCATTATAATACCATTATATATATTTTAAAGGATTGTAAATAAAACGAGTAAATCAGACAAAGTTGGAATTCCTCTTAATAATATAATCTTCTATACACAATCATACACACCCGTGTATATTTACCTATCTATATCTATATACATATATATATATATATATATATATATATATATATATATATATATATATAGAGAGAGAGAGAGAGAGAGAGAGAGAGAGAGAGAGAGAGAGAGAGAGAGAGAGAGAGATTTGTGAAGGCGCATGGCTTAGAGCATTGGGCTTGTAATCGAAAGGTTGTGAGTTCAATTCTCGGACCGGGTGATGTGTTGTTTCCTTGAGCAAGACACTTTATTTTATGTTGCTCCAGTTTACTCAGCTGTAGAAATGAGTTGTGACGTCACTGGAGCCAAAATGTATCGGCCATTGTCTTTCCCTTGGACCTCATCGGTGGCGTGGAGAGGGGAGACTGGTATGCATGGGCGACTATCGGTCTTCCACAAACAACCTTGCTTGGACTTGTGCCTCGGAGGAAAATTTTCTAGGTGCAAATCCCATGGTCATTCGTGACCGAAGGGGGTCTTTACTCTCTCTCTCTCTCTCTCTCTCTCTCTCTCTCTCTCTATATATATATATATATATATATATATATATATATATATATATATATACACTCATTATATATATATACATATATACATACATATATATACAGACGCATTATATATACATACATATATACACACACGCATTATATATACATATATACACACACACGAATTATGTATATATATATATATATATATACACCCATTATGTATGTATATATACACATACACCCATTATGTATGTATGTATATATACACACACACCCATTGTATATATATATATATATACACACACACACCCATTGTATATATATATATATATATACACACACACCCATTGTATATATATATATATATATATATATATATATATATATATATATATATATATATATATATATATATATATACACACACACACACACACACACACACATACATAAGACTGGCACTCCGTCGATTACGACAACAAGTGTTCCAGTTGATACGATCACCGAAACAGTCTGCTCGTCAAATATACGTATAAGTGGCTGAGCATTCTTCAGACACAGGTTCCCTTAACGTAATTCTCGGGGAGATTCAGTGACACAGAATGTGACAAGGCTTGTCATTCGAATTACAGATACAACTCATTTTTGCCAGCAACGTGAAATAATAAATCTTGCTCAGGGACACAACGCGCCGCCTGGTCCTGGAATCGAACTCCTGATCTTATGATAATAATAGGCCCGATGTGATAGATAAGAACAAACAAATGCCACATGAACCATAAATCGCTTTACTCTTAACATCGCCTGATGACTAAATGTGGGTTTGTTAATTCAAATCTCTCTCATATAAATTAGAAAATTATCAAAGTTGTGTTCAAATCATTTAATAGCTGACAATCGTTTCTTCCAAACTTTCGTTTGGAATCATCGGAGCATTATCAATGTTTGTACATATAATTAACCTCCTATTCAACTGAACAATCATATAGATACATATATATATTGATGTTGTGAGCAACAGTTTCGTATTTACAGGGTGTACTGGATGCGACATATATTATACGAGAATTGTACAATAATTCAAATTAAAATTAAAAGCACAGAGTGGAATACATGCAACAGATAATACAAGAGAACTAACTGTAACTAACTTAAAAAATTCAATATAAACGTTAACTAAAATATAATTCAACATATGTAATGGAAAGGACTACAATAACTTTGATTTTCTCAACACACACAAATTCAAACACTATCAACATATTACATCCGCCATAAATTTTAATACATTAACATATTTGCTTACCATACAGTATTTATTTATTTATCTATATATGCATAATACCTTTGCTTATTTCCTTCTCATATATATGACTAACACAGGTGCACTTTCTACACGCTTGCATATGTACTGGTAATGTACTCTTTCTTTCTCAATACTTCTTTCTCAATGCCTCTTTAATTATTAGCCTATTCTCTTGTATTATCTGTTGTATGTATTCCACTCTGTGCTTTTAATTTTAATTTTAATTATTGTACAATTCTCGTAAAATATATGTCGCATCCAGTACACCTTGTAAATACGAAACTGTTGCTCACAACATCAATATATATGTATCTATATGATTGTTCAATTGAATAAGAGGTTAATTATATGTACAAACATTGATAATTCTCCGATGACTCCAAACTTTCGTTTGGAAGAAACGATTGTCAGATATTAAATGATTTGAACACAACTTTGATAATTGTCTAATTTATTTTCCTGCTCTGTAAAACACCTGATGTTCTTACATTGAGCTATTTCTCTTACTGGTAATAAGGTAGTAGGAAATTACTGACCTTTCCTGTTTATAGTTGTTTATATATACACACACATACAGACATATATACGTATATATATATATATATATATATATATATATATATATATATATATATATATATATATATATATATATATATATATATATTTATATACGTATATATATATATATTTATATACATACACACAGACATATATACGTATACATATATATATATACATGTGTATATATACATGTGTATACACACATGTATATATATATATATATATATATATATACATACACACATATATATACGTATACATACACGCACACATTTATACGCACACGCACACATACGCACACACACGTATACACACGCACGCATACCCACACACACACACACATACATATATATATATATATACATACATTACTGGACAAATAAAGAAAAATGTTCACAACGCATAAACATTCACATACCTATCTACACGTATATTTATTTACCCTGTAGCCTTGACAGACAAATGTATATAAGTTACACAACTAGTACACGTACATACAAAATTTATATAAACAGATTGACAAGATTAGCAACCTACATAACTGAGTAGACATCTATATGTATTCATGCTATTGGATACAGGTACAAAAACGGAAATGCATTACACTCATTGCCCTCAACAGAAATATCTACACGTACATTTATGTTCAGTCATAAAGAAATAGAGAGGTTACAAATGCACATGCACACATCATATATATAAATACACAAATTTGAAATGTAAAGTATAGCTTTTTTAAGAAGGTGGAAAAGAGCCGATCATCAGTGCACCTGAGCACTGTACACAATAATTTCATAATTATTATTATTTTTAAATATAGGTCTTCTTGATCAATCAGACATAAGATTCAAATTAAGGAAATGTGAGATTGTGTTCCCTGACAATATGGTGCGTTACGTGTGTGTGTGTATGTATCAAAATATGTCGCAATTAATCTTTCCATTGGCGATACTATGTCGATCGCATCTTCTGGCAGGCGACGGCGAGATTTGAACCTCGTTTCTTTCGGTGATAAAAGGAGAAAACCTACACCCGAATTATCTTCACAGCAATTGGCTCGAAATAAACCTATTGCGGTGGAGAAATTGTCATGAAACAAGGAACAGGCAAACAAACAAAGAAACAGTCTATAAGCAATGTAAATAGTTAGTGTTTAAATAGCTGTGGGTACATCTAGAACAGTAGACAAATCAAGAAAAATAACCGAAACAAAAAAGTTAAATACATGTGAGTACAACAAAGACAGTCAGGCGAACGAAAAAATATATATATTTAAAGTTGGGTAGCGATATTGTTGTCGACACATACAGGCGATAACGTTGTGGGAAGAGAGTTCCCTACGGCCCAGAAAGAGAAAAGAAATATGGCGTCCAGCTGCAGCAGAGACGTGATGAAAATTCAAACCGCAACGATTGGTGTCAGTGAGTGAAAACAGGGGGAGACCACAAGCCTACCTTTTTTGCCTTCTATAATATTTACGTCCTTACTTTCGAGTTTCCACGCCAGAAGCGTCATATAACGTTTCACCCATTGACATTAATCGTTGTCGTGAAGTTTTTTGCCTTTCAAAATGTCTTTGAGGAAGCTGGACGTTATATTTCTTATATTCCCTGGCTCGTCAGACGCTCTTTTCACACAGCGTTATCACCTGTTTGTGTCATTTGTCTAGCAATAGGGAAGCTAACCACAATATCACTACCCGACTTTATAAATATATAAGTTTCTTTCGTCTGACTGTCTTTAGTGTACCTTCAGGTATGTGATTTCTTTTTTTTTTTTTTTTTTTTTTGATAATTTTCCCGTCTGGTTTATCTACTTTTCGTGATGTACCCACAGCTATTTAAACTCTAACTGTTTACGTTCCTTGTCGACTAATGTTTGTTCGCCTGTTCCTTGTTTCCTGACACAATTTCTGTACAGCAATGGGCTGATTTAGGGCCTATCACTGTGATAATATTCTAGGTGACGGTTTTCTCCTCTTATCACCGAAAGAAAAAGAAAAAAACCAGGTTGCCCGGTACGAGTAGCGGATGAATGGAATAGTTGGTTTTGTCCTGCCTTCCATTTGAATTTTACAAACGGTACACAGTCGCTTTTTCTCTGATATACGCAGGCACACACACACACACACACACACACACACACACACACACACACACACACACATACACACACACACACACACACACACACACACACACACACACACACACACACACATATATATATATAAGGTGGAGCTATGTGAGTGTGTAAAACAAATCACCATACGCTTGATAAACTATATGAACAGACAGCTATGTAAGTCTACAAAGAAACTTCTATTGCATCACAAAATCGTGATGTAATCTTATTTGAATGTCGTTCATGTATTGTCCAGAAGAATCGTGTGACAGCGTCAAATGGCGCAGTTATGTGCATATCCCTGCCTACCGGCTATCATTTATATCCATCTTTCTATCAATGACCTAGGTCAGACAAAATGACTGCCAGTTTGATTGAGGAAGAGAGGATATCGTCTGGTAGATAATGGCGGGTGGTGGTTTGCGATGGTGAGGCCCGGCAGTGATAGAAAGAGTATAAGAAGAATGAGGAGAAAGTTGAAAGAGAGAGAAAATGAGAAAGGGAAAGAAAAGATAAACGAGGGAAAAGGTATAGAAGAAAAAGAGGCAAAAACGAAGAAAAGGTGAGGAGAAAGACAGAAAATGTGGGGAGTTGAAGAAACTAGAGAATTGGTGAAGAGAATAAGGAAAAATGAGATCAAGCGGAAAGTAGTGAAAACATGAGAAATGTTGAGAGTATGAAAGAGAAGACGAGGGTAGGCAGAAAGAGAGGAAAATCAGCAGAGATGAAAATGCGATGTGAAAATGTAACGTGGGGTGTAGAGTGGTGAAAAGATTGTGATATATCTGAGATAAAGTAGAAAGGAAATGAAAGAGTTAAACATGAAAACTAGACAAATGAGCAGAATATGACGAAAGAAAAGTTAATGATGAGGAAGCATGCTTGGGTGACTGTGGGGAGATGGCTGGAAGAAAACAGATGAGAGAGGCGTGAAGCAAGAAAGACAGAAGAACAACAAACATAAAAACTGCTGGAAAATAAGTAGAAAAATTGATACACGATAAAGAAAAAATGAAAGAGAAGCTTAGACAAAGAGACAGATAGGTGGATTGGTAGAAAGGTAAGTAGATAAACGTAGGTATGTGTGTGTGTGGGTATATGTATAGATGTATATACATATAAATATATATACTGTGTGTGTGTATATATATGTGTGTGTGTGTGTGTGTGTGTGTGTGTGTGTGTGTGTGTGTGTGTGTGTGTGTGTGTGTGTGTGTGTGTGTGTGTGTGTTTATATATATATGTCTGTGTGTCCTGGGTTCAATCGGGGGTAACCATAGTAAGTAAGGTTCTCAATACATAGCAGAGTATAAATATTTAACATAGAAATGGCTTCTACAGGACTAGAACTGTATCATTCGAAGGAAATCATCAGGGCTTTCCTGATGATTTCCTTCGAATGAAACAGTTCTAGTCCTGTAGAAGCCATTTCTATATTGAATTTATATATATATATATATATATATATATATATATATATATATATATATATATATATATATATATATATGTGTGTGTGTGTGTGTGTGTGTGTGTGTGTGTGTGTGTGTATGAATGTATGAATACACATATGTGTTTCTGAGGAGGACGGCCGATTGAAAAGGGTTTTCGAGACAAGAAATAAGTAGTAACTTAACCACTACCATGCTAGTCGATCAATCGACCCTCTGAAACGATCGTAAAACAATGAACTAACTCTCTACCTACACCTGACTTCTGTTTTTTATTGTTCTATGCACAAAGACATATATGTAAATGACTCGGTAATCCGGACGGATTTACTTCGAGGATACCTTAGGCGGTGATCACCTACCGCAAAAACTACCAGTCACACTGCCGAATCTAGCTGCCACCATCCTTCCCATCACAACCAGCTGGATTACGATGTATATATATATATTCACTTACATTATTCATGGGATTTGTCTATTTATAGATAAATTCGGGTTTACCTACCCTTAGAACTCTCCTGTACTTTCTAAAACCTCCATAGGGATAGCTATCTTTATTTATATAACAAGTTGAATGAGTTGGGGTGTATAAACCAACGAAACCTAAGCACCTGTACATTTCACTGCTTGTAACTAAATTATATATGTGTGTGTGTGGTAAAAGTGAGTTGCACCTGTAATTTAAAGGGCCAGCTATGTCACATTCTCTCCCACGCTGAATCTCCCTGAGAACTACGTTAAAGGTACACCTGTCTGTGGAATACTCAGCCACTTATACGTTAATTTCACGAGCAGACTGTTCTGTTGCTCGAACCAACTGGACTTCCAGTCGTTAGAACCGACGGCGTGCCAACACACACACATACTGCTGATGTATACATCAAAACACACATACTACTAAATACTTCACTAAGAAATCATAAGGCTGCATCGTTGTTGTAAACACTGGCAGTTACACTTAATATAGACCCGCACCATCTACATAAAACGTTGCGCCTAAATTTAGGAAATGTTTGATTTCTGCTTCCTGTATTTCCCGGTCATGTAAACAACCGCAGATAGGCCGGAAGTCATTAAAATGGCATTATTACAAGGTCAGTAGATCACACCATCATTTCTTTATATAAGCCATGTTGATTTGTATTTACCAGTAGATCACTATAATTACAATATCTCTGAAATATTGTATTTATAGAGATCGATAAAATATCTAGCCCAGACTTTAAGAAAGTAAGTACTGCCGTTGATAAGCACTTTATGGCGGTGTACCAGGATGACCACAGTCTAATGATTGAAACCTGTAAAAAAAAAAAGGATTTTTTTTTTCATTAACGCAGTGCTCTCGAATATACTGCATTCTGAAATACTGTGTCATATATTGAATAATCTCATCAACCCAACCACTTTCGTTGACGAACTACAACAGACACTGATAAATGGATAGAGGAATAGCAAGCAGATGGATGATTAGATGGAAGAATGGATGGATAGAGAAATAGATAGGTAGATGGCTGATTAGCATTTGGCAGATTTATGTCTAAAGAGAGATGTGCTGCCATTTTTCACTTTTCACCCAGATTTACACAAGATGTAAACATATATAATTATACATCAGCACTGTTATTTACGATTATATATATATGCACAAACATCACACATACAATGTATGTGTATGTATATATATATATATGTGTGTGTGTGTGTAAATATATGTACGTATAATAAATGCGGATTGTCTGTGCCCAGAAAAGAACTCAAGCCCCAACGGATCTACCCCAACCTATTATACATTTTTGGAATCGGCAAACCTCCGGGGGGTTGTTTCCACAACCATCATATTGACAGCGATCCCGTCTGCGAAACCACTGAAAGTTCAGTTTACGCATTGTTACTTATTCGCATACAGCTCATATATATATATATATATATATATATGAATGTATGTATAGTATATTTGGCAATATACCGTATGTTTAATTAAAAACATTTTGAAGACCATACGTGATCGGTTTTAAAGTAGTGACTATGTCACTTACTTCTTTTCGGCGAAAGAAGGGAGAGAAGCTAACAGTCTGTTTCACGCTGGTTGGCGATCATCAGAGCCACGCACCCCCTGCTTCTGCCGAAAATTATAGAAGCTGGGTTCTTATAGAATTCTAGTAATAATCAGGAGCCGACTATACAGAGCGACCGCCGGTCCAATATCATCATCATTATCATTTTACGTCCGCTTTTCCCTGCTTGCAAGGGTGGGACGGGTCCTATTCAGCACAGCATCTCTCCATTCGTCACGGTCTTTTGTCATCTCCTCCGTGAGCTTCAGCGATCTGAGATCTGCTCTTACCACCTTCGCCCATGTTTTTCGTGGTCTTCCTCTACTGCGTCTTCCTTCTACTGGGATTTCTTGGCACTTCTTTACCCACCGGTCATCCTCCATCCACATCACATGTCCATACCAATAGTCTTCTCTCCCGCACACTACAGCTTATCCCTCTTATACACAGTTTCTCTCTCAATTCGTCTATGCTTGGTCGTTTACACACATTGCACATCCAACGGAGCATATTTGCTTCATTTCTCTCCAGCTGTCGCATATCCTCTGCAGTTGCTGCCCATGTTTCACTACCATGCAGCATCGAGCATCTCACACAAGCATCATATAACCGGCCTTTCGTTCGTAGGGAGAAACCCATCTTTGTCAACAGAGGAAGCAGCTCCCTAAACTTTTTCCAACCCGTCCTTATTCTAGATACTATGACCTCGAGGTACCCTCATCCCTGGCTAATCTGATCACCTAGGTATCAGAAGCTATCAAACACCTCTATAGATTCTACCTGCATTTGAAAAATGTGTCTATCGCTGCGACTTCTACTGTCAAATTTCCCTGAACATCAACTGCATATGTAGTTTTCCCTACCAGTTAGTTTACCTGCTATCCCACTACATCTCTTGTATACCCAAGATCTGCATTGTGTACATAGTGTAGAATTTATGCCAACTCCTTTTCTACATATTGAACATGGCCATTTCCCTGATAGAATCAGAGTTTTGTCCTCTTTTCTGCTTATCAACACTTTTGTCTTAGCTAGATTCAATCTCAGTCCTCTTGATTCCAACTGCTGTTTCCATAGTCAGAATTTATTCTCTAGCTCCTCTACTGATTCTGATATAAGTACCAGATCGTCAGCATAGAGAAGTTCCCATGGGCAGCCAGTTTTAAACTCTTCTGTTATGGCTTGGAGGACTATAATGAACAAGAGTGGACTGAAGACCGAACCCTGATGTACTCCTACTTGTTTCTGGAATTCCTCACTAATCTCCATTCCTACTCTCACTTTACTGACAGCACCTCTGTACATAGCTTGCACTATCCTCACAAGCCATTTCTCTACACCTAGTTTCCTTAGGGTCCACCAGAAGACAGATCAGAGTACTCTATCAAAGGCCTTCTCTAGGTCAACACAAGCTAAGTATAGTGTCTTATTCTTCTCTCAGAACCTCTCTTGTAGTTGTCTCACTAAGAAGAGGGCATCTGTTGTACTTTTCCCAGGCACAAAACCAAACTGCATCTCATCTAATTTGACCCTTTCTCTAATTAGTTGCGCTAGTATTCTTTCTACCGCTTTCATAACCCGGCCCATCAGTTTTATGCCCCTATAATTGCTCCTCTCCAGAGTATCCCCTTCACCTTTGTAGCAATTTATAAGAATACTGCTGCACCATGTATATACATATAATAAGAGAGAGATGTTTGTTGGTTGGTTGGTTCCTTCGCGCATCACACAAAAACAAAAATTAACAATCGAAAAGTAAGGGAACACGTACATACACACGTACACATACACACACACACACACAGACACACACACACTCATACATATATATATATATATTTCTATTTATTTGCCACCAGGGCATCAAAGATTGGGACAAATATAAAGAGGGGAGTTTACATACATTTAAAAAGACGTGTAAAAAATATATAACAAATTAAATTTAACAATCGATGTCCTCAATAGGGAGGGGCGTTGACATGTGTCGCACACACTCCCGAAAAAATGTGCAACCCTCCTCTTCAGGAGCACAAAGAGCGGGTGCTTCCTTCCTCTTCTCATTCTTCTCCTCTCTCACCTACAGGCTGATATAGAGAGAAGGCCCATTCACTCAGGCCATTCTCGCTACTTTCACCCATCTTTCATAAAACTTGCTGGGGTAGAGCACCTCTCTCTCTCCATTCTGATCCTTCTTCTAAAGTGGTACTTGAAAAAAAAGACCAGTTGTTGGCCGGAGAGATAGGTGTCTGACCTCAGCCCTTTCAACCTTGTCCACCATACGCTCATCCGCTCAGGTTCAAGGATCACGCGTCCATCCTGGTCCTTCAAAGACCGAATCGTGGACATGTTTCCACTTTTTGCCTCTGTCACTCGGGCCGAGCTAACAGCTTTGGCTCCCTCGTTACCCAGAGCACGTATTTTACTCCTGACAACGCAGCCCTCGTGTTTCGCATCAAAGAACTGGTCTAGGGCCGTTCTTGACGCCAGCATGCCGGCCACGTTGCCACTCCTAATCGCCTCTTCTACTCTATTTGTTAATTCCCTTTCAGTTCTATTCCTATCTGATGCTAATTCCTGACTAAAACCTATCGATTCTATTCTAATTTCTCTCTTGAGAGAGCCCCACCACCTGTTGTTGACAATTGCCCCCGTCAAACGCTGCTTAACTAGTGTGCTAATCCGCTTACTGTAAGCTTTGTTTGTCGGTAAAGACAAGTTTAGCTTCCAGTAACCGGGTCCCTGTCTATGAGTTCTATCAAGGTTGACCACTCCGGTCAACAACTTGTGATCCGAATAGTCAACCATGAACATTCGTGGACAGCTTAATATGTCCCTATCCTTATTTCTAACTAGGAACCTATCTAGGTACGACCTGGATGTTCCGCTGTGATTACTCCACGTCCACCGTGGCACAGTCGGAAAATCCAGTCGATATCTATCGGCCAGATCAAATCGTCCGATTAATCGTTTGAGGCTGTTACAGCCCCCTCTATCGGGACATGCCCCTATATAGTCCCAACGTGCATCCAGGATACCATTCCAGTCCCCCACTAAAAGCAAGGCGCGAGACGTTCCCAGGAAATTCTCCAGGCGTCGGAAGAAGTCCGGTCGCGGTGTCCCCGATGGGGCATACGCTGCCACCAGCCTGAAAGCTCCACCTTCACCACTGCCGACGTCTAAAACCACCAGTCGACCCTCCGGGTCCAGGTGTACCTTCTGTGTGGCAAGACCCAGGTATTTTCGCAGCAGAACGACAACCCCACCCCCACCCCTCGGCTGACAGAGCGATGCGTAGATCTCAAAGTCGTCGAAGATGGGGGCCAGTTGGCGCTCGCTGCTGATCCTGGACTCGCAAATAACCATTACATCCACTCTGTGCGACCTGAGGTCATTTAAGAGTTTGCCCTGTTTTCAGGACATCCCCAAGCCGCGTGCATTCACACATCCAACTCTTATATTGGCCATGTTGGTGCTGAAGAGGTAAAAAGGAAGAGGAAAGGAAATTACTTACCTCTTCGTCTCCTGGGGACCAGGCTGCACAATTTCCATGGGGGTGTTGGAAGGGTTGTTTGGTGGGGTGGTGGTTTGTGGTGGGGTGAGGACATCAGTGTGTGGTGGGATTAGGGTGTTTGGTGGGGTGTGGGTGTCTGGTGTGGGGGTGGGGAAACATCTCAATAGGACGCTGTTATGTGGTTTGGTGCAGTTGGTCCCCACATGCATTGGATGGTTCTTTTTCAAAGTTACATAGGTTTCCGTTGGGACCCTAATCATCATTAGGTGCGGTTTGTTCGCTGCGTAGGTGAAAGTGATCCCTTCGGTTTCCACCAAAGGGTTATTTTCTATCGCTTTCATCAACGTTTTATTGTTCTTGTTAATGTATGTATAGAGTTTTTGTTGTGTTGTGTTTGTTTTTGTTTGTTGTTCTTGCGGGTGTTTGCGTTTTATAGTACGTGTTATGTTTTGGGGAGGGGTGGGTTTTTTTATTTATGATGTTTGTTCTGTTTGTGCTGGTGGTTGTGTGTTTGTGGCATTTTTGTTAATGTGGTGCCTTTTTTTTTTCCTTTTCACCTGTTGAAAGGGTTCTCCCTCGTCGTCACTGGGTGACGTTGATACGGAGTCCTCTTCCGTGTTGTTGGGGAGGGGTATATTTTGGGGTTTTGCTGTGGTTGCTTTTGTATTTGTTTTAGGTGGGGAGGGGTTGGGTGGAACAGTGTTTTGTGTTGTTATTTTTCCGTGTTGTTGTGGTGATGGTGGTGGTGGTGGTGGTGGTGGTTGTGTTGTTGTGTTCGGGGTTGGCAGAAGAGCCTTTTTTTTTACTCGTTAATTGGGGACAGGCAGCCCTCAGGTGACCCCTGCTTAAGCAGTGGTAACATGACGGTCGCCTTCCCTCCACTGAAATGTTTATATAAGTTAGCCCGTCCAGAGGCACGCGTTGTGGGATATTCGCTATTCGTTCTGGGCTCATTTGCACCAGAACTTCTACGGTGGTCCCACCAAATACGCCTCCGGAGGACTTTCCTATTGAAATTATCTTGTCTTCGTCAAAGTTTATTATTCCACATAGTATCCACCAAATGTTTACATTTGGTGTGATACTCATTATTTTTATTCTTTGTGTCCTTTTTCCCCTGTATGTGGGGTAAAAGGTGAAGTGGGGGGACACAATGGGTGCTATCGAGTACTTTTGAGCTGTTGACTGGTTGTTCATCAGCACCGAAATGCTACCAAACAGTTTACCTTTTTGTATGAAGGTTAAGTCCTTCATTGCGTCTTTTAGAACCAGCTCAATTTCATTTTGTGATAATTGAGCTGGTTTTCTTGTTACGTTCGATATTGTCCTGAAAACCACAGTTTTCAGGACAGCCTCTCTACGTAATTCCTGTGGAGAATTGATGCTAAAAGCACCGTTTTCGCCAAAAGTCACGAATTGTTTTGCGTCTTGTAATAGTTGTTTAGCATTTGTTATGTTTATTGGCGTGTATAGTTCGGTTTTTTTTACGGTCTGTGCAAATGTTGTTTTGGTGTTGTTGTCTTTCGTGTTACTGTCACTGTTGGTAATATTGGTGTTGCTATTGTTGCAGTTGTTGGTTGTGGTGTTGTTGTCATTGTTCTTGTTGTTGGTGCTGGTATTATTTCCCGGATTTGGTTTCGCGGTTTCGATATTTTCCACGTTTTTCGATGATGCGAGGGGGGGGGGGGGGGCTGCAAGCTTTGTACTCCTACCTTCCCTCCACCACTTTTCTTAGTGGGCGTGGCACTCACGACAGTGTGCGAGGTGGAAATGGCATCCATTGCCACCAAGTCTACAGTTTTTAGATGAAAATTGAAAATTTCGCCCCTCCCCTTGTCTTAATATACATAACTAATTCTCTCTCCCCCTCTCTCAATATATCTAACTTACTCTCTCCTCCTCTTAACATACATAACTTACTCTCTTACCCCTCTCTTAATATATGTAATTAATTCTCCCCCACCCCTCTCTTTCTCAATTATCTGGAAGAATTTTTACTTTTATTTTTGTCACACACACACACACACCACGGTCTCGCCTCACTGTAAACCAAACAACGCATCCGATAGAGTCGTTTTCTTTTCTACTTGTCTTCTTTTATCATCTGTTTACCCGGGCGAAACTGGGTACGTCAGCTAGTATATAATAAATGCGAATTTCCCTACATGTATCCGTATGATTTTATTGCTTCGGAAAATATAAGTGCTGCACTTAGTATTAAAGTAAATAAAAGGGCGGTGGTTTGGCAGTCATTAGAGCGTTAGACAACGTTTTACCGCATGTAGTTACGTCCCGTTTACATTCTGAGTTCAAATCCCGCCGAGATTAACTTTGTTTTTCATCCTTACGAGGTCAATAAACTAATGTACCAGTAATGCACTAGGGTCAATTTAGTCAATTTCCCCCATTTCATTCAAATTGCTGCCCCTGCGTCAAAGTAGAAACAAATATTAACGTCAATAAATGAAATATGTCGCTGCAAGTTCGCATCGTTTCCTTGTCATGAAAGAAATTTTGCTTTCTAATAAATGTTTCGCTACACCCGCTTTCGAGAATGGAGACTATGGAATATCTAAGAGTTGATAAAAACTGATTTATTTTAAAACGGTTTCGAATCTCATCGAAGGTGTTGCAATGGACTATTTTAAACATACCTTATTACTAGTTCATACCGCGTATTTACTTTATTAAGTTTGTGGTCGCTATTTTGTAGAGAATAAGCGTCGTTGTATTGAATTAAATAAACCGCAAGACGAATTATGTCGGTGCAAGTTCGTCATTTGTATGTCAAAAATGTAGTTTTCTTTTTTCATACATTTGTATACATTTCCTTATACATTACGAAACAAACACACGTACATACTCTCATAGTAGAAAATCGGATTATATAGTCTTGTATTATAGTTCTGTATAGATGCATTTTTGCACAAAACCTCATGCTGCAATCGAGAATGTTGAAGGCTGAGGAACATATGTATACACTAGGAGTAATTTTTAGCTCTTTCGTAAATACAGACAATTGTGACTGCTTTTCTTCTTTCACCTTTGCCATTGAATGATCTGCTTTGCATTCAGAAGGAAACAGAACAGCTCTAATCTGAGCCACTTCGACATTAAATGTCTGATATTTGATACTAATAAAAGATTATTTTTTCTTAGATGTTCTTTCCTCTGGAATCCTGATGGGGGGTCTACTCTATACAGCAAATCAAATCTCTTTATTTTCCCTTTCCCTTTCGTTTTATCGTTTTATATATATATATATATATATATATATATATATATATATATATATATATATATATATATATATATATTTATATATTCGTCTTTTCGTAAGTTTATAAAGAGTCAACTAAATTTAGATCTGATTCAGTATATAATTATACATCGGATATTAGGGAGTTTAAAGCTTTAGAGGCCGCATCACATCACAAAATCCCTCAACATTTATTACCTGTAAATATAGCTGTTCTAACAGCAAACACTGATTTCTGTGGGACATTCTGTTTAGAAACCACAACTGCCTACAAACAGCAACATTGTATAGTGATGTAGGTACTACATATATGTATAGTAATGGGTAGATATGATCGTTAGTGCATTGGACTAAATGCCTTGCGGTATTTCTGACGGTTCTTTACATTCTGAGTTCAAATCCCACCAAGGGGATTAATAAAATAAAGCACTGGTCAAGTACTGAGGGTCGATATAATCGAATTTCCCCTTCTCCAAAGTTACTGGCTTTGTGCCAATGTCAGAAATAATTTTTTATGAGAGAGGTGGATTGACAATTGTTAGAGCAGCAAACAAATGGTTAGCTGTATTTGTTCTGGCTCTTGAGGTTCTGGGTTCAAATCCCATCGAGGTCAATTTTACCTTTCATCCTTCCGAGGTCGATAAAATGAAGTATCAGTCAAATACTGGTGTCGATATCGACAGCTCCTCCCCACAATTGAATGGCCTTGTGCTTAACTTAGAAATCATTATTATTGTCAGGGTGGTAGATTGGCCGTATCGGTGGAGCGTCCGACAACATTATTTACGGCATATAGTTGTCCCTTTACGTTCTTAGTTCAAATCCCTCACAGGGTCTATAAAATAAAGTACCAATAATTGTTTCTATGTTTGGCACAAGGCCAGCAAATACCCAGTGCATTACTGGTACTTTATTTTATCGACCCCGTAAGGATGAAAGGTAAAGTTAACCTTGGCGAGATTTGAACTCAGAATGGAAAGGGCCGTAACTCTAAGCATCAAAGCATGGCGTCCGACCCTCTACCGATACTGCCAATCCAAAATAAAGTACCAATAATGCACTGGGGTCGATTTGATCGACTTTTCCCTCCGACAAATATGTTGGTCTTGTGCCTAAATCAAAAACCATTATTAATTTTATTGTTGTTTCTCTCTAAGATACTCACATAAGCGGATGAGCTCCTACCATGTGTTCTCCATTTTATTTTAGTCATAATGTATCTAGGACTACAATGTTCAAACACAGTACAATGTAATTTGACAGAGATTTGGATACTATTTATAGCAGATTGAGAAACCACGTAAAGGCAACCCCGTTAGTTTGTTTTAATAACTGTTTTCTATCGTTACATTTTTTTTTCACCCTTATAATTCATATCGAACTGTAAATACATTTACTACAAAATAATTTCATATAAGAAAATATTTCTAACTTTATTCTAATAGAATTATAGGATCATAATCTTTATGGAACAAACATTCCAGCTTAACAACTGCTAGATCACGTTTGTGTATGTGTGTGTATTTGTGTGTGTAGAGTGTGAGTTTATATATATATATATATATATATATATATACATGTGTGTGAATGAAGTATTTCCGTCGGAAAGGTACAGGAAAAAAGAGTGCTCTATGTAGGCTACAGAGCTTATTAGTTATGTAATAAACAACATAAGATAATTATTTCATTTACCACTGGTTTCTTGAAGGCAGATGTTATGTCTTTCTTCAGTCATCAGAATGAATAAATAACATGGTGATTATATATATATAATCCTTCACCATACATTCACTCTGTTGTAGCTATAAATTCTCTTGTCTACGACTCTTTGGACACCCACCACTCACGCACGCACACACACACGCACCCATCAAGTTTCAGATGTTCAAGCAATGCATCACCCGCAGAAATCTCACAAGTCTGGGAGCAATTCAACTGTCATAGAAACTCCCCTCACTCAATCCCCAACCCAAACCTCATACCCAATCTCATCTCTACAAATGATCTCATTAAAAAACCTTTCGCGCTAATTTAGCTGCCCGTAACTCAGAAGAATGGAAAATTACCCAAATACCTGGCTTTAATTGACCACTTCCTTTTGGTGCCCTTTGCCATTAAAACCTGCCGTTTTCCTTCGCAAAATCAGGTGGAGAGATTCTCGCCCGATGATGAAGCCCCATGAGGTGGTATGGCTGGTGCAGCGAGTATCGTTGGCTGTTCTCCATGGTAATGATTTTACCATATTCTATGAATGTAACTCAGGTGTACCACTATGACAAGGGTTAAGAGTGTGCCCTCTGTTCTCACCTTCCATTTTTTTCTTTTAGTGTTTTCTTTATCCCCCTTCTTTTCTCTTCTTTTCTTTCTTCATGTTTATTATTTAAATTTGTTATTGTATACTTTTGTTTGTTACTAAGGTAAGGAGTGAATATAGATTACTTTTTTTTATAAATCATTTAGGTGTATATTTTTGATTCAGAAAGAACGTTATGTTTAAAAGAAATGTTGGCTGTCATGAAGATATGGAGTTTCATGTATAAGCCTTTCACATTATGTATGAAATAATCGGTGACCTTGTGTAGTTCACCACCATTTTGTTTAGTCTTCTTGATATACACTTCATACGTGATGTGTATACTAGAAAATCTGTGGTTCGGTTCTATGGAAGGAAATTCAATCCTCGTTTATAAACATCCTCAGATTATGTACTTTTAAATGATACTCTATATTGGTGTGCCTATATTATCTACAAGTATGAATATATGTTCACTTTATTCACTGCACACAGCGATTGTGTGTATGTTTGTGAGCTTTCGTTATACAAACATGGTACATTAACAAATCAACAATCAAATCACATTAAAATAATATAGATTTTCACATGCATACACACACATAAACATAAACGTGTTTGTATATGTTTATGTGTGTTT
>OZ024741.1:99497905-99505405 GCA_964016885.1 Eledone cirrhosa
CCACATGGGCAGCTCATCCCAAATGACATCATCTTAGATGATATCAACAGATTTTCCACTCTCTATTAAGATATTGCATGTAGTACCACAGACCTGTCAACTCTCCCTGTCGGACGGGGAGATCGCCCACACACTTTAGGGTGGGTGAGTGATATTTTTTCTTGTGAAAATGGGTATAGCTTTCATTATGTAAAATCTCCCCATTTTGCCTCATTTCTCCCCGGTTGGGGGTACTTTTTTTCATGGTACTCCCCCGTTTGGGTTTTTAGAGGTTGGCAGGTCTGGTAACGTTACCTGGATTGAATCTAAAGCCTAGTACGGAATAATCTCTCCTAGCTCCAGAAAATAGCAAAACATCTCTAGCTCATACAGACTTATAAACTGACACTACAAAATTATTTTCCTGGGATTCACCAGTTTCTTCAGTGGATAAATCGTTTGATGTTGAAATAATATAATTGTTTATAACCTTGTTTGTAAAAATTGCTTTGTTTCATTTCATGGAAAGTTGCCAATCGACTCATATTTTATTTGTCAATATTTTCAATGAAAACACCTACTTGTTAATTCTCTTTAGAACATTGAAGTTCTTGAAGAATGAATGCATTATCTATGTCAAGGTTCATATTAGCCATGTAAGGCATTCTCAAGTGTGAATAATCATTCAAAGTGGATCCATTTAATTTTAAAATAAGTGTATACGTTTTTGTGTAGCGTTTTGTCATATGGAAGAAATAATTTCAGTTACCCCTATTATATTCATTTATCATCTATAAGTTCTTTTTCAAACGCTTTACATAATTAATCATGCTTTGTAAGATTGCAAGTGAATAGAAAATTCTTCGTAGTTTATGTGATGTGAAAGAAACGAAAGCATCTTGCATTTTCTTAAAGTATTCAATATTATCCTCTACTAAACCCATTTTTGATAGCTTCTTTATAAGTATCATAAATATCACCATTAACAATTCGCATATCAAATGATGTAGCTCTTGGATTATTATGCAATAAACCTCTCAGATAAAAACGCTCGTGAAACATAGTACTTACATGCAACGGTGTAGGTGGTAATTTTCCTCTCACTTCACAATAAACTTGTTTCTATTCCATGTATAATGTTCTGGAAAATCCGAACAAATAGTACGTTTTGGAGAAGGCAACCGATTCACGGTTATCTCTAATCTGCTCAGTTAGTCGTGTTATTTCTTTCGATAATCTGCTCAGGTAGTGTTGTTGTTTAGTCCCAGGTTAGCCCAATCTAGTTTTAATCACTCCTTTTTTTTAAGACGGAAGTGTGTGCTTTGAGAAAGATTTAGCTGTTATTTCTATTTGTTCCATCGACTTGATAGACGTTAATGACAGCTGATGCGCAGAGCTAAACACACTTCGCTACGCCATTCTCCCAAAATACTAGTAATTATATAGTTTTGGTAACTAGTATAGTAAATGTTACTTTAAACTAGATATGCATAACATGGTCCCAGTCAACCACTTGCGGTTCGTACCAAAGTTTTGGTCGTCTACAGCAGGTTCTGTGTCATACTCTGTTGCATAATGTAATTAAAAGTAAATTTATATTTGGTTGTCCAAGAAATTTTCTTCGCGAATTTTGGAAACCATTCGCTGACAAAATGTTGTGCATCACTGCTTTAGAAGACAAAACAAGATAGGTACGCTGCTCCAATCGTGTCTTTCAGTTGTAATTTGGCTATAGACCAAATATTGTAGGTGTGTGCAAAGATATAACATTACATTATCAAAGCTACTGCTGCAGCTACTCTCTCTGTTCGTTCGACAAGATCCCAGACCTCATTCGCTTGCCGAATGGGGCGGACCTCGTCAAATTGGACCAAGGAAACAATGTTTCCATTGGTCTTTCCATTTCTGTTACTATTTACTGGTCGCAACTCCTGGCAGAAGGAGCAACGTGAAATAAAGTGTCTTGCTCAAAGACATAACGCATTGCCCGGTCCAAAGATTGAACTCGCAACCACTTCACGATTGCGAATCCAATTCTCTAATTCCTAAGCCACGCGAGCCAATTGATTAAATTCTGCAAGGGCACAGGTCATGCTAGAAATAGTAGCCATATGTCCCTTGAAAAGGAAAAAGGAAAGATACATCAGAGTGGCCTTTGATGCAATGCCTAGAAAATAAGCGGAGTGGTCATGGATAGAAAAGAATTGATCGTAGGTATGCTTGATCAGGACTGATCTTGTAGTTAAACAAGAACTACCTCTACAACAATTACCACTGCCGAAACTAATGCTAGTACAAGAATGGAATGATCCTCCGTTGGTTTCGATTATGAGTATTCCAGTTGTTCAACCAATGGAACAGACTGCTCGTAAAATTAACGATACATGTATGTACCGTTAATATAATTCTCAGGGTGATTGTAACTGCTCTTTGGAATTAGATACAGTCATTCTGACAGGTTCTCAAACAGTTTCCATCTACCAAATTCCATTCACAAAATTTGGGTCGACCCGAGGCTATAGTAAAAGACACGTGTCCAAGATGCCGCGCAATGGGATCGAACCCGAGATTTTATAATTGCAAAGCAAACTTCTTAACCATTCGGACACGCTGCGTCCACTACACTACTAATATTACGTCTATGAAAAGCCTTAAGTGGTTATAGGAACAGCATGTTTATTGGACGTAAATGCTCTTTTCATTCTACGGCTACTTATTAGTGATTCATGTAGTTGATATCAGTAGTGATAAATAAATATGTGGAGGTGATATCACAAGTGATAAATATTCGGTAGGTTATCGAAGCAGAAAACACTTTGTGTAAAGTCTGTCTGTCTACACACCCACCCACCATCACCACCACCCACCATCACCACCACCACCACCACCACCATCACCACTGTCAACTCCTTTATATCTCCCTCTTTTATATATGTGTGATTTATATAGAATAAAGACACCGTAAAAAGTAGTTCTATATGCATGAAACTGTAGACACCACGAAGTCTACCACCATTGTTTTCTGTTTAAATAATTAAGTAGTTTTACTTTCTTTTTTTTCTCCTTTCTCTTTTTATTCTCATAAAAAATATGCTTATCAAAAAACACTTCTCTGATATACATTTGTATATATGAACATTCAGTCAACACACACAAACACATACACAAATACAAACACACACAAACACACGCAAACACACACAAACACACACAAACACACACACACACACACACACACACACAATTACATACAGGCATACACAATTGTACACATGTAAAGCACTGTCCTTTTGTTGGAAAATTAGTTCGTTTTAACAAAACAAACAAAAAATTTTGTACTAACATGCTATCTTAAAGTTAATGTTTTCATTGTAAAATACAGATACATATTTAGCGCTTTTAGTGTATATTTTTGAATGATAAATACAGAAATACATCAAGCTGAGGTGATAAATGACAGAAGAAGGGTCAATTACGTAAAAGATTCCTAACTGGCTGGGAACTTTTTTAGTTGTTGTTATTTAGCATCAGGTCAGATGTGATCGAGAAAATTTATAATCTGTCTTTCTGAATACGGGGGAAAAATTACATACATCATTATTCAAATATACAATTACATAAAGCGTTAAAAATTGTGTGGAAGGCGGGGGCTGACACAAAACATGTTGGGATGAATAGAACAAAGTTATAGGGAAATGGATTCGAGTGGCATAGGATACTATACAAAGAAACCTTTTTAAAATTAAGTGAATTTTAATGCCATTGTGCGATGCAAGCAGCGCGTTGAGCCGGTACTTATCCTGGTTTCATGGAGTGAAGTGTCTAAGAGTGCAGTCCATCGCAGGGTTAAATACCCAGCTATTGCTGGTACTCATTTTCAGTTGAGTATACTTGAACAACGTGAAATGATGTTTTGCTCAAGAACACAGCCGACAACTGAGCTCAGGAATTGAACCCACGACATTATGATCGTGAGTCCAACACCCTTACCACTAGGCCACGTGAATATAGAGACATAATATATAACTATGAAGAAAACACTATAAATATAGCAAAGAAATATATTTTTAAAAAGTACATACATAAATATTTTGGTATTCGACTTACACACGAATGAGAACCTACTTAGAGCTACCATGCCCCTGCCTGTCTGCAACTATCCATACTGGGATCTGGTGCACCAAAATATGTCCGCTAACATCCTTTGTGTGGAACGTCTGAAAAAGGACCCTGCGTTCTCTCAATATCCTTGGTTTAGCCCATGATAAGTCTGGCATTATTTTTACCAAGAATTTGTTACTTAGGTGTTTGATACATTCAAATACTATTTGTTTGTTTGCTATTAAAATATCTTGGCAACATCCTTTGCACCACATCATTGTCGTCGTCATCTAGGTGTGTTTTATACGACATTACGTTGGGTTCACCCTTTCTTCACTGTTGGGTTCTCTTCCTCCTTTTCTCTCCAGTACTTTTCTATTCCACTTCGGCTACAATCCCATCCTCGTTGTCACAAGATGGAGTGTTGCTGTTGGTTGGAGAAAGAGGGTTTCCGCTGGTGGGTTTGGGAAAGAGTGAATGATACGGATTCTCCCAAGCCCACCCCGCAAAGTGGAAGTTGGTGCTGCTTGCTGGTGTAGATCACTAGTGTCTTCCATCTCCTATTCACTGTTACCACTGATCAGTCTTTGATATTGGGGGAAAATTAATCAGTTCCGGAGCTTCGACCTGTAGCATATTTTGAAACTTGTTCACGTCTTAGCTGCTGTTCCCATTCTTTGTAATGATTTTGTTTCTGTGGACAGGAAGCCCTTCAGTGGGTTTTGCTATCATGTGTCAGTCGATTATCTTAACCCCAGTACGAAATAAAATAAATTATTCGACTGATATTCTATTTTACCGACCCTTTGAAAGATAAAATGTAAAATCGACTTCAGCAGGATTTGAATTCAGGAAACCATCAAGTGGACTTTTTTTTTTCCTACTACATATGTAACAAATTGTCTTCCTGGGCTCTGCACAAGTAATTTTATCTGATTCCTCTCCGAAACATAATAGTGAACAGCTCCGGAATGGTTTGATGGCATTCGAAGACCGTGGGAACTTATATGTCCATTGAGAACCTACTTGACCTCATGTCAATACCTGCCCATATTGTGACACGAAGGTAATGACAAGGTCAAGGTCATTCGTCCCTCTTTAGAGTTAACCTCTATATATTTCTTGATTCTTGGTATTCTAGTTCATCGAACTCATGTGTATGTGTGAATTAGTTTACAGAATTCTTGACAGAGCGTTGTGTCCTTGAGCTACTCCACTCAGCTGACAAAAATGAGTTGTGTTTGTAATTTTAAGGTCCAGTGTTGTCACAAACTGTCATGTTAAATTTCCCCAAGAATCAGGTTAGGGGTGCAAGTGTCAATACTTGCTCATACTGTGCCACGAAGAGAATGACAAGTCCTGACCCATCATTAGTGTTAACCTCTGTATATTTCTTGACTCTTGGCATTCTATTTCACCGAAGTCGGGAATGAAGACATATGAAGCCAATTTCGATGTGTTTTGAACTCGGTTCATCGAGTCAGAACAAATACTGCAGAGTTCTAAGTCTGACGCTTTCAGGCGTGGAAGAGGAGGATGAAGAGGAACCTGGTGCTGATTGTGATGTTAAAAATAAAAATAGAAATCTGTAATCCATAATAATATAATCTTTGGGCGAATTTGTTGTTGCTGATGTATTTTGGTTGGTTCTATTATTATTTTTTTGACTGATATTTGTTTGTTTTGTGTCTTGTGTTTTTGGTTGTTGTTTTGTTTTTTGTTTTTGTTTTTTGTTTTTGTTTTTCGATAAAAAAAAGTACTAAATATGTAGAAATGTTGAGGCAGGAATTATATTTAAAAAATACAAGGAAAGAATGAAAACCATATTTTGTTGATGAAAAGTTCATTGCTTTTTTTTTTTTTTTTTTTAATCGAAATCGAAGTCAAAAATAGAATTGAGGCAGGGGAAGACGAAAGAAAAACGAAAGAAAAAGAAAAGGAAAACGGAACATATTTCAGACCTCAACTTCAATTCTTCGTTTAGAACATTGATTTATTGTAACGAAATTCTTTGAACAATGTTACGTTGTTGTTGCTGCTGATGCTGTTGATTCTGTAGCTGCTTCTGTTGCTGCTCTTTTATATTGCTGTTGGTGTTGATGATGGTGTTCCTGCTGTTGCTGTTCTTTGTTACTGATGATTCTGTTGATATATATATGTGTGTGTGTGTGTGTGTGTGTGTGTGTGTGTGTGTGTGTGTGTGTATGTTGCTATGTGTATATGTGATCTAGTTTACAGAATTCTTGGCAGTGCGTTGTGTCCTTGAGCAAGACACTTTATTTCACGTTACCCTGCTCTACTCAACTGACAAAAATGAGTTTTATATGTAATTTTAAGGTCCAGTCTTGTCCCGAACTGTGTCATGCTAAATTTCCCCGAGAATCAGGTGAAGGGTGCAAGTGTCTGGAATGCTCAATCACTTGCACGTTAATTTCACAAGCAGATTGTTCTGTTGTTCGAACAACTAAAAGGCTCATCGTCTGAACGGACCGAGGTCCAACAACAAGTTTGCAGGATTTATTCTGGCTCCATTCTAAGTAAATCTGATAACTAGTTGTAATCAGATTCACTTAAAATAGAAACATAACATAATATAAGGCATTCTACTTCCTGAAGTAGTCTGTATTTTTTTTTTTTTAAATAAAAACCATTGTTCTTACAAACAATGCATATATATATATATATATATATATATATATATATATATTGCGGTCAGGGATTTTGGTCACGTTCCTTATATTTAAGTTACTTGAGATTTTATATATCCCCAGGGAACAATACTTTATCGACCTGGTAGTGATATATATTAAGATGTTCTATATATGTGATTGCTTTTCTGAATAAGTTGTCTTAAAGATATCTTTTCATTAAGATGTTTTGTATATTCGTGATGAATTTTAATTGTGTATAATTAATATATATAGTATATGTTTTTTTGTTTTTGCTTTGGTTTTTGTTTTTTGGTTTTTGTTGTTGAAGCACTAAGTTTGATGTGCAGATCGATGCTGGAGTCCTGTCCATAGCTTCCACGGGTGACTTTGAGCCAATCATCTGTGGAAAGTATGTAACATGTCGGTAATCAATAAAAACATGCTAACGAAATTTCATGTTTATTTTTTCTTATATATACATACATGCACACACCTTTAACATAATGTTCGGTGAAAATCAGCAGACCCACGACCTGTCTGGGATGTCAGTCGTACCGCTACTTCAGGACTGACTCGGTTTGCGAAATCCCGTGTAACCCTTACTAGCAGGGAAAGTGAGTGTTAAATAATAATATGATGATGATGATGATGAATTTGGACTTTGAATTACAATGTATCCGGCAACTTTTTCAGTTTCAATTTCACAGGACGTAGTTCGAGCCAAAGCTATGGTAAAGAAGCTTGCTCAAGATGCTACGCAACGGGATTG
>OZ024741.1:99507905-99520405 GCA_964016885.1 Eledone cirrhosa
CTTTGGACTCCTGTACAGATAAACCTCAAAGTTAGCATATATATATATATATATATATATATATATATATATCAACGTATGTATGCAGCATCCAAGTTGTAGGTTGCAATTTTGCACACAGGTAGCTAAAATTTCGTATAATGGTACACCATCTCAAGTTGTTCATGTGACAGTTTCTTATAACTTGAAAGTACATTACCTAGCAGTGATACCCGGCTTTACTCGGGTGCTAAATATGTAGAAAACAATTATTATTATTGTTATAATAAAGAAAGAATTATTGTTATTATTTTGCGAAGGTGTTAAATTTCAGCATACCATTGAAATTTTTAACACCTTCGCAAAATAATTGTTTCTACTTTAGGCACAAGGCCAGCAATTACCCAGTAAAGTACCAATAATGCACTGGGTAATTGCTGGCCTTGTGCCTAAAGTAGAAACAATTATTTTGCGAATGTGTTAAATTTCAATGGTATGCTGAGCCTGTTCTGTTTTTGCAGAGTGACGAAACCTTTTGGCTCTTATTTGTTCAGTATCATTAGTGATGTCTATACATACATTAGACAGTATATAGAAGGGCACGTATAAATTTGTTGGGTCCTCTATTTTGTGCTGGATAACTTGCCCACTTTTGGAGCTCCCAAATGATATCGTTTTATATTTTTATATTTTACATATATATTTTTCAACATACGTATGTTATCATTTTTTTTTTTTAATGTGTGTATTTTCTCTCGATATAAAAGACCCTAATGTCTTTGTAACGCCCCGTCTTTTTTTTTTTTTTGGTAACCCCCCCATTCCAGTCTTTACCTTTGTAGCAAACAACATCACGACAATCATGATTTCTTATTTAGGCACAATGCCGATAAAGCTGATTAACTCAACCCCAGTGCGTTACTAATGCTTTATTTTATCGACCCCGTAAGGATGAAAGGAAAACCTAACCTCGGCGGGATTTGAACGCAGAACGTAAATGGCCGTAACTAAATGCCACAAAGCATGTCTGACGTTCTAACGATACTGCCAATCCAACGACCTTAAACTGGTTTCTGATTTACGCACAATGCCAGAAAATTTGATGGAAAGACAAAGTTAAGTCAACCCCAGTAGTAGACTGCTATTATATTTGAAAGGGTGAAAGGCAAAGTTGGCCATAGTGGGATTTGAACTCAGAACGTAAAGAGCCAAAACAAATACATGCGCAATGGCATTTTATCCGACATTCTATGAATTCTGCCTATCCACTATCCAATAATAATTTCTTTATTTGCCACAGGAGCATCAGATGGCGGGGGTGAGGTTACATAGAAATCGGTAAAAATGATGAATTAAAAGAATAAATTTATAAATTTGGGATGTTTAGTATGCAAATATGATATACAGTCCACCTGGTACATCGGGACCTCTACCTAGACTAATTCGAGGAACCCTCATAGATGCATCATCACCTTGTCTACCAAGGGTCAATTCCCCCTGTCAGGTGTCATTGTCTAACCTACAGATAAATACTGAGATTAGACTCATTTACTCTTGGCATTTTCTCTACTTCTACCCATATTTTGACAATTTTACTGGAGGAGAGCACCTTCCTCTTCATCCTCACCTTCCTTTCCAGGAGAAACTCGAAAAAATCGGTAAGAAGTTGACTGAAGAGGAATAACGTGAAAGAGTAGACGGGGGAGGATAAGGAAGACGTGTATCATCATCATCGTCATCATATCTTCCAGTGCTCAGCAATGGCTTTATAAATCGTGTGATCTGAATAGGTCATTAATAATAATGTTCGATACGCGACATATGACTAAGCAGTTACTTATCAGATAAGAAAGTTTGTGTAGTGTTACATGCCATGAGAATGGGTTTACCATATCGTATTTTTTGTGGGGGCTCTATGAATGTTATCAACGTACAACTTGATGTTGTATGTTAAATATGTTGCGGATGACGTTATGTCTCTCTATGTTGTAAATCCAGACATGTCGTCCTTGGGTTTTCTTTGGTTAGAATATGAACGATATTCAGATTAAACACAATTTATATACTGTAGACAATAACACCTAGACAATAACACCTAGACTTCACATAAACAAGCGATGGCTTCCATCGACAAATGACAAACGAGTAAACACCAAAAAGGTTCTCTGTATGTATGGCGGGTGCGTATTTATTTTTCATGTCAAGGACAATCTATTTTGTTTTGGGATTTTTTAATCTTTTTCATGTAAAACAAAAATGCATTCGTTTAACCTCAGACAAATACATTTCCGGGTAGTTACATGGTGAACTGTATATTGAAAATTAGTATAACAGTTTTTGTGAGCTCATAAGTGACTGAAATCACCATTCCGCGATGTAATTATTCCAGTTTCGATCAAAGAACTCACCAAGCAAATAAAAACGCCAAGTGTCCTTAGCTCCTACTAAAGTTGTAGTGAATCCGTCCTGACACACAGCGTGCCTTGGGAATGTTGTGAAGCTCATCCCTCTCCATGTCGTAACGTAGCCGATTTATTCTATAAAAAGAGGAAGAATCGACCTCAGTACTAAATTAGTACTTTATTTATCAAACCCGAAAAGAAGGAAAGGCAAAGTAAACCTCGTCGTGATTTCCACTCAGTGTTGTGAGCCGAACAAATGCCGAAGCATTTTTAATCCGATGCTCTTACAACTACCAATTCGCCGCCAAGCCAATCACGTACATACTCCGAAATAATGGTTTCTGATTTAGGCACAAGCCCAACAATATTGGGTGGGGGTGGGGGAGTCGATTAAATTGACTCCAGTGGGTTACTGGTACTTTATTTTATCGACCTCGTAAGGGTGAAATCCAAAGCTAACCTAGGCGGAATTTGAACTCAGAACGTAAAGGACCGTAACTCAATGCTACAAAGCATGGCGTCCAACTCTCTACTGAAATAATATAATATAATCAAATTTACATCACCAGTTGAAAAAATATCAGATGTGTGTGTATAGATTATATACAATCCTTAGTGCAAGTAACCTTTATATACAACGAGTCAACGAAAGACCACCTAAGTAGTCACTCGATCTAATATAAATAGCAACTAAATTTCCCTCATATTACACTAAATAATGTAGTTCTAGATGTACTATGTCTGAAAAAAAGGCGGATTTATCTTGACTTGACTTGTGGTTGACTATAGGCTTCTTGCTTTCATTAATATAGGTTGAATTGGAGTTAACATAGCCGATAAAACCCATTTCAGAAGAAATGACAATACTGTCGCTGTTATTACCCAGTGAGTGTCCTAACTATTCAACAAGTCACATCTCAATAAAATTGGCAATACTATCGCTGTTATTACCCCGTGGATGTCCTAAATATCCAATAAGTTACATCTCAGTAGACATGACAATGCTATCGCTGTTATTACCCCCGTGGGTGTCCTAAATATACAATAAGACACATCTCAGTAGACATGACAATACTATCGCTGTTATTACCCCGTGGATGTCCTAAATATCCAATAAGACACATCTCAGTAGACATGACAATACTATCGCTGTTATTACCCCGTGGGTGTCCTAAATATCTAATAAGATATATCTCAGTAGACATGACAATACTATCGCTGTTATTATCCCGTGGGTGTCCTAAATATCCAATAAGACTCATCTCAGTAGACATGACAATACTATCGCTGTTATTACGCCGTGGATGTCCTAAATACCCAATAAGACACATCTCAGTAGACATGACAATACTATCGCTGTTATTACCCCGTGGATGTCCTAAATATCCAATAAGACACATCTCAGTAGACATGACAATACTATCGCTGTTATTACCCCGTGGGTGTCCTAAATATCCAATAAGATACATCTCAGTAGACATGACAATACTATCGCTGTTATTACCCCGTGGGTGTCCTAAATATCCAATAAGACACATCTCAGTAGACATGACAATACTATCGCTGTTATTACCCCGTGGATGTCCTAAATATCCACTAAGACACATCTCAGTAGACATGACAATACTATCGCTGTTATTACCCCCGTGGATGTCCTAAATATCCACTAAGACACATCTCAGTAGACATGACAATACTATCGCTGTTATTACCCCCGTGGATGTTCTAAATATCCAATAAGACACATTTCAGTAGACATGACAATACTATCGCTGTTATTACCCCGTGGATGTCCTAAATATCCAATAAGACACATCTCAGTAGACATGACAATACTGTCGCTGTTATTATCCCGTGGGTGTCCTAAATATCCAATAAGACACATCTCAGTAGACATGACAATACTATCGCTGTTATTATCCCGTGGGTATCCTATTAATCCAATAAGACACATCTCAGTAGACATGACAATACTATCGCTGTTATTACCCCGTGGATGTCCTAAATATCCAACAAGTTTCATCTCAGTAGAAATGACAATACTATCGCTGTTATTACCCCCGTGGATGTCCTAAATATCCACTAAGACACATCTCAGTAGACATGACAATACTATCGCTGTTATTACCCCGTGGGTGTCCTAAATATCCAATAAGACACATCTCAGTAGACATGACAATACTATCGCTGTTATTACCCCGTGGATGTCCTAAATATCCAACAAGTCTCATCTCAGTAGAAATTAGGATACTAACACAGTTATTATCATGTGATATCAAAATTAGCCAATGAGATCCAACTGAATACAAATTACAACAGTTCTTTTTCTTACTTGCCTACTTATTCCTGGGAGGGTCGAGAAGAAGAGTCCACAAGCACGCCATGCAGCAGGTCCTGTCAGAAGCAACTGTCTCCAATTGATCCGGCTGGATCCCCAAGCGAGACCAGCCGGGTTCATGGATGTTATCCAACCATCTTGCTCGAGGTCTACCCTTGGGTCTCCTGCCGCTTGATTTTGCCTGTAAAATCTGACAGCGATTCTTTCCTTAGATATTGTAACCGTATGTCCATAGTATCGGAGTTGTGATCTCTTAATTCGGAGAAGTTGCGGCACTACCTGGAGCGACTCTCTGATCCCCGAGCTACACACTCTATCGAGTAACGTTTCTGCAGCAGGTCTTTGAGAAATCGTGGGAATATTGCCAAGCGACGTATGCTCGTTTCGTAGACCCCGAAAAGGCATAATATGACTGCATACCACGGAACCTGTTGTAGAAGGTTCTGCAGGAGTATAGGATCGATGGACAGATTCTTGTTGCGCTGATATCTCTATACAAATGCCTTAGTATTTGTCGGATAAATGATGCTGTCGAAATCATCCAGTATGGGTGTAGAACTCTGCGAAGGGTGCGGACTGTCACCTCTCCTGTTCATAATCTTCATAGATATGATAGACATGCGCAGCCGGGTTGGAAGTGGTATCAAGACTGGCAGGTGTAGAATAAGTCGGTTGGAATTTATGGACGACATGGTATTACTTAACTCGTCAGAAGTTGATCTCTGACATTTGATTTTTTTTTTTTAATCATTGCCTCGAAGATTGAGACACACGTTAATTCAAGGAATCATGCGAAGTGCACTCTACATGTGAGTGGAGCTCCACTGAAAAATGTGAAGAAGTTCAAGTATCTTGGGGCCATGTTCATGAGTGATGGAAGGCAAGAGGCTGAATTACTATACTAACGCCATTATCATGCGATGTCTTAATAGCTAATAAGATCAAACTCAATAGAAATTACAATACTAACGCTGTTATTATCACAGGTTGTCATAAAGAAGTTTCACCTCCACTAAACTCCTAAAAACATAGTTTACAATAAGACTGATTCAGCTAATTTTATTTTATATACATTTCTTTCCGGTATACAAGCACTATTTTAAATTGTATCATATACACTATCCTACTATCTCTATCCATGGTTTCTGCTACATTCCTATTTCTTATACTTAAAGATTGTGAACCTATGAAATTATCAAACATATGTAATCTACTTCTAAGACTCCATAATATTCTAACTAGATCTTTCAACAACCTACATTGAAGGTAGCAAAATGGCAGAGTAGTTATAGCGTTGGAAAGTAAATCTTATGGCATTCAATGTAATCCTCTGCACTCTGGGTTCAAATCCTGCTGGGTCAACTTTGATCTTCATCCATTTGGGTTCGATAAAATAAAGTACCAGCCCATGGCGGTGATTTGGCGGCATTACTTGAACGTCGAATGAGTTGCCTAGCAGCATCTGTTCCAACTCTTTGCGTTCAGAGTGTAAATTCCGCCTAGCGTTTCAAATCCCACCGATGGCTAGAGCTTAGCAACGTGAAATGAAGTGTTTTGCTTAAGAGCACAATGCGCCACCTGGTCTAAGAATCGAACACATGACATTACGATTGTAAAGCCAATACCATATCCTTAAACCAGTGGTTCCTAGCCATTTGTGCACCATGCCCCATCCCAACACCTAAAAAATTGTTATGCCCCCTTTGGTATGAAAACAACGATGTTCAACTGCAAAGTGTAAACAAATTGACGTATATGTGGTGCCAGATGCACAATAACATATGTGGAGGAGGTGAGACAGGAGTTTCTGACTAATGTCCTAAAGTTGCCTTCGTGTAAAAGTAATAAGGTAAAACCTGAAGTTTGTTCTCGTTAACATCATTTTCAAATTTCTCCCTTAAATATTCACATTGACACCCAGTGGGGAATCACTGCTTTAAAAGAACATGCTGCTCCTGGCTTTGATCCTAGGCTTATTTGTTCTGAGCTGACTTACATGTCAACACAATGCTAAAACAAAGCAAAATGTACACTGGTTTACACAGAGTAGTGTTTCTCGGGGCTGGAGTATTGCCACAATAGATTGTAACCTTGGGATTTGACGATTACTTCCACGTTATATGTTTGTTCCATCAAGTTTGACAGCAACAGTAACTATAACAACAACACCAGCAACAACACAGCAACAATAACAAAAGTAACAAGGTTAGATACAACGTTTATCTTAATGTAACTACGACTAGCTTAGTAGAATTGTGCCAAGAATTGGTAGAACATCTGGCTAAATGCCTTACACCTTGCAATTTTGTCCCTTTGTGTTCTGAGTTCGAATCCAGGTTCTTGCACATAACACACACACACACACAGAGAAAGAGGGAGAGGCACACACACACAGAAAGAGAGGCACATACACACACAACTCCGATGGTGTGAGCACCTCTATTCTCGTTATGACAACTCACGGATTCCGTGGCAATGAAAGCGTCTTGGAGTAGTTGGCATTTTCAGTCGAACACACAGATACAAATATGCACATGCAAACGTGTGCGTGCAGAGAGAGAAAGAGTGAGATGCACACTCACACATAAATACAGAGAGGAGAGAGTTAAAGGAGGAGAGGGGGTGACAGACAATGAACGAGAAGCAAGATATCAGATCTTGCTGGTCTCACAGCAGCAGCAGTGGTAGCGGCAGTAGAAGTAATATCAGTGGTAGTACAAGTAGTAGTAACATTACAGACACAATATAGAGCAAGTAGCCACACTAGCGGAAGCAGTAGTAGTAGTAGTAGTAGTAGTAGTAGTAGTAGTAGTAGTAGTAGTAGTAGTAGTAGTAGTAGTAGTAGTAGTAGTAGTAGTAGCAGCAGTAGTAGTAGTAGTAGTACTAGTAGTAGCAGTAGTAGTAGTAGTAGTAGTAGTAATAGTTGTTATTGTTTATGTTGTAGCCGTAGTATTTGTAGTATCAGTAACCACACTAGTAGCACTAGACTCACTAGTAGTAGTAGTATGTGTAGTATCAATAACATCACTAGAAGCAGTAGTATGTGTAGTAGCAGTAGTATCGCTAGGTGCAGAGAAACAGCAGTAACAAGAGCAACAGTAGCAGTAGCCACACTTTAGTTACCTTAGTCTATCTCAGGCATGGGTAACCATTTCCGAGCAGTGAGCCGCATAGGGGGACGACTCTACTAAAAATTCAAGGCAATCTTGAAATTAGGCGTGCCATTCAGAAGGCCAAACAGGCCCATGACTTATCTATCTAATACGTCGTGCCAGATGGAAGGACAACGTCCCATCGAATGCTAAAGAATAGAGGGCAAGCTCCCAGCAAACTACATCACAATTTCAATCCCCAGTTGAAGCCCTCACATTTAAGTTTATTTTAACTGTTAATGATATGGTGAAACACCACTATAGGTGATGAAATGGCAGAGTCGTTGGAACGTCGGATAGAATACTTTGTGGTATTTGTTCCTGTTCTCCGTGCTCCGAGTTGAAGTTCTGTTGAGGTCAATTTTGCCTTTCATCCTTTCGAGGTCATTAAATGGAGTACAAGTCCAGTATTAGGATCAATTTTTCCTCTCTCTCTCTCTCTCTCTCTCTCTCTCAATATATATATATCCAGAAATAGCCGTCGAAACGGCTTGAACTGTCGGGGTCATACTTGTTCCTATTACCCACTCTACTACCCTAGGTATTGAGTACTTTGGTGCGTTATGGTCCATCTGGTTCCTTACCACAATTCCTTCGTTATTGAGAGAGAGAGAGAGAGCGAGAGAGAGAGAGAGAGAAAGAGAGAGAGAGAGAGAGAGAGAGAGAGAGAGAGAGAGGGAGAGAGAGAGAGAGAGAGAGAGAGAGAGAGAGAGAATAAAAGAACAAAAGAATTCGAATAAGTTCAGGACTAGACCGATAGGTTCCGCCAGGTTTAAATACTCGAGACACATCATATTAAACGACGGTGCCCTTACGACACCTTCTGGAGTTAAGGACCAATGGATATTGTGAAAGCCACGAAATGTTTACTTATCTTTTATCTCTGTCGATACCTTTGAAGTAAAGATAATACCGTTGTTGTATGTTTAAAAGAGAATTGGGCAGAAACAATAGTACATCAAACGAAATACCTTGCAGTGTTCAATTACAACTCTGCTTTCAAAATTCACATTGCTTGAGATCAATATAAAATCGACTGCACCCTCCCTACAAAAAAGTTCGATTTCTGGGCCGTCAGGCGTTTTGTGTTATATCTTATATATAAAATTTGGGTGTTGTTTGTTTGTTTGTTTGGTGTCCCGAACTTGCAGGCTACACCGTTCATCCGATTTTCATGAAACTTGACACATATATAAAACTCGACCCGTAGATTGAAGTAGGCTACTTGAAATTTTCGAAAAATCGATAATCGGGCCCCCAGAAGCCAAAAATCAATATTTTCAAAAATCGTCCGATTTCGATGAAACTCGACGCAAGTGTGTCGAAAAGTTTTCGAAAAATCGATAATCGGACCCCCAGAGGCAAAATTCCGGCAACCGAAAAACGCCATTCTTCTTGCTTCCATTTGTCGCGACTCCCGCCATGCAAAAAACGTTCAATCTATCAGGATTATCCACCGTAAGTCTCTTTAAATTAACGCTCACCATATTCAGCAAACCTTTTATGCCGATTCTTCCATTTCTTATATAAGGACTATCAAGACTATACCACTGCGCATCATCCTGTATTGCGCCCAGGCTTCTCAAGCGATCATCGAGCCTCCATGCGCTCCCTTCATTCCCGTGGTCCCACTACCGTAGCATAATGAGGCATCCGTCAACCCCTGTCCTCTCCCTTCTCTGCACGCCGTCGACCCACTACATCGCTGTGCATCACCATGCGCATCTCTGCCCTGTCGGCCGCAATTCATTCCCCGGCCCTTTCCATTGCCTGCCCTCCGTGGTCCCTAAGGACTGCCACGGCTCAACATGCCGAATCCCTGCCACCGTCCATCCCTGCCCATTTCCATTGCCTACACTCCGGGAGAGCTTAAGACTTCCATGCCTGACCAAGCCGCATCCCTGCCACCGTCAAACCCTGCCCTCTCCCTTCCCTGCACGCCGTCGTCCCACTGCATCGTCATGCCTCACCATGCCGCATTACTGCCCTGTCGGCCACCATCCCCTCCTCAGCCCTTTCTTTTGCCTGCCCGCCGTGCTCCTTCAAGACTGCCATGCCTAACCAAGCCGCATCCCTGCCACCGTCAACACCTGCCCTCTCCCTTACCCGTACGCCTTGGTCCCTCACGACTGCCATGGCTCACAATGCGGCATTCCTGCCCTGTCAGCAACTTGCTCAAATGTCATCAGCATGGTTTATTCCTGCGCCGCACATAACCGCCCATTATCTCAGACCAAAGACAGCACCAAACATGAAGACGATTCTGTGTAAGTCTTTTTACATTCATTTTGAACATATTTAACAAAATTAAACAAAAATTCATCCCTTTCTCCTCCAAAGCCTACCGATCATGTATGGCCGATAAACATCCTGCCTTTCACCCGGTTTTCTCAAACAATCATCGTGCCTCCCGGTGCTCTCTACATTCCCGAGGTGCAACTCAATTGGCATGCCGCATCCACGCCCTGTCATCCGCCATGCACCCTGCCCTTTCGTCATGCCTCATCATGTTGCATCCCTGCCCTGTCAGCCGCCATCCGCTCCCCGACCCTTTCCACTGCCTAGGCATGGAAGTCTTGAGGGACAAGTCGCATCCCTGCCACCATCAATCCCTGCCCTCTTCGTTCCCTGCACGCCGTCGTCCCACTGCATCGTCATGCATCACCATGCCGCATCAATGCTCTGTCAGCCGCTATCCCCTCCTCGGCCCTTTCTTTTGCCTGTCCGCAGTGCTCGTTCAAGACTGCCATGGCTCACCATGCGGCATCCTTGCCACCGTCCACCCCTGCCCTCTTCCTTGCCTGCTGGCCGTCATCCCACTGCATCGTCATGCCTCAGGATGCCGCATCCATGCACTGTCAGCCACCTCCTCGGCCCTTTCTTTTGCCTGACCGCCGTGCTCCTTCAAGACTCCCATGGCTATCTATGCCGCATCAATTCCTTGCCACCCGCTTAAACGTCATCAGCATGGCTTATTGTTGCCCCATTTGACCACCGATTTTCGCAAGCTAAATACAATACCAAGGTGCACGATAGTCCATGGTAAATCTGTTTAATTACATGTTCATCATGCTAAGTAAAGGATGAATAGAAACTCTTTCATTTCTCCTGACATGCCTTTCTGTCAATTATGGCCGAGAAGCATCCTGTGAAGCATCGCGTCTTCTCAAGCGATCAGCGTGCCTTCGACTGTCTTCACAATTGACTCACAACGCCGCATCTATTCCCTGCAACGCCCCTAAACATCATCAGCATGGCTTATTTTTCTGCCGCGTTTAACCGGCCCTCATTCTAGACCATAAACAACATAACCGCACGATGCTGCGTAAGTCTATTTAAATTAATGGTCAACATGTTCAGCAAAACAATTGTACCAATTCTTCCTCTTCACCGTCAAGGCCTATCCATTACATCTTAGAGGTCGGGGTTCGCAATTTCTACGATTTCAATATTGACACAACAGTCCGTCAGGTTTTTCGGCACATTTTTGCTCCGATAGGAATATCAACGTGATTTTCACTTAATTCGTAAGTGTTCAGTCTTCCGTAAGCTTTTATTTTTTATTGATACAACACCGACTACAATCATCTAACTTCACTTTGTAGGCTAGACGCGAATCACAAGGAAAACAATCCTCTGATATACAACCCCACCAAATTCTTTGGTCTACCTAGATTTCAATGGCTATATCCTTTGCTTTTGTACGGTTGTACATTTGACAATGTCGCAAAACATTATTCCACTTGATTCTTACCTTTCAGCTATGAATTGTGCAGTGCCTTAAAATCCCGGTTTATTTGCGTGCAATTTTTTGGTATCTTATGAATGGAGAATCGAAAACCCTTTTTCTCATAACCTGATACATGCGTTACACATGCTCCATAGATGTTTGTGGACTATATTTTTCTAGATACCAATATCACAGATTGGAGCACAAAAAGAAACGTTTGTTCTTCATACCATACTTGAAGACACGTTGAGGCTGTTGCAAAGGGCAATAACCCTAGACACAGTTTTGATCAACTTTTTTTCACCTATAGCAAATTTACCGGGACAGGTTTTTAGCTACTCAAATCTACTTCAGAGGTCACGCATTCATGTAAAAAATCAATAAAACTGAAGCGGGGTTCGACTTTGCGCAAAAAACAAGGCAAATTTGTACATGGGAAAACTTTTTACAGGAACGTCCGATTTTCTTGAAAACTGTCGCAAAAGACTCGCCATTATGCCGCGGTTCAGATAAAGTCCCTTTTATTTCTACTTCTGCACATGTGAGCGTGAAAATTGTAAAAAAAAAAAAAAAAATGTGAAAAAATCGACTTTTTCACCCTGCTTTAAAGATCAAATGTAAATTCAATTTCAAGTGAATTTGACTTCCGTCAGTCGTGCAAAGTACAATTTCAACGATACACTGTGAACCTACAATTGATCCATTATTTATGCTCAATTACACACCTGCGTCTACTAACCTCTGTTTTTTTCCTTGAGGTTCGAAGGTTTTTGCACCTGTGATGCGCGGGAAGTAACTTTCACGCATTTTAACAACAGAGAAAAGGTCGACTTACACCCGGACAACGCCGGGTACTTCTGCTAGTATATATATATATATATACAGGGTGTTCCCCCAAA
>OZ024741.1:99525405-99585405 GCA_964016885.1 Eledone cirrhosa
AACAGTAGCAACAACAACAACTGTAGCAGCAACAACAGCAACAATAACAGTAGCAAAAACAACAACTGTAACAGTAGCAACAACGACAACAACTGTAGCAGCAACAACAGCAACAATAACAGTAGCAACAACAACAACAATAACAATAGCAACAACAACAACTGTAGCAGCAACAACAGCAAAAATAACAGTAGCAACAACAACAGCAACAATAACAGTAGCAACAACAACAACTGTAGCAACAACAATAACAGTAGCAACAACAACAACTGTAGCAACAACAACAGCAACAATAACAGTAGCAACAACAACAACTGTAGCAGCAACAACAGCAACAATAACAGTAGCAACAACAACTGTAGCAGCAACAACAGCAACAATAACAGTAGCAACAACAACAACTGTAGCAGCAACAACAGCAACAATAACAGTAGCAACAACAACAACAACTGTAGCAGCAACAACAGCAACAATAACAGTAGCAACAACAACAACTGTAGCAACAACAACAAAAATAACAACAACTGTAACAACGAGAACAACAACAATAACAGTAGCAACAACAACAACTGTAGCAGCAACAACAGCAACAATAACAGTAGCAACAACAACAACAACAGTAGCAACAACAACAGCAACAATAACAGTAGCAACAACAACAACTGTAGCAGCAACAACAGCAACAATAACAGTAGCAACAACAACAACTGTAGCAGCAACAACAGCAACAATAACAGTAGCAACAACAACAACTGTAGCAGCAACAACAACAACAATAACATTAGCTACAACAACAACAGTAGCAACAACAGCAACAATAACAGTAGCAACAACAATAACAGTAGCAACAACAGCAACAATAACAGTAGATACAACAACAACTGTAGCAACAACAACAACTGTAACAACAACAACAGCAACAATAACAGTAGCAACAACAACAACTGTAGCAGCAACAACAGCAACAATAACAGTAGCTACAACAACAACTGTAGCAGCAACAACAGCAACAATAACAGTAGCAACAACAACAACTGTAGCAGCAACAACAGCAACAATAACAGTAGCTACAACAACAACTGTAGCAGCAACAACAGCAACAATAACAGTAGCAACAACAACAACTGTAGCAGCAACAACAGCAACAATAACAGTAGCAACAACAACAACTGTAGCAACAACAACAACAATAACAGTAGCAACAACAACTGTAGCAGCAACAACAGCAACAATAACAGTAGCAACAACAACAACTGTAACAACGAGAACAACAACAATAACAGTAGCAACAACAACTGTAGCAGCAACAACAGCAACAATAACAGTAGCAACAACAACAACAACAGCAACAATAACAGTAGCAACAACAACAACTGTAGCAGCAACAACAGCAACAATAACAGTAGCAACAACAACAACTGTAGCAGCAACAACAGCAACAATAACAGTAGCAACAACAACAACTGTAGCAGCAACAACAACAACAATAACATTAGCTACAACAACAACAGTAGCAACAACAGCAACAATAACAGTAGCAACAACAATAACAGTAGCAACAACAGCAACAATAACAGTAGATACAACAACAACTGTAGCAACAACAACAACTGTAACAACAACAACAGCAACAATAACAGTAGCAACAACAACAACTGTAGCAGCAACAACAGCAACAATAACAGTAGCTACAACAACAACTGTAGCAGCAACAACAGCAACAATAACAGTAGCAACAACAACAACTGTAGCAGCAACAACAGCAACAATAACAGTAGCTACAACAACAACTGTAGCAGCAACAACAGCAACAATAACAGTAGCAACAACAACAACTGTAGCAGCAACAACAGCAACAATAACAGTAGCAACAACAACAACTGTAGCAACAACAACAACAATAACAGTAGCAACAACAACTGTAGCAGCAACAACAGCAACAATAACAGTAGCAACAACAACAACTGTAGCAACAACAACAACAACAATAACAGTAGCAACAACAACTGTAGCAGCAACAACAGCAACAATAACAGTAGCAACAACAACAACTGTAGCAACAACAACAACAACAATAACAGTAGCAACAACAACAACTGTAGCAGCAACAACAGCAACAATAACAGTAGCAACAACAACAACTGTAGCAGCAACAACAGCAACAATAACAGTAGCAACAACAACAACTGTAGCAACAACAACAGCAACAATAACAGTAGCAACAACAACTGTAGCAGCAACAACAGCAACAATAACAGGAGCAACAACAACAACTGTAACAACAACAACAACAACAATAACAGTAGCAACAACAACTGTAACAACAACAACAGCAACAATAACAGTAGCAACAACAACTGTAGCAGCAACAACAGCAACAATAACAGTAGCAACAACAACAACTGTAACAACAACAACAATAACAGTAGCAACAACAACTGTAGCAGCAACAACAGCAACAATAACAGTAGCAACAACAACAACTGTAACAACAACAACAGCAACAATAACAGTAGCAACAACAACAACTGTAGCAGCAACAACAGAAACAATAACAGTAGCAACAACAACAACTGTAGCAACAACAACAGCAACAATAACAGTAGCAACAACAACAACTGTAGCAGCAACAACAGCAACAATAACAGTAGCAACAACAACAACTGTAGCAGCAACAACAGCAAAAATAACAGTAGCAACAACAACAACTGTAGCAGCAACAACAGCAACAGTAACAGTAGCAACAACAACAACTGTAGCAGCAACAACAGCAACAATAACAGTAGCAGTAACAACAACTGTAGCAACAACAACAACAACAATAACAGTAGCAACAACAACTGTAGCAGCAACAACAACAACAATAACAGTAGCAACAACAACAACTGTAGCAGCAACAACAGCAACAATAACAGTAGCAACAACAACAACTGTAGCAGCAACAACAACAACAATAAGAGTATCAACAACAACAACTGTAACAACAACAACAGCAAAAATAACAGTAGCAACAACAACAACTGTAGCAACAACAATAACAGTAGCAACAACAACAGTAGCAACAACAACAACTGTAGCAGCAACAACAGCAACAATAACAGTAGCAACAACAACAACTGTAGCAGCAACAACAGCAACAATAACAGTAGCAACAACAACAACTGTAGCAGCAACAACAGCAACAATAACAGTAGCAACAACAACTGTAGCAGCAACAACAGCAACAATAACAGTAGCAACAACAACAACTGTAGCAGCGACAACAACAACAATAACAGTAGCAACAACAACAACTGTAACAACAACAACAGCAACAATAACAGTAGCAACAACAACAACTGTAACAACAACAACAGCAACAATAACAGTAGCAACAACAACAACTGTAACAACAACAACAACAGCAACTGTAACAAACACAACAGCAACAATAACAGTAGCAACAACAACAACTGTAACAACAACAACAACAATAACAGTAGCAACAACAACAACTGTAGCAACAACAACAGCAACAATAACAGTAGCAACAACAACTGTAGCAGCAAAACAGCAACAATAACAGGAGCAACAACAACAACTGTAACAACAACAACAACAACAACAATAACAGTAGCAACAACAACTGTAACAACAACAACAGCAACAATAACAGTAGCAACAACAACTGTAGCAGCAACAACAGCAACAATAACAGTAGCAACAACAACAACTGTAACAACAACAACAACAACAATAACAGTAGCAACAACAACTGTAGCAGCAACAACAGAAACAATAACAGTAGCAACAACAACAACTGTAACAACAACAACAGCAACAATAACAGTAACAACAACAACAACTGTAGCAGCAACAACAGAAACAATAACAGTAGCAACAACAACAACTGTAGCAACAACAACAACAACAATAACAGTAGCAACAACAACAACTGTAGCAGCAACAACAGCAACAATAACAGTAGCAACAACAACAACTGTAGCAGCAACAACAGCAAAAATAACAGTAGCAACAACAACAACTGTAGCAGCAACAACAGCAACAGTAACAGTAGCAACAACAACAACTGTAGCAGCAACAACAGCAACAATAACAGTAGCAGTAACAACAACTGTAGCAACAACAACAACAACAATAACAGTAGCAACAGCAACTGTAGCAGCAACAACAACAACAATAACAGTAGAAACAACAACAACTGTAGCAGCAACAACAGCAAAAATAACAGTAGCAACAACAACAACTGTAGCAGCAACAACAACAACAATAACAGTAGCAACAACAACAACAATAACAGTAGCAGCAACAACAGCAACAATAACAGTAGCAACAACAACAACTGTAGCAGCAACAACAACAACAATAAGAGTAGCAACAACAACAACTGTAACAACAACAACAACAGCAACAACAATAGTAGCAACAACAACAACTGTAGCAACAACAATAACTGTAGCAACAACAATAACAGTAGCAACAACAACAACAACTGTAACAACAACAACAGCAACAATAACAGTAGCAACAACAACAACTGTAACAACAACAACAGCAACAATAACAGTAGCAACAACAACAACTGTAACAACAACAACAACAACAATAACAGTAGCAACAACAACAACTGTAGCAGCAACAAAAAAACAATAACAGTAGCAACAACAACTGTAGAAACAACAACAACAACAACAATAACAGTAGCAACAACAACTGTAGCAGCAACAACAGCAACAATAACAGTAGCAACAACAACAACTGTAGCAACAACAACAACAACAATAACAGTAGCAACAACAACAACTGTAACAACAACAACAGCAACGATAACAGTAGCAACAACAACAACTGTAACAACAACAACAACAATAACAGTAGCAACAACAACAACTGTAGCAGCAACAAAAAAACAATAACATTAGCAACAACAACAACTGTAGCAGCAACAACAGCAACAATAACTGTAGCAACAACAACAACTGTAGCAACAACAACAACAATAACAGTAGCAACAACAACAACTGTAACAACAACAACAGCAACAATAACAGTAGCAACAACAACAAATGTAGCAGCAACAACAGCAACGATAACAGTAGCAACAACAACAACTGTAGCAACAACAACAACAATAACAGTAGCAACAACAACTGTAGCAGCAACAACAGCAACAATAACAGTAGCTACAACAACAACAGTAGCAACAACAACAGCAACAATAACAGTAGCTACAACAACAACAGTAGCAACAACAACAGCAACAATAACAGTAGCATCAACAACAACTGTAGCAGCAACAACAGCAACAATAAGAGCAACAACAACTGTAGCAGCAACAGCAGCAACAATAACAGTAGCAACAACAACAACTGTAGCAGCAACAGCAGCAACAATAACAGTAGCAACAACAACAACTGTAGCAGCAACAACAGCAACAATAACAGCAACAACAACTGTAGCAGCAGCAACAGCAACGATAACAGTAGCAACAACAACTGTAGCAGCAACAACAACAATAACAGTAGCTACAACAACAACAGTAGCAACAACAACAGCAACAATAACAGTAGCAACAACAATAACAGTAGCAACAACAACTGTAGAAACAACAACAACAGCAACAATAACAGTAGCGACAACAACAACTGTAGCAGCAACCAGAACAACAATAACAGTATCAACAACTACAACTGTAGCAGCAACAACAGCAACAATAACAGTAGCAACAACAATAACTGGAGCAGCAACAACAACAACAATAACAGTAGCAACAACAACAACAACAACAACAATAACAGTAGCTACAACAACAACTGAAGCAGCAACAACAGCAACAATAACAGTAGCTACAACAACAACTGTAGCAGCAACAACAACATCAATAACAGTAGCAACAACAACAACTGTAGCAACAACAACAGCAACAATAACAGTAGCAACAACAACTGTAGCAGCAACAACAGCAAAAATAACAGTAGCAACAACAACAACTGTAGCAGCAACAACAACAACAATAACAGTAGCAACAACAACAACAATAACAGTAGCAGCAACAACAGCAACAATAACAGTAGCAACAACAACAACTGTAGCAACAACAACAATAAGAGTAGCAACAACAACAACTGTAGCAACAACAACAGCAACAATAACAGTAGCAACAACAACAACTGTAGCAACAACAATAACAGTAGCAACAACAACAGTAGCAACAACAACAACTGTAGCAGCAACAACAGCAACAATAACAGTAGCAACAACAACAACTGTAGCAGCAACAACAGCAACAATAACAGTAGCCACAACAACAACTGTAGCAGCAACAACAGCAACAATAACAGTAGCAACAACAACTGTAGCAGCAACAACAGCAACAATAACAGTAGCAACAACAACAACTGTAGCAGCGACAACAACAACAATAACAGTAGCAACAACAACAACTGTAACAACAACAACAGCAACAATAACAGTAGCAACAACAACAACTGTAACAACAACAACAGCAACAATAACAGTAGCAACAACAACAACTGTAACAACAACAACAAAAACAATAACAGTAGCAACAACAACAACTGTAGCAGCAACAAAAAAACAATAACAGTAGCAACAACAACTGTAGAAACAACAACAACAACAACAATAACAGTAGCAACAACAACTGTAGCAGCAACAACAGCAACAATAACAGTAGCAACAACAACAACTGTAGCAACAACAACAACAACAATAACAGTAGCAACAACAACAACTGTAACAACAACAACAGCAACAATAACAGTAGCAACAACAACAACTGTAACAACAACAACAACAATAACAGTAGCAACAACAACAACTGTAGCAGCAACAAAAAAACAATAACATTAGCAACAACAACAACTGTAGCAGCAACAACAGCAACAATAACTGTAGCAACAACAACAACTGTAGCAACAACAACAACAATAACAGTAGCAACAACAACAACTGTAACAACAACAACAGCAACAATAACAGTAGCAACAACAACAAATGTAGCAGCAACAACAGCAACAATAACAGTAGCAACAACAACAACTGTAGCAACAACAACAACAATAACAGTAGCAACAACAACTGTAGCAGCAACAACAGCAACAATAACAGTAGCTACAACAACAACAGTAGCAACAACAACAGCAACAATAACAGTAGCTACAACAACAACAGTAGCTACAACAACAGCAACAATAACAGTAGCATCAACAACAACTGTAGCAGCAACAACAGCAACAATAAGAGCAACAACAACTGTAGCAGCAACAGCAGCAACAATAACAGTAGCAACAACAACAACTGTAGCAGCAACAGCAGCAACAATAACAGTAGCAACAACAACAACTGTAGCAGCAACAACAGCAACAATAACAGCAACAACAACTGTAGCAGCAGCAACAGCAACGATAACAGTAGCAACAACAACAATAACAGTAGCTACAACAACAACAGTAGCAACAACAATAACAGTAGCAACAACAACTGTAGAAACAACAACAGCAACAATAACAGTAGCGACAACAACAACTGTAGCAGCAACCACAACAACAATAATAGTATCAACAACAACAACTGTAGCAGCAACAACAGCAACAATAACAGTAGCAACAACAATAACTGGAGCAGCAACAACAACAACAATAACAGTAGCAACAACAACAACAACAACAACAATAACAGTAGCTACAACAACAACTGAAGCAGCAACAACAGCAACAATAACAGTAGCTACAACAACAACTGTAGCAGCAGCAACAACATCAATAACAGTAGCAACAACAACAACTGTAGCAACAACAACAGCAACAATAACAGTAGCAACAACAAGAACTGTAGCAACAACAACAACAACAATAACAGTAGCTACAACAACAACTGTAGCAGCAACAACAGCAACAATAACAGTAGCAACAACAACAACTGTAGCAACAACAACAGCAACAATAACAGTAGCTACAACAACAACAGTAGCAGCAACAACAGCAACAATAACAGTAGCAACAACAACTGTAGCAGCAACAGCAGCAACAATAACAGTAGCAACAACAACAACTGTAGCAACAACAACAGCAACAGTAACAGTAGCTACAACAACAACAGTAGCAGCAACAACAGCAACAATAACAGTAGCTACAACAACAACAACAGTAGCAGCAACAACAGCAACAGTAACAGTAGCAACAACAACAACTGTAGCAGCAACAACAGCAACAATAACAGTAGCAACAACAACAACAACAATAACAGTAGCAACAACAACAACAGTAGCAACAACAACAGCAACAATAACAGTAGCAACAACAACAGTAGCAGCAACAACAGCAACAATAACAGTAGCTACAACAACAACAGTAGCAGCAACAACAGCAACAATAACAGTAGCAACAACAACTGTAGCAGCAACAACAACAACAATAACAGTAGCTACAACAACAACAGTAGCAGCAACAACAGCAACAATAACAGTAGCTACAACAACAACAGTAGCAGCAACAACAGCAACAATAACAGTAGCTACAACAACAACAGTAGCAGCAACAACAGCAACAATAACAGTAGCAACAACAACTGTAGCAGCAACAACAGCAACAATAAGAGTAGCAACAACAACAACTGTAACAACAACAACAGCAACAATAACAGTAGCAACAACAACAACTGTAGCAACAACAACAACAACAATAACAGTAGCAACAACAGCAACAATAACAGTAGCAACACCAACTGTAGCAATGACAACAGCAACAATAACAGTAGCAACAACAACAACTGTAGCAGCAACAACAGCAACAATAACAGTAGCAACAACAACTGTAGCAACAACAGCAACAGTAACAGTAGCTACAACAACAACTGTAGCAACAACAACAACAACAATAACAGTAGCAACAACAACTGTAGCAGCAACAACAGCAACAATAACAGTAGCAACAACAACTACTGTAGCAGCAACAACAACAACAATAACAGTAGCAACAACAACAACTGTAGCAACAACAACAACAACAACAATAACAGTAGCAACAACAACAACTGTAGCAGCAACCACAGCAACAATAACAGTAGCAACAACAACAACTGTAGCAACAACAACAGCAACAATAACAGTAGCAACAACAACAACTGTAGCAACAACAACAATAACAGTAGCAACAACAACAACTGTTGCAGCAACAACAGCAACAGTAACAGTAGCAACAACAACAATTGGAGCAACAACAACAACAATAACAGTAGCAACAACAACAACTGTAGCAACAACAACAGCAACAATAACAGTAGCAACACCAACAACTGTAGCAACAACAACAACAACAATAACAGTAGTAACAACAACAACTGTAGCAACAACAAGAGCAACAATAACAGTAGCAACAACAACAACTGTAGCAACAACAACAGCAACAATAACAGTAGCAACACCAACAACTGTAGCAACACCAACAACAACAATAACAGTAGTAACAACAATAACTGTAGCAACAACAACAGCAACAATAACAGTAGCAACACCAACAACTGTAGCAACAACAACAACAACAACAATAACAGTAGCAACAACAACAACTGTAGCAACAACAACAGCAACAATAACAGTAGCAACACCAACAACTGTAGCAACAACAACAACAACAACAATAACAGTAGTAACAACAACAACTGTAGCAACAACAACAGCAACAATAACAGTAGCAACACCAACAACTGTAGCAACAACAACAACAACAATAACAGTAGCAACAACAACAAATGTAGCAACAACAACAGCAACAATAACAGTAGCAACAACAACAACTGTAGTAGGAACAACAGCAACAATAACGGTAGCAACAACAACAACTGTAGCAGCAACAACAGTAACAATAACAGTAGCAACAACAACAACTGTAGGAACAATAACAACGACAATAACAGTAGCATCAACAACAAATGTAGCAACAACAACAGCAACAATAACAGTAGCAACAACAACAAATGTAGCAACAACAACAGCAACAATAACAGTAGCAACAACAACAACTGTAGTAGGAACAACAGCAACAATAACAGTAGCAACAACAACAACTGTAGCAGCAACAACAGTAACAATAACAGTAGCAACAACAACAACTGTAACAACAACAACAGCAACAATTACAGTAGCAACAACAACAACTGTAGCAGTAACAACAGCAACAATAACAGTAGCAACAACAACAACTGTAACAACAACAACAGCAACAATAACAGTAGCAACAACAACAACTGTCGCAACAACAACAACAACAATAACAGTAGCATCAACAACTGTAGCAGTAACAACAGCAACAATAACAGTAGCAACAACAACAACTGTAGCAGCAACAACAACGACAATAACAGTTGCATCAACAACTGTAGCAGTAACAACAGCAACAATAACAGTAGCAACAACAACAACTGTAACAACAACAACAGCAACAATAACAGTAGCAACAACAACAACTGTAGCAACAACAACAACAACAACAATAACAGTAGCAACAACAACAACAATAACAGTAGCAACAACAACAACAGCATCAATAACAGTAGCAACAACAACAACTGTAGCAACAACAACAACAACAACAACAGTAGCAACAACAACAACTGTAGCAACAACAACAACAATAACAGTAGCAACAACAACAACAATAACAGTAGCAACAACAACAACTGTAGCAACAACAACAGCAACAATAACAGTAGCAACAACAACAACTGTAGCAACAACAACAACAACAACAATAACAGTAGCAACAACAACAACTGTTGCAGCAACAACAGCAACAGTAACAGTAGCAACAACAACAATTGTAGCAACAACAACAACAACAATAACAGTAGCAACAACAACAACTGTAACAACAACAACAGCAACAATAACAGTAGCAACAACAACAACTGTAGCAACAACAACAACAACAATAACAGTAGCAACAACAGCAACAATAACAGTAGCAACACCAACTGTAGCAATGGCAACAGCAACAATAACAGTAGCCACAACAACAACTGTAGCAGCAACAACAGCAACAATAACAGTAGCAACAACAACAACTGTAACAACAACAACAGCAACAATAACAGTAGCAACAACAACAACTGTAGCAACAACAACAGCAACAATAACAGTAGCAACAACAATAACTGTAGCAACAACAACAGCAACAATAACAGTAGCAACAACAACAACTGTAGCAGCAACAACAGCAACAATAACAGTAGCAACAACAACAACTGTAACAACAACAACAGCAACAATAACAGTAGCAACAACAACTGTAGCAACAACAGCAACAGTAACAGTAGCTACAACAACAACTGTAGCAGCAAAAACAGCAACAATAACAGTAGCAACAACAACTGTAGCAGCAACAACAGCAACAATAACAGTAGCAACAACAACAACTGTAGCAGCAACAACAACAACAATAACAGTAGCGAAAACAACAACTGTAGCAACAACAACAGCAACAATAACAATAGCAACAACAACAACTGTAGCAGCAACAACTGCAACAATAACAGTAGCAACAACAACAACTGTAGCAACAACAACAACAACAACAATAACAGTAGCAACAACAACAACTGTAGCAACAACAACAGCAACAATAACAGTAGCAACAACAACAACTGTAGCAACAACAACAACAACAACAATAACAGTAGCAACAACAACAACTGTTGCAGCAACAACAGCAACAGTAACAGTAGCAACAACAACAATTGTAGCAACAACAACAACAACAATAACAGTAGCAACAACAACAACTGTAGCAACAACAACAGCAACAATAACAGTAGCGACACCAACAACTGTAGCAACAACAACAACAACAATAACAGTAGTAACAACAACAACTGTAGCAACAACAACAGCAACAATAACAGTAGCAACAACAACAACTGTAGCAACAACAACAGCAACAATAACAGTAGCAACACCAACAACTGTAGCAACAACAACAACAACAATAACAGTAGTAACAACAACAAATGTAGCAACAACAACAGCAACAATAACAGTAGCAACACCAACAACTGTAGCAACAACAACAACAACAATAACAGTAGCAACAACAACAACTGTAGCAACAACAACAGCAACAATAACAGTAGCAACACCAACAACTGTAGCAACAACAACAACAACAATAACAGTAGCTACAACAACAACTGTAGCAACCACAACAACAACAATAACAGTAGCAACAACAACAACTGTAGCAACAACAACAGCAACAATAACAGTAGCAACAACAACAACTGTAGTAGGAACAACAGCAACAATAACAGTAGCAACAACAACAACTGTAGCAGCAACAACAGTAACAATAACAGTAGCAACAACAACAACTGTAGCAGCAACAACAGCAACAATAACAGTAGCAACAACAACAACTGTAGCAACAACAACAACGACAATGACAGTAGCATCAACAACTGTAGCAGTAACAACAGCAACATTAACAGTAGCAACAACAACAACTGTAACAACAACAGCAACAATAACAGTAACAACAACAACAACTGTAGCAACAACAACAACAACAATAACAGTAGCATCAACAACTGTAGCAGTAACAACAGCAACAATAACAGTAGCAACAACAACAACTGTAGCAGCAACAACAACGACAATAACAGTAGCATCAACAACTGTAGCAGTAACAACAGCAACAATAACAGTAGCAACAACAACAACTGTAACAACAACAACAGCAACAATAACAGTAGCAACAACAACAACTGTAGCAACAACAACAACAACAACAATAACAGTAGCAACAACAACAACAATAACAGTAGCAACAACAACAACTGTAGCAGCAGCAACAACAACAACAATAACAGTAGCAACAACAACAACTGTAGCAGCAACAACAGCAACAATAACAGTAGCAACAACAACAACTGTAACAACAACAACAGCAACAATAACAGTAGCAACAACAGCAACAATAACAGTAGCAACAACAACTGTAGCAACGACAACAGCAACAATAACAGTAGCAACAACAACAACTGTAACAGCAACAACAGCAACAATAACAGTAGCAACAACAACAACTGTAACAACAACAACAGCAACAATAACAGTAGCAACAACAACAACTGTAGCAACAACAACAGCAACAATAACAGTAGCAACAACAACAACTGTAGCAACAACAACAGCAACAATAACAGTAGCAACACCAACAACTGTAGCAACAACAACAACAACAATAACAGTAGCAACAACAACAAATGTAGCAACAACAACAGCAACAATAACAGTAGCAACAACAACAACTGTAGTAGGAACAACAGCAACAATAACAGTAGCAACAACAACAACTGTAGCAGCAACAACAGTAACAATAACAGTAGCAACAACAACAACTGTAGCAGCAACAACAGCAACAATAACAGTAGCAACAACAACAACTGTAGGAACAATAACAACGACAATAACAGTAGCATCAACAACAAATGTAGCAACAACAACAGCAACAATAACAGTAGCAACAACAACAAATGTAGCAACAACAACAGCAACAATAACAGTAGCAACAACAACAACTGTAGTAGGAACAACAGCAACAATAACAGTAGCAACAACAACAACTGTAGAAGCAACAACAGTAACAATAACAGTAGCAACAACAACAACTGTAACAACAACAACAGCAACAATTACAGTAGCAACAACAACAACTGTAGCAGTAACAACAGCAACAATAACAGTAGCAACAACAACAACTGTAACAACAACAACAGCAACAATAACAGTAGCAACAACAACAACTGTAGCAACAACAACAACAACAATAACAGTAGCATCAACAACTGTAGCAGTAACAACAGCAACAATAACAGTAGCAACAACAACAACTGTAGCAGCAACAACAACGACAATAACAGTAGCATCAACAACTGTAGCAGTAACAACAGCAACAATAACAGTAGCAACAACAACAACTGTAACAACAACAACAGCAACAATAACAGTAGCAACAACAACAACTGTAGCAACAACAACAACAACAACAATAACAGTAGCAACAACAACAACAATAACAGTAGCAACAACAACAACTGTAACAACAACAACAGCATCAATAACAGTAGCAACAACAACAACTGTAGCAACAACAACAACAACAACAACAGTAGCAACAACAACAACTGTAGCAACAACAACAACAATAACAGTAGCAACAACAACAACAATAACAGTAGCAACAACAACAACTGTAGCAGCAACAACAACAACAATAACAGTAGCAACAACAACAACTGTAGCAGCAACAACAGCAACAATAACAGTAGCAACAACAACAACTGTAACAACAACAACAGCAACAATAACAGTAGCAACAACAACAACTGTAGCAACAACAACAACAACAATAACAGTAGCAACAACAGCAACAATAACAGTAGCAACACCAACTGTAGCAATGACAACAGCAACAATAACAGTAGCAACAACAACAACTGTAGCAGCAACAACAGCAACAATAACAGTAGCAACAACAACAACTGTAACAACAACAACAGCAACAATAACAGTAGCAACAACAACAACTGTAGCAACAACAACAGCAACAATAACAGTAGCAACAACAACAACTGTAGCAACAACAACAGCAACAATAACAGTAGCAACAACAACAACTGTAGCAGCAACAACAGCAACAATAACAGTAGCAACAACAACAACTGTAACAACAACAACAGCAACAATAACAGTAGCAACAACAACTGTAGCAACAACAGCAACAGTAACAGTAGCTACAACAACAACTGTAGCAGCAAAAACAGCAACAATAACAGTAGCAACAACAACTGTAGCAGCAACAACAGCAACAATAACAGTAGCAACAACAACAACTGTAGCAGCAACAACAACAACAATAACAGTAGCAAAAACAACAACTGTAGCAACAACAACAGCAACAATAACAATAGCAACAACAACAACTGTAGCAGCAACAACAGCAACAATAACAGTAGCAACAACAACAACTGTAGCAACAACAACAACAACAACAACAATAACAGTAGCAACAACAACAACTGTAGCAGCAACCACAGCAACAATAACAGTAGCAACAACAACAACTGTAGCAACAACAACAGCAACAATAACAGTAGCAACAACAACAACTGTAGCAACAACAACAACAACAACAATAACAGTAGCAACAACAACAACTGTTGCAGCAACAACAGCAACAGTAACAGTAGCAACAACAACAATTGTAGCAACAACAACAACAACAATAACAGTAGCAACAACAACAACTGTAGCAACAACAACAGCAACAATAACAGTAGCGACACCAACAACTGTAGCAACAACAACAACAACAATAACAGTAGTAACAACAACAACTGTAGCAACAACAACAGCAACAATAACAGTAGCAACAACAACAACTGTAGCAACAACAACAGCAACAATAACAGTAGCAACACCAACAACTGTAGCAACAACAACAACAACAATAACAGTAGTAACAACAACAAATGTAGCAACAACAACAGCAACAATAACAGTAGCAACACCAACAACTGTAGCAACAACAACAACAACAATAACAGTAGCAACAACAACAACTGTAGCAACAACAACAGCAACAATAACAGTAGCAACACCAACAACTGTAGCAACAACAACAACAACAGTAACAGTAGTAACAACAACAACTGTAGCAACAACAACAGCAACAATAACAGTAGCAACACCAACAACTGTAGCAACAACAACAACAACAATAACAGTAGCTACAACAACAACTGTAGCAACCACAACAACAACAATAACAGTAGCAACAACAACAACTGTAGCAACAACAACAGCAACAATAACAGTAGCAACAACAACAACTGTAGTAGGAACAACAGCAACAATAACAGTAGCAACAACAACAACTGTAGCAGCAACAACAGTAACAATAACAGTAGCAACAACAACAACTGTAGCAGCAACAACAGCAACAATAACAGTAGCAACAACAACAACTGTAGCAACAACAACAACGACAATAACAGTAGCATCAACAACTGTAGCAGTAACAACAGCAACATTAACAGTAGCAACAACAACAACTGTAACAACAACAGCAACAATAACAGTAACAACAACAACAACTGTAGCAACAACAACAACAACAATAACAGTAGCATCAACAACTGTAGCAGTAACAACAGCAACAATAACAGTAGCAACAACAACAACTGTAGCAGCAACAACAACGACAATAACAGTAGCATCAACAACTGTAGCAGTAACAACAGCAACAATAACAGTAGCAACAACAACAACTGTAACAACAACAACAGCAACAATAACAGTAGCAACAACAACAACTGTAGCAACAACAACAACAACAACAATAACAGTAGCAACAACAACAACAATAACAGTAGCAACAACAACAACTGTAGCAGCAGCAACAACAACAACAATAACAGTAGCAACAACAACAACTGTAGCAGCAACAACAGCAACAATAACAGTAGCAACAACAACAACTGTAACAACAACAACAGCAACAATAACAGTAGCAACAACAGCAACAATAACAGTAGCAACAACAACTGTAGCAACGACAACAGCAACAATAACAGTAGCAACAACAACAACTGTAACAGCAACAACAGCAACAATAACAGTAGCAACAACAACAACTGTAACAACAACAACAGCAACAATAACAGTAGCAACAACAACAACTGTAGCAACAACAACAGCAACAATAACAGTAGCAACAACAACAACTGTAGCAACAACAACAGCAACAATAACAGTAGCAACAACAACAACTGTAGCAGCAACAACAGCAACAATAACAGTAGCAACAACAACAACTGTAACAACAACAACAGCAACAATAACAGTAGCAACAACAACAACTGTAGCAACAACAACAACTGTAGCAACAACGACAGCAACAACAACAACTGTAACAACAACAACAGCAACAATAACAGTAGCAACAACAACTGTAGCAACAACAACAGCAACAATAACAGTAGCAACAACAACATCTGTAGCAACAACAACAGCAACAATAACAGTAGCAACAACAACTGTAGCAACAACAACAGCAACAATTACAGTAGCAACAACAACAACTGTAGTAGCAACAACAGCAACAATAACAGTAGCAACAACAACAACTGTAACAACAACAACAGCAACAATAACAGTAGCAACAACAACAACTGTAACAACAACAACAGCAACAATAACAGTAGCAACAACAACTGTAACAACAACAACAGCAACAATAACAGTAGCAACAACAACAACTGTAGCAACAACAACAGCAACAATAACAGTAGCAACAACAACTGTAGCAACAACAACAGCAACAATTACAGTAGCAACAACAACAACTGTAGCAGCAACAACAGCAACAATAACAGTAGCAACAACAACAACTGTAACAACAACAACAGCAACAATAACAATAGCAACAACAACTGTAACAACAACAACAGCAACAATAACAGTAGCAACAACAACAACTGTAGCAACAACAACAGCAACAATAACAGTAGCAACAACGACTGTAGCAGCAACAACAGCAACAATAACAGTAGCAACAACAACAGCTGTAGCAGCAACAACAGCAACAATAACAGTTGCAACAACAACAACTGTAACAACAACAACCGCAACAATAACAGTAGCAACAACAACAACTGTAACAACAACAACAGCAACAATAACAGTAGCAACAACAACAACTGTAGCAGCAACAACAGCAACAATAACAGTAGCAACAACAACAACTGTAACAACAACAACAGCAACAATAACAGTAGCAACAACAACTGTAACAACAACAACAGCAACAATTACAGTAGCAACAACAACAACAACTGTAGCAGCAACAACAGCAACAATAACAGTAGCAACAACAACAACTGTAACAACAACAACAGCAACAATAACAGTAGCAGCAACAACAACTGTAACAACAACAGCAACAATAACAGTAGCAACAACAACAACTGTAGCAACAACAACAGCAACAATAACAGTAGCAACAACAACAACTGTAGCAACAACAACAGCAACAATAACAGTAGCAACAACAACAACTGTAGCAGCAACAACAGCAACAATAACAGTAGCAACAACAACAACTGTAACAACAACAACAGCAACAATAACAGTAGCAACAACAACTGTAACAACAACAACAGCAACAATAACAGTAGCAACAACAACAACTGTAGCAACAACAACAGCAACAATAACAGTAGCAACAACAACAACTGTAACAACAACAACAGCAACAATAACAGTAGCAACAACAACTGTAGCAACAACAACAGCAACAATTACAGTAGCAACAACAACAACTGTAGCATCAACAACAGCAACAATAACAGTAGCAACAACAACAACTGTAGCAGCAACAACAGCAACACTAACAGTAGCAACAACAACAGCAACAATAACAGTAGCAACAACAACAACAACTGTAACAACAACAACAGCAACAATAACAGTAGCAACAACAACAACTATAACAACAACAACAGCAACAATAACAGTAGCAACAACAACAACTGTAGCAACCACAACAGCAACAATAACAGTAGCAACAACAACAACTGTAGCAACAACAACAGCAACAATAACAGTAGCAACAACAACAACTGTAGCAGCAACAACAGCAACAATAACAGTAGCAACAACAACAACTGTAACAACAACAACAGCAACAATAACAGTAGCAACAACAACAACTGTAGCAACAACAACAGCAACAATAACAGTAGCAACAACAACAACTGTAACAACAACAACAGCAACAATAACAGTAGCAGCAACAACAACTGTAGCAGCAACAACAGCAACAATAACAGTAGCAACAACAACAACTGTAGCAGCAACAACAGCAACAATAACAGTAGCAACAACAACAACTGTAGCAGCAACAACAACAACAATAACAGTAGCTACAATAACAACTGTAGCAACAACACAGCAACAATAACAGTAGCAACAACAACAACTGTAGCAGCAACAACAGCAACAATAACAGTAGCAACAACAGCAATAACAAGAGTAACAACAGTAACAGCAGTTACAACAACAATAACAGCAGCAGAACACTAGCAATTGAAGCATCAACAACTATAGCTAAAAACAAATAAACAAAAAAAAATAATCAGTAGCAGCAACAACATTAACAACAACAACAATAGTAGCAATAACATTAGCAGCAACAACAATAGTAGCAATAACAACAACAATAACAGCAACAATAACACCAGCAACCATAACGCGAAACCCCTAAGAGGTCACTCGCTCTGCTTGAAGCAGTGACTAAATTCCCTTCAATCACAATCCTGCCATCTTAATAATGGAAGGATGCACTGGACAATATAGTCCTAGATATTAAAAAAAAAATGTTAAGGGATAGTCACGCCTGGAAAACCTTTTATCATATGTCCAAACCTTTTATCATATGTAGCTATACAACAACAGTGGTGGTGATGATAGTGGTGGTGGTGGTGGTGGTGGTCATTGTCGTCGTAGTAGTAGACGTGGAGAGAATGTAAAGTCTGTAGTTATGACATGGTTGTATTAATTCGCGTGTTGATTCTAGCTGTAATAGTATAGGTACTAGTAGTAGCGGTAGTAGTAGTTGATGTAATGGTAGTGGTACTGGTCGTCGAATGGTGTTGTAGTATATGCAGTAGTACAAGTGGTACTGCTTGTCAAAGGAAGTAAGAGAATCGGTCGTAGTGCAAGTTGTACTGGTTATCAAAAGTTATTACGGTATCGGTGGTAGTTGTGGTGTTACAAGGCGCTAGATTTCAAAAACTGTTGTAACTAGTAGTAGTACCAATTATCAAAAGGTGTACAGGTGAAGGCTGTGGTAAGTAGCTGAGCAGTGTAACATAACAAGGGATGCTCTAGTTGTGTTACTAGAATCGCTAAGCGCAAGCATGGTCGAGTGGTTATGATATTTCCTTCGCAATCATGAAAACGTGGGTTTTATACTAATGCGCAAAATTTTGCGAAATGATCTATTCTAGCTTGGGGTCGACCAAAGATTTGTGAGTGAATTTGGTAGACGGAAACTGTAGAAGCCTGATAGAAGGGTCGTTTCTATTGTTGGGTTGTAGACTTCATCTTGTCACCTGACTTAACATTCAAGAGACCCTTAGAAGAATTGCTGATGCTTCTCTTCTCTCACGAAGCCACTAAAAATTACTGGCCTTGTGCCTATACTAGAAATCATTATTTTATATGACTTAAGCGGTGGATTGGCAGTATTGGTAGAAGGTCGAGCGCCATGCTTTGACGCATAGAGTTACGGCCCTTGCCATTCTGAGTTCAAATCACGCCGAGGTTAACTTTGTCTTTCATCCTTACGGGGTCGATAAAATAAAGTACAGGTTCCAGGAAGAAGCAGAGGAAGTTGTCTAAAAAGCAGAAACCTTGCCCGAATGCTTGCGACAAAATAGAATGAACCTCCGTTGTTTTGACGATGAATGTTCCAGTTGTTCGATCAACTTAACGGTATGCTTATGAATTCAATATGTAAGTGACTAGGCTCAACATTCCACAGACACGTGTACCCTGGAGATTCAGCGTGACAAAATGTTTGACAAGTTTGATCCATTGAATTACAAGTACAATTCATCCGAAGAGTTTCCAAACAATTTCCGTCGACCCAATTTCACTTACAAGGCATGAGTCAACACCAGGTTATGGTAAATGGTACATGCCCAGGATGCCATACAGTAGGATCGTACCCGGAACTTAATGATTACGAAGGTACTCAAGAGTCAGGTGGCGGTAAGCCGTGCGACAGATTATGTCTACCAACTAGGAAACCGTAATATAGTGGAAAAGGAAAGTACTGCTTTGATGTTTTGGCTGTTGGGATTTTTTTTCTTTTGCTATTTATTTGCTTGCCCCTTATTTACTCTCTCAATTTATGAGTATTTTATGATAGCTAACAGATTAAGATATGTATGTAAAAGAAAAACAATACAAAAAAGCATTAATCTAAATCCTTCCACACCACATGTGTTTCATCAACATCCTCATTATTCCTACTTTTATTGTTCTTGTTGCACTTTGATATTTGTTTATTTGTTTTTGTTTATTTTTGCCTTAGTGACTGTATATATATATATATTCAAATTGGTGATGTTTTGCTTAGTAAGGATCAAACCAACATTTGGTGTGCAGTAGTATTCTATCACGTAGTCAGGTCTTTTCTACTACAAACCGCCAAAGACTTTCGTGACAGAAACAATGATGAACGTCTTCACACTTTTAACCGTCAATTCAGGATGAGGTTTAACGTTTTCTTATTAATACATTTGATGGCAGTTGATCGTTACAGTGTCGCACTAAATGCTTATATGCTTTGCAGTATTTAGTTACGTTCTGAGTTTAAAGCTCGACAAAGTCAACTTTGCCTTTCATCCTTCTGAGATCGATAAAGTAACTACCACTTATGTACTGGAGTAGATATAATCGACCCCCCCCCCAAAAAAATGACTGGCCTTGTTCCTAAATTGGCAGTATCGGTAGAGCGTCAGACACCTTGCTTTACAGCATAGAGTTATGACCCTTTACGTTCTGAGTTCAAATCCCGCCGAGGTTAACTTTGCCTTTCATCCTTACAGGGTCGATAAAATAAAGTACCAGTAATACACTAGGCAATTGCTGGCCTTGTGCCAAAAGTAGAAACAATTATTTTAATAGTTTCAGTCATTGGACTGCGGCCAGCTGGAGCACGCACACACAACGCGCGCGCGCGCGCATTGTGTGTCACAGCCCTAGAAATTCGATTCACTGCAGCCAATTTTTCACCTCTTCCACTGTAACAGAAAGAAAACGTGACAGAGGTGTGGAATAGAGCCACGTAGTTCGTTGTTCCCTACAGCACAATTTTGTTGTTGTTTTGCTTCTTTGTTTCTGTCTTTTATCGTGTTGTGATGTAAAATGTCCCAGGTAGACCGCACACAATAACAGCACCCAATCATTTTACCCTCCAGCCCCCCCACTGTCTTTTCCCCTTTCACTATATCGTTCACCACATCCTATAGTTCATTTACTAATACCAACCACTCCTTTTTCTGCTTTATTTCTTTATTTTCTCACATTTGTCACTGTGTCACCATCTCCACTACTACCAAACGTAGACTCACACACTTATCAGGTGCTAGAAATAACAGCCACATTTCTTTCGAAAAAGGACACGTTGGATAATCTAATCTGAAGTACACTGTCCTTAACAGAAAGACTGGATGGCCATGACAGTAACGCTTTTGATCATAAGTATGGTTGAGTAAGGCTGACCTAAGCATTAAACACTATTTAAATGATAGTAAGGCCAAGTTTGTGTTAGATATTACTGGCATATTCTGAGTGAGGAGGGTAGCGAGCGGCTAAACAACTACCATCAACATAACTATTAAGATGAACAAAATGATTCCGTTACTACTTCGAGTCAACGAAGGTGCTTGCTTCCACATGCTCAATCGACAAGCTGGAAATAGTAGCCAGTATTGTATACTATAGCGCGCGACCCCTTGAATTTGCGGGGCCTGTAGCAAGTATTTTGCTACTAGGTTAATCCGACTCTGGGACAATATAGTCCCTGATTCACAAAAAGACGATGGTCATTACGGGAACGCCATTTATCCTAAATCAGCTCGCTGAAGCCTGATCTGGGATTGTTAAACAACAATAAGAAGAAAATAACCAAAGAAAGAGGCTTGTATGAGGTCGCTCGGTTGATTAGAAATAGCGGCCAAATCTTCCTCAAAATATACCCCAGAGTATCAAAAACAGGACGTATTCGTCAGTGTAGTCTGGAATAGTCATGGTTGGAATACAGTTCATCATAGTTTTGCTTAATCAGGGTTGACTAGAGTCTAAACAACAATCCAACCACATTACCACTACTACTACTACTACCACGGAACAGCGAGCAAGGCTAGCACGACCTGCTAGAAACAACAGTCAAATTTTCATATCTCATCCTACTGTCTTAGAAAAGAATACGTTGTATAATGTAGTTAGGGGTTCCCTGCACACTGGTAAAAGACGTGATGGTTACGGTTGGAAACCCTTTTATCATTGGTCTGTTCGATCAGGGCTAACCTGTGGCTGAACAACAACTGTGACTAACACCAGTACCAACACCAACAAAAACACCACCTCACTGCTAAAACGTAACAACCTACATCAGTCTCTCGATCTGTTAGAAATAGCAGTCAAATTCCCTTTTTGTCTTCACACGGTATGAACATATTAAAGATAATGTAATCCTAAATACACCTAAAATGACAAGATGGCTAAGGATGAAATTCTTTGATTAGGTCTAACCTGCAGCAAAAGAACCATTATAACCAACAACAGCAATCAATGCAACCCCTCTACTATTATTTTCATTAATAGTATTATCACTACCAACGTTAACACTACTAATACTGCCAATACTACCACCATCACCACTACCACCACCACCTTCACCAGTGCCGAATTCACCCCCTATCCTCTATACAACTATTATTCATGTCCCCCTTTAAAACCTTTTGCCATTAGCATCCTTTCTTTCGCCTCATTTTTAAAAAAGTCTACTTCCACCCTCCTACAGAACATTTACGATCTTCTCTCACCTCTCCTCCAAAGTTACTCTATGTCTCTCATTATCCCTATCTTTTACCTTTTACATCCTTCTCATATCTAGCCCCCTTCTTCTATCTGTACACTGGCCGCCACAAGCATGCAATCTCTCTCATCTTTCCACTCTTGAACACACAGACACACTTATTACACACACGCATGCACGATGTTAATTCAATGACATACACACAGACAAATACATGTACACACATAAACATACACATACAACAATATATATGTATATAAAACACACGCACACTTCACCGATATACACACATATATAAAGGTACGCATACACAACCTTAATTCACTGATATACATACTCATTTCATTTATATACAAACGCATACATTAAAAACAGACACCAACATACATAAACATACACTATACAATATATTAATTCCAAGATACCCACAGAGAAGCACATACTCAATATATACATACATACGTAAGAAAATATATACCCTTTTAAATCACTCATATATACACATTTACACACATGCTTAAACCTTAATTCCCTAATACACACACATATATATATACTGTCTTGATTCATTCACACACATATTTATACGATTATTAATTGACTGGTGCACACACATACACAGACATATATATATATGTATATACAAATACATACAAACATATACACAACATCAAACAACTTTAATTCTCTACTACATATAGATACATACGCTCTCTCCCTTTCTATCTTTATGCTCCCTACGCTTAACTTACTATCATCCACTTGCTCCCTATTTTTTTCTTCCATTCCATTTTCTCCTCCTGCTCCCTGCCTTGTCTTATCGTCGCACTCAGCCCTCAGCCTTCTACTATTACCAAATCACACCCGCTTTTTTTTTCACTCTCTACACCGCTCTCAGCATCTCTACGTCTACCGTCTACCTCTTACTCCTCTTCCTCGACTCTCACTCCCTTAGCTCTTCCTTCTTTACTCTGTCACTTTTCCTCCGCTTCAGCTACTAACTCACTATCACCTTCTCTCTCTACATACAAACAGCTACTCCTCTCTCTATCAGCTTGATACCTCCAGCTTCTCCCCTCCCCCCCACAGTTAGTCTCAGTTTTGAAGCAAGTAGAGGCAGTATGGCGGTCCGGGCTGTTACTCTATTAACCACAGCAGCTCTGGCTTTACGCTACCAGCAGTTTCCTTTTCTTCCATTCTACTACAAAGCTTTGTATTAGCAACTTGAATATTGGAAAGAAGGGGGTGCCCTTTTGGTTTTTTTAAACCCACCCCTCCTATTACTTTCCCGTTTGAAAAACGAGAAGCCAAAATCAACAAATAATTATTAACAACAATATCATCAATAACTTGGTGATAGCAACAACAACGAAGCTAATACAAACTAAAGTACCTCGAGTTCGAATCGAATCTGGACTGAAAATATTTCGAGGTATTTGTTGAAAGCTGAAATGAGAATGAGAGAAGAAATACGAACACATGCGGAAAAGCGAGATATGTGTACGGACGATTGAATTAGTTTGGATTTTAAACTGACGAGAAGGATTTCAAAGAAGAAAAAGAAAGCAAGTGGAGAAATGAATTAGAGTGACCAGGAAATGGGTTTATATTACACCAACTGCACTTGCAGGACATACTCGTGTTGATGTTTTTTCTTAATATATACCCTATATATTTCTACACACACCGTAACTTGCGCACATAGTATTACGGGATTATATACGTACATATATACACACACACATAATATTGAGTGTCGGCCTACCAATATATATAAATATTATACATATATGCATAGACACATCATACATACATGTTTACGCTGGAAAGAAAATAAATATCTGAGTTTCTAGCACAAACACCGACTTTAAAAATTTATAGGAACCAATATATTGACACATTTTTTTACATGCAAAACAAAATCACGTTTATTTATATACAAACAAATACGTTGTAGGATATATATATATATATACATATACCGGAGTAAATACAATAGGTACACACTTTACGTTCTAAACAATATATACATCTAGTTACGTATATTGCTGTATTTTCTGACCAACAACACCTGCCCCAGTAAAAAAAATATGACTAAATTGTAGAATCGCCGGTCTTTCTGTCATAAACCAACCATTATAAAAATTTCCCCCCTAGTATTAGATATAGCAAGTAGTTGTGTGGTTTGTAGGTATTAAAGCTTTGATGGCCTACCCACGGTTTACCTTTACGGATTTTACCTGTTCAAGGATATTTACCTTCTATTCGTGGACGACGTCTATATAAAGAAAAAGCAACGAAGTTGTATATATATGTATATATATACTTATAATATACATATTTATATCGGAGAAAGATGTTATCTTTTTGACTGGCAAAAGGGGGGGAAAATTTGAAATAAGGAGATGAAGGAAAAACTTGCATGTAGGGTTATGAGATAGGTTTCCACATATGTCAGGTTTTTTAGTTTGCCTTTTTTATATTCATTTGTCACTGAAAAATCCCACGACAGAAAAAAGTGTCATTGAATATTAAATTAAGAAATAGTATAGTTGTATACATTCATTCTATTTTTGTTGTTTTAATATGGTATTTTAAATTTTATTTTTAAAACATTACCTACACACACACACACACATATATACATACATAATTGTGTGTGCACATCACCTGAACCTGGTTTCCTTGTCTACACTACTAGAACATTTTTTTACACCCTTTTAAATATATACATACATATTTATACACACACACTGACAGTGAATGTAATAATTCAGTGTACATACATCTATAGATCGACACCTTGGTGAGGGCCCATCTATCTGGGCCGGGGCAATGGCGAAAATCGGATTGAAACTTCTACCAGAAAGCAGACGAACAGTCAGTCGGCCCTTTTTCTCGGTGACCTTAACTTATATCTGGACAATCGGATTCCTTACTTTAACTGTTAAAGGTAGGAATATTTTGTTTATTATTTCAATTAATTCAATCGCTCTGGGTTTTTTTTCTTTCTTTCTCCGTCGGACATTCAGCAGGTCCACTTTGCTCCTGAACGAGCTATCACCCCTTGCTGATTGTCCTCGTCTGGTAATTTAACACTTTCCTATACCCTATTGACATCCTGCATTTCTACCCGTATTCACTGTTAAAATATGAAATTCTATCCGGGGGCAAAGGGTAGAAATGTTCAATGCGCGCGCGCGCGTATATGTGGAAAGTAAGCAAGCAAAGCAAACAGATTTATACATATACTACCGGCTATATCAACGGTGTATCTGTTGATCGTTGGTGGGGTAATAAAGGCAGCAACTAGATTTATTTTATTGATATAAAGTCTCCTCGTTTCGGAGTTTGATTTTAACATTTGTTCCTTGACCACACACAAACATTAAATAAACAAATAAAACCAAATCGAAAGAAGAAAGCTTAAAAACAATATATAGACTATCAGATTTGTTAAATAGCTACTCTGTTGAGTTTCCATACACACATACATATAAAGTAAATAATATGAATGCTACTAATCAAATGAAAATTGCACACACCCACACTTATATATACACGCACACGTAAATACATCGGTAGAAAAAAACTATAAATAATAGAAATACCAATAAAATATTTGTACACATATTTACACAGGAAACCGCTGTGATTGCTCGACGTGCTAGAAATAGCAGACAAAATCTGCCTCAAATCACAGACCATTGTCTTAATGAAAAGACACATTTCATAATGTAGTTGTAGTTACTCCTTCAAAAGACGTGACGAGGTGGTCATGAGTGGAAAGCCTTTGATCATAGGTTTGTTAAGTAAGAGTCGACCTGGAACTAGCCAAATATCTACACATATATACATATGATTGTTTGTATGGGAAGGGAGGTGTGCACATTATATATAGCGAGATAAATAGATAATATAATTGTATATAGATATATGAATATAGTATGTGTATGCGCGTGCAAAAGTTCATCACATTGACATTTCTATTATTTCCACATTCAGAATGTAATAACATGCTAATGTTTGAAAAGTAAGGATTTATTATTTCGAAATCAATGAAAATATGTGAGGGAAGAGGACTGAAGAGATCCCTGATTTTATAACCACATATATATTAAACTATTCTTTTTCCGTGTTTTAATATACATATCTTTATAGATAACCAGACCTGTCAATACATTCCCGTAGTTTTAAGGTTATCTACACTCATCCTTGTAGAAATTAGCAGTTTCCTACGGTTATATTATGTATACATAATACAGAAGCCTGGTCTCCCTCTTAAAGGATACTACATAGGGAACCTTTTTTTCCTATTCACCGAATTCAACAGAGAACTGCATCGTATACTGTGTGTATATGTGTGTGGGAAAGATCTGTGTGTTAGAAATTAAGATTTCCGACAAATACGTCTCCGAAACAACAGCACCACGTTATTGTAGAACATTGTATGGTCTTAGGTCTTTCTGCCTCTAAAATACTTGTATTTGAAGAAATATAACAGTTTCAACAGTTATTTAACTGGACTTTATGTTCAGGTTTTAGCTATAGGCAGTGAGAGAGAGAGATTCATTCTAGCAGTGTATGAACATCCATGCATGTGTTGCTTCTATTGTTCCTTCCATCGAGGAGAAGAAAGAAATAGATGAGATTTGATAAATAAATGGGTTATTGAAAGCCGGCTAGTGCGAGAATGCTGCTTATTATTACCATTATTATTATTATTATTTGTGTGTGTAATTTGTAACCAAAGAGAGAGAGAGAGAATTTAAATGCAGGGGTTTTAAAAGGACACGATGGACACGGTCAGATAAGAAGGTTGGCAACAACAACAAAAAAGGGGGGTGGATAATGTTATCACCTTATGAGGTTTAACTGTTATTTAGCGGATGTTATTGCCGAGAATAAATCTAAAAGACGCCCGTGTATATATTACTGGGACTAATTTTATCTAATTAGAAAGGATTAGAAGAAAAGGCAATGATCGGTGAATTGTCAAATGTTAGAGCTATCGGACAAAATACTTGCAGTTATTTATTTAGTTATGACTCTTTACTTCTGCGTTCAAATAGCACTAAGATCAGCTTTCCCGTCGGGGACTTCACTATTCAATGTAATCCTTTTATTTAAGGGATTTTTGGCTACTATTTCTAACAGGTAGCGGGAGCAAACAGGTTCACTTATTCGAATAAACTCCAGTCCTTTAAGTTTGTTTTAGCCATTTGCATTACACACACACACACACACATAATATTGCTGGTATGTATTCTATCAATTTTGTCATAAGACATATCAAAATTTGAACTCGGAGCTTAGAGTTAACTCCTCGCACTTTAATAATAGCGGGCTTTTAATTTAGACGGAAGGCCTGCAATTTTAAGTGGATGGGTAAGTCGACCACGGTATTTGACTGGTACTATATTTTATTGAGGATGAAAGGCAAAATTGACCTCGGCGGGATTTTATAACTCAGAATTCAAAGAGATGGAACAAATTCCAATTGAAATAAAAAGATAAGCCCGTAAAAGATCCATAAATATATGCTGCAAAGGCATTTATTTGTCCGGTGCTTTAAGGATTCTGACATCTTTTATTTGTCACAAGGACTAAAATTTTGGTGACAATACAAGACATAAAACTAACTCAGAGATTTGTTTGTTCCACTTGTCTATATCATAGCAGCAGCAGCATCTCGGATAAAGTTTCGGTTAGAATAAAGATAGAAATAGCAAAGAGGAGGATTCTCCCTGTTCACCGTTTCTGTAGACAATAGGAAATGGGTTTTTCTTTCCTGTACACTGAGACATTCACAATATCTTCCGTGTATGTAGTGTGTGTGTGTACACACACACACACACACACACACACACACACACACACATACTTTTGAAATATATCTCACTATATTCTATCGTTCTAACATCAATACTTCTGTGCATAAGGTTCTTCGAGTGTATTATATTGTGATTTCATGTACTTGGAAAAAGTGTACATGTAAAAACTTAAGCACACAAAATTGTCTATGTGTACCCTTCCTTCGTCTCCCAAGTCTTGGAGTCGTAGAGGTGCCGTCGTGATATAGATGGTGTATCTTAGGCATTTTAAAACTTGGCGAAGTCCATCTCGCTTCAGATCTGACCACAACCGATTTCTCCCAGAAAAGATATAGAAAAAGATAGAGAGAGAGAGTTGGAGAATCGACTTTAGTACTGTGTACTACCACTTTATTTATTGACCGCCAGAAGGATGAAAAGCAAAATTGACGTTGGCAGCATTTGAACTCAGAACGTAGAGGGCCGGAACATTCTATTTGCCGTGTGTGTGAGTGCGCTTTATTGTCTGTAAGTACTCACCATAACGAATTGGTTCACAATGATGAAGTTCTGAATGTCATCTTGAACAAGTATCTTTTACCGAGTCTAACCAATTTTTTTGAGTGAAAATAGGTAGACCGAAGCTATTTGGAACCCCGTTGGATAGACTACCTGTAATTTATTTAAAGAGCTAGCCTTGTCACGTAGTATTTCGCAGAATGTCCCGCAAAAATTGTGTTAAATGGAGCATTTAGTCACTTGCATGGTAATTCAACTAGTAGGCCGTTCCGTTGATCGTGCAACTGGGGGCATTCATCGTCGAAATTGGTGGAGGTCGATTTATTGTCAGTGTCCCTATGAATAGCAAGGTAGTCATAATGTATTCTTCGTCTGTTTAAAGTTAAAATACACACATACACAATAAGCATCAAATTGCTAGTTCCCGCAGGACATTAAATAAAATACTGAATAACTACTGAACTAAACGGAAGGCTGATTTAATTTAAAAGGTTTATTGTTCGATCTTCAGTTAATTTCCCTTATTAGTAGTAGTAGTAGTCCTCTCATCCACCACACTTAGGGCATTTAAAAGGAATCTTGTGATGGGAGTGAAAAATATTCCATCTTAGTAATAATAATATGTCACCTGTTTTGTGACCAAGGCATGTAAGCTTTTGTTGATTATTTCTTTTTTAAAACTTGGTAGAGTGCCGAACTATATGCACGGCAGTCTTTAATTTCGTGCCTCTTAATTTCTACTGCCGTGTCCTTTTTCTCAAGAGCTTGATAAAAGTTAAGTACCAGTAATTATGTCAGATTTGTTAGAGCGTAGGACAAAATGCTTTGCAGGAGTTGGTCCCAAATCTCTGCACTCTGAGTTCAAAACCCGCCGAGGTCAATTTTTTGCCTTTCCTTTTTTCAGAGTTGGTAAAATAATGTACTGGTCCATGGCGGAATTATTAGCACATCGAACAAGATGTCTTGTGATATGTATTCCAGGTTCTTTGCATTCTAAGTTCAAATCTCGTTATAGCCTACAACCCGTCATCTGGCTTAACACTAGCTCCTGAAAGCCTTTAGTGGGGTCTCTCTGTTGTAAACGTACGGGCCAGGTCCTCGATTTGAGATTACTTTCCTCCATCCCGAGATCAATTTTTGCCTTTCGTCCTTCCCTGTCGATAAGATAAAGTACCAGTCAAGTGTTGGGTCGACTTAGTTAACTTACACCTCTCCCTAAAAACTTCTGGCTTCGTGCCTATGTTAGAAACATCATTACTGTTATATTCTAAGACTAAGTAGTTTTATTCACTTTTGTAAGTTCACACTTCGCCAGAATCGACTTAGTTCTTCATCAATTCAACGTAGATAGAGTATAGTGCCGGCCAATATATTATAGAGCAGATACGATCGAATTACACCCCTCTTCTCCCAATACATTTCTGGCCTTGCACCATCGATGTTAGAAATTAATCATTGTTGCCGCTATTCAACTCACCGGTCATTCCTCCCTATTAACAGCAGCACTTTTCTTGCAAACAGCGATGCAAGATATTGGCTAAATATAGACATTAAATATATTCACTTAGCAAAGACTTGACACTGTTGGTGTACTTTCTCTCTCTTCCCTCCTCTACCTCACTCTCCACCGCAGATAAATCGATAGTTAGGAAGAATGTGTATATAAATCTACAGATAGACATACCTGCATGCAGAGATACATAAATACATACATATTCATACAGCTATATGGATGGATAATTTGATTATGCATCGGTGAATTGGTGTTGGGACGCATTGTCAAATGCTACTACTCTTTCGTAGTTTCTAGTGTGTCGCCGTATCTGGCATGTAAACTGTATGGTCTTCCAGATACTTTAGCACTGGTTATGGACAAGTGGGTACACTTTTAGGTAGAGGGCTCAGTCAGAGGAGTAAGGGTCGCGCCCACGATCCTTCGGGGAAGCGGGGGTAGGGAATGGTTCCGCTACTGTTGGTAGAAGTGGCGACGGTTTGAGTCTCCCCTATCAAAAAACAGGAATGGTCCGGTCCCTTTGACGAGCTTCCACAGTTTCTGTCCTACCAAATTGCTCTCACAAGTCTCTGGTAGAAGACATTTGTCCAGGTACCAGGCATTGGGACCGAATCCCAAATAGTACAGCCTCGAAGTTAACGGCTTAATCGCACAGCTAGCCTGCATCTTCAAAGCTGTCAACTGGGCGTTGGCTGTAGGCGTCAACCTGGTCACCGGACATTATATCCGAATACAAAAGTGACAGACAAACAGAAATATGGAAAACATTTTAACTTTTCTCTCTTTCCACCCATTAAAAAAAAAAAATCCACCAAATTCAATTTTGAAGAGGTAAACCTAAAGTAACGATTTGCTATTGTTCTTTTGTCCCAAGTTAGTCTTAAGTAAACTTATGAGCAAAGCATTCCAATCATGACTATTCCGTCTGTTTTCATAAAGTGTCTAGAACTACATTAACTGATGCAACAGCGTAGGGTGTGATTTTAAATAGATTTTACTGCTATTTCTAGCAAGTATGACAAATCATTGCCTAGGTGTGGCGTTTTATTAATGTGGTCCATCCCTTACACCTGCTAATAAGTACCCCATCCTTTTATTCATGATGACTATTTCATCTTCTCCATGAATAAAAGGATGAGCCCCTAGGACTCTTAACAGCTTTTTACATGGAACTGTCCCTCTTATTTGGACGATGGCTACTACTACAGCTGCTGCTGTAAGGTGAAAGAAAAAGCTCACATACAGTTGCATATAATTGCATACACAGTTGCAGCTGCGCGCACTCACACATACACACGTATTGTTGATAATATGATATACCGCGCGCATACACATATACTACTACACTTGCACAAGTATCTGTCTGTGTGATGTATTACTACTTTTTTAAGTATATAAACTTTATGTGCTAAAGAGAAGGGAGTTGTGACTTCGATCCCCTTCTGCATTACATTAGCAAAGGAAATTAATCAGTTCCGATCGGAATTCGAAACCAGATCACAAACTAGCATTTAACGGCAGAACACGATATTATCCTTGACATCGTATATAATCTGGGACAATATAGATAGCTAAATGCGTTCGTGGGAGAATTCTGTGAGAATTCGTGAATATCACAAATCACCATTGTGGACACTTTAAGAATTATAAACATCTTTGTGTTCATGACAGCTATTACATATTGACGGAATTGACTATTTTGGGCAGTCATGGAAAACTGCGGCCTGTTTGGTCTTCTGAATGGCACGCTTAATTTCAAAATTGCCTTGAATTTTTTAGTAGTGCGGTCCGCCATATGATGAGCCACATCATATGCGGCGCACTGCTCGAAAAAGGTTGCCCTTGTTTCATTTAGAGTGAATGAATTATTCTCGCTCAGCCCGGGACGGTATATCAGCTAGCACTCAACTCGGTGGTTAAATTAAACTCATTAACTCTTAACATCCTGTAATGATTTAGCAGAAAATATCTAAAACTGCGGTGTTAACTTAAATGTTTATAGTACCTTTACTAGTGGACAAATTATTGTGAAAATATGAAGTTAACAGACGTAAAGACTTATTGTTTAAAGTGATGTTATAGTGCTGTTTAGTACTTTTCAAGAATATTTTACTAATGTGGTTTCATGTGGTACAGGACGTTAAAAGTTAAAGGTCGATAGCACTCACACACATAAGTATGTACGACCAGCCTATATGCATCTATAGAAAGACATTCCCAAGACGGCGATGATAATGATATTTCACGCTTGCAAAGCCGCTTGCTTGCACGCCCGATCGCACAGATTCACAGACGTGCGCGCACACACATACACAAATTGTCCCATTTCTCTAAAGCCTTCAGTTGCTTCTTCGGTTTAATATTGGTTTCTAATTTAGGCACAAGGTGAACAATTTTATTTTTTATTGAAAGGGAAAAGTCGATTATGCTAACCCCAGTACTTATACTTTATTTATCGATTCCTGAAGAATGAAAGGCAAAGTTGATCTGAGCGGGATTTGAAACCAGGACGTAGTGTCGTGAGAAAATACTATAATAATTGTTTCTACTTTTGGCACAAGGTCAGCAATTACCCAGTGCATTACTGGTACTTTATTTTATCGACCCAATAAGGATGAAAGCCAAAGTTAACCTCGGCGGGATTTCATCTATAATAATTGTTTCTACTTTTGGCACAAGGCCAGCAATTACCCAGTACATTACAGGTACTTTATTTTATCGACCCCCTAAGGATGAAAGGCAAAGTTAACCTTGGTGGGATTTCAACTCAGTTCGTAAAAGGACATAACTCTATGCTGCATAGCATGGCGTCCGACCCCCTATTGATACTGCCAATCCACAATGAGCTCTGCTTATAGAGAGAGATGGGGTGAAGAGAAGAGAAATGTAATTGTGTGATGTTCATGTCTTCCCCCTGAGCCCCTGAGATACAGAGTTTAATAGCGTAGTTAGAATATGTGCCGCTTGGGACGGTCCTTGAATCTCTCCTACCCCCCCCCCCCCCACACACACACACGAAAACATAACACAATACACATTAAAGTGTCGTCCAAAGCAGCCCACAGCTATGCTACTGGTTGGGTTTTAATTGAAAGAGTATCTAAGCCGTTTTCGCAAGCTCGCTCCGATGAGGGTTCATCTCCATTCCAGGATGCTCGTGACAGAATAAAGAGAACGTTGGAGTAAACTGCTTTACACCATTTAGTTATAGCGCTTTATGTTTTGAGTTCAAATTTCGCCAAAGGCGTTCAGTAAAATAAGCTCAAGATTCAAGTTAAGTGCCACTCAAATATTGATGTTGACATAATCTGTGATACCCCACCCTAACGCAGCTTAATATTTTCACCGCATTATCATAACTCGCCCTCGAAATTAGTGTTCTTGTCTGTGCTAAGGTTAGATTGGCTGAATGGTTAGAATGGAGACCGCTAGCAAATACATATATCGCTCTTAAACCGTCACCCTCTACAGCTACTTACAACATTGCACTAGACCATATCTGGATGAGGTTATACTATCTGAAGAAGGAGTCCCGTTAGGTAAAATAGCTGATGTAGCGAGTATCGCTGGATGTTCCTCGTGGCAATACCATAATCATCATGACCATTGTTGGAATCCCTACTCCAACCGAATTAAGCATTGAGAATGAAATTAGGTACACAGGAACTGTGGAAGTCCGTCGGATGGACTGCCTAATTCAAATAGCTAGCTTTGTGACTGAATAACCATCGTGGAAACTGATGAAGGATCCATCCCTAAATTTTATTGATCTCGAAAGGCTGAGGGGCAAAATGAACTCCCCTAAGATTTAGACCCAAAACGTAAAGGGCCATGTCCATAACCCCTTTAAGAGCCGCTAGGGTTAATGGGACGGGGCAACGAAGGCATACATAACCCTGAGACCTGGTCTGAATGCTTGCAACTTCACTAAAGGCATAAAGTAGCCAGATGCTGGTGCTTCCTCCCTTCTGTTACTAGAATGGAACATATTTTTATCCACCTTAGGACGAAAGTCGAAGCCGTCTGTTCCGAGCGAGATTTGAACTCATAATATTACAATACAATTCAATTGATTGACCGTAGTCGCTATGAAAAAGATCTAACCGTGAACGAAGACCATCGCCCAATCTTCTAGACACTTCTTTCTCTCAAAGCTGCATTTAATACTTTCAATCAAGTTTTTATAGCTCTAAGTTTGAGTAATTAATGAATTCATTCATTAGACCGTGCTATAATGTCGGTGGCGGTGGCACACATCCAAAGCTGTTTGAGGTTAAAGTGTTGGAGTTAAGTCTTTTGTTTTTCCGTCAATGTCTCCTCATAATATCTAAGGTGCGTGGGAATTGATTTTATTGTTGGTTCGTCACACCCTTCTTTCATTTGAACACGGCATTGCAAATATTTGGACCACGTCTCTCTTTCAACGATGTGTACATAATTCTTTATACATACGAGCATTTTCTTCCAACTTACTTTCTGCATGGTTGCCTAATACTCACACACAGTCGCAACGCAATATACACATTCACAAGAACATATACCAGCTTACACATAAATATGCGCGCGCGCGTGCCTATTGCTGCTACTGCTACATATTTACGGAGACTGGGTCTTTGAATTCGTTTCTATCACATTACCTGTAAATAATGCTTGTTAATACACCTTCTCTCCCCCGAAATATCATTTCCTGGCTTTAAACTATTGTAATATGGACGAGAGGGGGAAGATTTTGAGAGGTGTGCACCATTTCTATCGCAACACACACAAAAGCCCGCACACACTCTCACACCTTAACATACTGATAATTGAATAATTATGTTCAGTCCTATATGCAACCAATTGTAGATGTTTCTGATACACACACACACACTGTTCGTCACTAGACTGCGGCCATGCTGGGGCTCCGCTTTGATTTTTCGATCCCAGTATTTACCTTTAGAAGTCTGGTACTTATTTTATCGATCTCTTCTTTTTGTCGAACCGCTAAGTTACGAGTCATCGACACAAGTACGCGCGCACACACAGATACGGACACAAACAGAATATATAAATGACAGGCGTCTGCAGTTTCCGTCTACCAGATCCCATTAACAACGCATTAGTCAACCCGGGGCTAAACGTAAAACTAGACGTTTGCAAAGCAAACTCCTTAACTACACACACACACATTTATTTAGAGGGAGTGAGAGGGTGCTGTATGTGTTCTCGTATTCATACACATGTGTACAAACTCTTTTTTTTTTTCAGTTAATATTTGATGTTTTTATAAAAATAAAAAAAAACATATACATGGACACACAAATGCGCACATATTTTTATAAAGTGAATGAATGGCACTCATCCGGTCAGTTCCGCCCCTAGTATATTACTGTATACTTTTTAAATTGTTTATTTCGGTCAGTATGGTAAAGGTATAAAAGATTTGCTATTTCTTAACTCGCAGTAGAATTGTTACTGGACTTCTTTTTTTTTTGTGCGTGTGTGTAAAATGTTCACGTCGACACGCTAAAAATAGTAACCGAATCGCTCTCAAATCACACGCCACTGCTTTAAATGGGAAGAGATACATTGGTTAAGGTTAAGGTGGCCTCCGAATACTCTCTGCTTGAAAAAAAAATTTAGAAAGACGAGATGTTCACGGTTTGGTCGTCTTAGGTTTTAGTTAAAGCTGACTCGGGACTGCTAAAACATCAGTTGCTTTGTCATATCATACGACTGACCATTCAAATGTTTTATCCCCTCATTATTTCTCCCACCCCCACCCCCTCTCTCTCTCGAAAGTGTCAGGACATTTAGAAAACTTGAATATTTTTATTTCACCGCACCGGTGCATGTGTATTCCATTGTGATATAGTGCAGCAACTGTGTCCTGATCTGTTTTAAAAGTATTTTAACGCTAGTTTCTATATATATACCGTTTATCCTGTCTCCTGTCACCCGAAAATCGGTGACTCTTCTGCCAGGAGTTGCGACCAACAGTTAGTATCAGTAATGACAAAGGACCGTGACAAGTGGAGAGATGCTGTGCTGAATAGGACCAGTCCCACCCTTGCAAGCAGGGAAAAGCGGACGTAAAATGATGATGATGATGAATGTAAAGTCCGATGGAAACGTAGTTTCCTTGGTCTGAACTGACGATCAGTTACTCATCTTTGAGGATCGGATTCTTTCCTATACACATATACACACTGAATGCTTTGTAAATTGACTCTGATTTACTGAAGTTAATTTAATACGATATTCAATAGGCTCCTTAATTTTAAATATCAAAACTCTAAAGTAGGAAGATGTCCAAACTAAATAATAATAATAATAATAGCATTCAGTCCGGAGAAGTAGTGTAATCTTGCTACTTGTAACCCAATCTGGTAACGGCGAATGTAACAGCTGCTGTGATTATACTACTGCTGGTGTAGACACACACAATAGATACTACAGAAAGCGTGCACATACACTATAGATCAGGGGTCCTCGAAGTGGTCGATATCGACCAACAAGGGTTGATAGGACTACACAAGGAGGTTGATTTTACTTTTGGGGGCCGAAACCTGACATTTGTAGAAAAAATGAAAATACATAAAATAATAAAATACAATACAAATTGCTTATACGGGTTTCTGATTTATATATAATTAGTCTTTATATTCTATTTATCGATTTATTTAATTACTTATTTTTGTACATACATAGGGTCGATATAAGGTCAAGGATTTTCATGGGGAAATAATTATTTTCCTCGTTTTTTTTTTTTTTTTTTTTTTTTTTTTTTCGTATGCTAATCAGACCCCGAACATATCACAAAGGACTTTTTCCCAGGAAAACGGAGTGGAAGGTGAGAGGGACTGTCGGATTTTCTCCCCACCCGCAGAGCTTTCTTTACTACTTTTATTTATGCGTGTGGGTATTTATGTGACGGTGCTTGGCTTAGTGATTAGAGTATTCAGGTCACAATCGTTAGCTCGATTCCCAGCGGCGCGTTGTCATTGAGCAAGACATTTTATTTCACATTGCTCCAGTCCACTTAGTTGTCAAAAACGAGTTGTACCTGTACTTCGAAAGGCCAGCTTTGTCACATTCTATGCCACATCGAATCTTCCTGAGAACTACGTTAAGTGTACGCGTGTCTGTTGAATGCTCAACAACTTTCACGTTAATTTCATGAGCAGGCTGTTCCGTTGATGCTATCAACTGGAACATTCGTCGTCATAACCGACGGAGTACCAGTTGTTGCTGTTGGCTCTTTATGCACCCGCGGGCAATACCCTACCAGTGTTGTGAGACACAGGTTAGCGCTGCCCTCTTCAGAACTCCTTCATCGTAATTAGTACTACGTTTTTACACAAAAGGTCTTTTTAATATTATCTATATTTTTTTTACATTAATATTTATAAATCCTATATTTATTCCATTAGTAAACACCATATTGTTACCTTTCTCACATAAGTAACTAGCAACGGCCAAGTTGTCCGCACTGATACAAGTTGAGAATTAACTTTCATAATCTCTCTTTCTTTTATATCTATCATTGACCTTTCATCTCGTTGATAACGGTCTATAGTTGGATATGTAGTGTTGGTGGTGGTCTACTACTACTACAACCACCACAACTTCTGCTACCACTACTACTACTACTACCACCACTTCTGCTACAACCACCACCACTTCTGCTACAACCACCACCACTTCTGCCACAACAACCACCACCACCACCACTACTACCACTACTACTACTACTACAACCACCACCACTACTACAACAACCACCACCACTACCACTACTACTACATAGTGCAACTGGCAGGTGTGGAATTGAATAGTTTTTTTTCCGTTTTAATTTGTTTTTTTACATATATGTATGTCTGCTTCTTTTTAAATGGATCCATTTGATGCTTTATCTACACATATACACTTGAATTTTCAAAACACACACACACACACACACACACACACACACACACACACACACACACACACACACACACACACACACACACACACACACACACACACACACACACACACACACACATCACACACCACACACACACACACACAACTAGGAGCCCTATCATTAAACACCCTAAGAGATGCAACTTTATACGCAGCTGGCGGATGTAAGCCGTAACAACAACAACAACAACAATACACGCATATTTGTGTGTATGTATGATTGTTAAAATTAACCATTATTCCATGGTATCCATTATTCAAAACAAAGAAATCGGGATCATGTTTCTTTTTCATGAGTATTTGATTGATTACCGGAGCTGATGGTCTGATTACACACACGCACGCACGCACACGCACACACGCACGCACACGCACACGCACACATGCGCGCACAAGCATTGATTCTCTGTCGATCTCTGACTTTGTTTCCCTCTCTGTCTCGCTCTACTTTTAATGTAATTTTAATAAGCCATTAAAGGAAAGGGCATTTGCCCCCAATGGGTCTAGCACCACCTCACAATTTTGTTTCGGGTTCACGGGATCGATCGATCGATGTTTAGAATATCAGTAAAATACAAAATTTTGTAGAAAAAAAAAAGTGGCCTTTTTAATTTTTTCTGGGAGGGACCAAAATGCGACGAAAAGTGTCGTCAGATGGAGCCAGTGAAGGGGGAGAATATAGAAATACATAAGGGAAGATATATTGTTTATTCTAAAGTCAACCCTGATTGTTGAGCAGACCTATGATCAAAGACATTCCAATCATGATCAACCCTTTGATTTCAGTAATAGAGTATTCAGGTCTAACTTATCATCCAATGTGTCCTCAAGACGGTTGTTGTGTTATTCGGAGAAGAGGGAGATTAGGCTGCTGTTTCTAGCAGGTTCAATAACCTCGTAGAGGCTCTGTCGTTTGAATCGAAAAGATGTATTTTATCTTTTCTGGAGACCATTCATAGCTTGGGGTTAGGTCGACGACTGATTTGGAGGCTAATTACGGGTTTCTTAAAGGGGTTTTGAGTATCATGAATACACTGGTGAGAGCGTTGATGACCAATGATACTGCGTAATGTTTGCCGTGGAACAACAGAAAGAAATTTTATGAGAGAATCGACGATGTTCTGGGAAGGAATGTCTGAGTGAAGTAGTTAGTGCAGTGCCTGGAGGAGATCACACGCTATAGGGCAAGGGTGCCAAATTTTAGGTAGCATGAGCCTGACCAGCCAGTCGGCTCCGAGGGGGTGACAGTTAAAAAGCATGTTTATTGTCCAGAGTATGTTTGGTGAGCGACTTCATACCAATCAGTGAAGTGACCTATTAGATGTGGAACAAGAGGTTGATGGTTCGTGACGCTGTATTGTGTTCATCATCAAGACCCTCAGCACACACGAGTCGACTCCATTATATATATATATATATATATATATATATATATATATATATATATATATATATATATATATATATATATATATACAGGGTGGTGGATTGGCAGTATCGGTAGAGGGTCGGACGCCATGCTTTGACGCCATTCTGAGGTCAAATCCCGCCGAGGTTAACTTTGCCTTTCATCCTTACGGGGTCGATAAAATAAAGTACCAGTAATGTACTGCGTTATTGCTGGCCTTGTGCCTAAAGTAGAAACAATTATATATATATATATATTGTAGGTATCGCAGCATGGTATATTTCGCTTTGGTCTCAAGACCCGGCGCCACTGCCCGTAATGGCCGAAATTTGTCGAACCCCCTTCATCTTCGTGTCGGTCTCCGGGTGAGCATCCTGCGAGAGGAAGATGGAATGGCTAATATATGCAGCGGTAATGTTTCAGACCGGCCCGTGCTCTTCTAGGTGAATTTGGTAGATGGAGACTATAAGGAAGGTCCGTAATATATAATAATTGTGTGTGTACGCGAATATATGTGAGTGTGATATTTAAAATTCTCGTTTTCCACGCATGCACATTTGGAAATTATGACCCAAGTGAACTGAAATCGGGCAAACAGCTCATGTAACTGATGTCGCTATCGGAATCGTTAGTTAGCCTGTTAAATATGAAATTTATTGATTGCTTAGATATATACATATACGCGCATGTACACAGGCACATTCTGTCTGTGTGTATGTGTGTTTTTGTCATTGCTTTTACGTCCACTTTTCCATGGTGGCATGGGTTGGACGGGATGTTTTGGGACAATGTTTTACAGCTGAATGTCATTCCTGGCACCAACTCTTTTCGTCGCCCCTTGCGACATAAAGAGACATAGTCTACCTATTCTAAAAACCGGGGACACGGACACACGCACACTATATATATATATATATATATATATATATATATATATATATATATATATAAAGATGCACACATTTACATACTAAAACATTTTGATAGAAAGAAATTGAAATGCACAATGTATCAATATAAGTATTTAAAGTCAATACCCCTCACACACACATACACCATCGCCATCACGAAAGATTGATCTGGAAACATTTAAACGCGCACATATACACTCAATCATAGACACAGATTCAAGTCCGTTCACTTCCTCATAGACACTTATAGTTCGAATTATATCACACACCAGTACTCTCCGGTCTGTGTTTGTAGGAACCCAAAGGGATCGCGAAAATATTAGAGATTGGAGGGCTCATCAAAAGTGTTTCTACAAGTTTCGACAATAAACTTGGACAGATTTTTTTTATAACATTCTAAATAAACCTTCTACTTAACTTTATATTTGTCTTTTCGTGAAATAGCTTAGTTTTCTTTTTATTTAAAGGTCCTTTATGGGTCTCTCACTAATAATTGGGGTCCGTATTGTCAAAAGAGTGGTTGCAGACCATTGTCCTGAACAACTACGAATGTTTATAGCCAACAAGGAATCTTCAACGATAGTGAAGTGATTCTCAACCCTTTCGTTTACTGTATTTCGACATTTAACCCTTTATTCACATACAGATACACGGGCGCCCGCACACATTCACACATACACATATATGTAAAATTCCAACGATAGCCAGGGCAAATCATCCGACAATGGGGCCATAACTGATTAAGAAAAGCTGTAATGGGTAGAGTAGGATTGTGGACATTTGCTACTGCAGTCGAATTATGATGATATATACACACACACACACACGCACGCACGCACGCACGCACGCACGCACGCACGCACGCACGCACGCACGCACGCACGCACGCACGCACACACACACACACACACACACACACACACACACACACACACACACACACACACACACACACACACACACACTCCCCCCCCCGTTCGTTGTCTTGTCCTCTCTTTGTTAATTTTTTAATTTTGTGTATATATATATATATATATTCTCATACACCGCATTCATGTATTACGAGCAAATTACATAGAGTGCATAAGATTGAGATTCAACGAGAAAACTTAAAATAAAACATAGGGAACGAACACACGTACACATGCTGCAAGCATTTCGACTGAGCGCGCGGTGTGATTCATGCACACACACACACGTACGTGACAGTGTCAATTATAGACGATATCAGTGAACAGTAAAGTAGTGCGGTGAAATGAAAACTTTATACAAAGTATTCAGTATGCTTTCTCCATGTACCCGAGTTCAAATCCCGCCTGAGTCCACTTTGCGTTTCATTCCTTCTGCGTCGGTAAAACAAATAGCAATCACGTTCTAAGATCGATGACATCGACTACACACCTCTTCCAAAAAGTTCGTCGTTCTTGTGTCTAAGATAGAAATAAAAATGTTATTCTTTAGGCACAGGTCAGCTCTGACCAAACTAGTCTCTTATGAAAGGCATTCCTGCCATGACCACTCCCTCTTTTACCCAGGGAATCCAGGACCACATCCAACGTGACTTTTCTTAGACGGTAGCTGGGAAATTTGGCTGCTTTTTAAAAACAGTTTGAACGACCACACTAGCTCCAGCAGGGACGGCGAATGACAAAACCGGTAGAGAGAGAGAGAGAGAGAGAGCTGCGAATACATCTTGCAGTATTTGGTTACATAGTTTTACGTTGTGAGTTCAAATCATGCCAAAGTAGTTTTTTTTTTTTTTTTAACTGATTAGTTGCTGAGTTGGATTTAATCGCATAAATTCCCTCTACACAAACAAACAAAAAGAATCATGTTGCCTTATGGCCTGTGATAGTAACATTTCTGAAATTAAATACCAGTAATAAAATCGGGTTGATATAATTAACATGCCCCACTGTATTTATAGTAGAAATTTAGTACTTCTCTGTATTTGTGGAGTCGAACAAAATGCCTCGTGTTATTTAGTTATGACTCTTTATGTTCTGAGTACCAGTCATGAACTGGGGTTAACTCATTCAACTTTGCCCTTCCTCTAAAATCTCATGGCCTTATGCTAGAAACAATTACTCTCTCTCTTGGCACTAGTCAGTACTGGACCTCTGAATATCCTTTTCCAATCGTCTCGTCCCTCCTTAAAATTTAGATCCGGACCCCGGTTCTGATTGCAGGGTTTGTTGTTGTCGCCCTGGGCTAGACGGAAACCCATGCTTACAAGCCCCGGCTCTCCTGTATGTAGTTCACACGTACTGTATATAATTCGCTCTTAATTTATTTAGACTATAGATAGGAGACCGTTTTAGCATCAGGTACAAATTGCAAGTGTTTAAGAACCTGTTTCTTTTATGTCTGCAACTTATATGAAATTACTGTTTTGATCTTGAGGCTTAACACCATTTCGTTTGATCATATGGGTTATTAGTGGCTTAGTCAGTGGGCGGTTTCAAACTTGAATATGAGTGAGCACTTCGCGAGAGTCCCAGGTCAATGAGATCTTTAAGAAAAGATATTCTAGTCGCGATATTTTATTCAGACAGTATTAAAAAAAAAAAAAATTTATCTTATGTGTGCGTGTCCCATTTTTTAAAGACGGTTGTGTGATTTGAAAGCGACTTATCTACTGCTATTTCTAGCAAGCCGAATGACCATGTGGTCACTCGATGCTGTTAATTTATTTAATCGAAATGTCAGTTTAAATAGTTTCCCGTACATTTATATGAAAATACACGTTAAGAAGAAATGAATTTAAAAGAAATAAATTAAAAAATCGTGATCTATCAAAAAGCAGCGATCGAAGTTAACTACTGCATGTAGCAGTAAGGCAATTTTCAAAAACCATTTTCGTATTTGCCGCCAAAATTATCGACGGATTTTTCTGTGGTTGGTTTTAAAATATTCTTAGTTGTGACTTTGTGATAAACTTATTGGTTTGTTTGTTATTGTGTAACTGAGATCAGAGCTAATCGTAAGCAGTCGCTTTTTTCAAGATGACAGGAAAATAGTTGCAGTGGTGTTTCGCTGCTAATTCTAGCAAGGTTAGCTACTGCACAGGAACTCCTACTCAACTCGTTTGGTGTATGGCTTCATGATTGAATGAGGAGAAAAAAGATTGGTTTGAATTGATAATCTGTGGATGAAAACCATCATCTCTGTACAACCGACTCGCACACACAAACACATTTTCTTTCCTCTTCTGAGTGTGAATGGGCAATTTATCTCTTTTCGTATTAAAATCTTAATCGTTCTACATCTAAATTATAATAAATACAGTTTCTATTGTGACCTGTATGATCTGTCTGTCTACCCAACTCATAGTTCCATTCAATGTGTGCATGTATTGTTTTGGTCAATCTAATTAGGAATGTGTGTCCAGTGTATGTTCAGCTGTCCAGTAATTATTTCCCTTAGCCAACTTCACAAGCAAGGGGGCATCATTGTACTGTTCGTTTATTCATTCTCTTCTAGTTCTATTGTTTGTCACTGTTTGTTCTTGTTCCTTCCCCTGCCACATTCTTCGTGTTTTTGTCTTCTACAGAAACGAAATGGCGGAATGAATAACATGCATTGTTGGACTATTGGCTCGTAAGCTCGCGAGTTCAAAACCACTGCAGGCGTTTCGTTAAGTTTCTGTACAGAACATTTTATACTAGTGATTCAAAAAATGTGTACTACCCTCCACACACACAAACCCTTTTCCAGGGCGCTGGGAGACTCAAGAGGGACAGTGGAAGGAAAGGGGGTAGCCGTTAGAAGATGAGGAATAAAGGGGCCAAGAATGCAAATGAATAGAAGCTCATAAAACTGCCATTTATTAAATAACAAAGTATCCAATAAATACTTAAATCATTTTTTTTTAATTATTAAAATTTTATTTTCAATTTATGATTTTTTTATCAACATCACTGAAGAAATATAATCTCTAAAAATGGGGCTGTGGTTTAAAAATATATTTATGTATATTACTTTAATTGTATATTAATACAAGGACGATTTACTTTAATTGTATATTAATACAAGGACGATTTGTTGATTGGTGACGCGCGTTTCGCTATTGATCAGCTCAAGGTTCGATCTGGCTTGACTCTGGAAACAAAAGCTCGTCGGACCTCTGCTGTTGTAATGACAGAATGTGAATGTGAACCTAAACATCGAGTGCTCACCTGGGTGAACCTACAGTAACTTCGTTACACTCTCTGGATATATATATATATATATTTATATATATATAGTTCATATAGTTATCAGAAATAAGGTACCAGGCCATCCATTGGCTGCGATAGTTTCCAGACCCATCGAGATTTATCGGCACCGAAACAGTTAAGCACAAAGGAGCAGAATGTATTTGTTATTTTTAAACATTACTAAACCTAACTACTGACATTAGTTACATAGTTTCTTTCATGTATTTCATTGTATTTCTTATATTTCTCTCCCCTGCGAAGGTGGCAAACACTCAACAAACTTGATATGTTTGTTTGAAAATGTTTGAAAGTCACATCTTCTGCTGTAGTGGTCATCATAGGCAGTGCCGGATTTACCACTTTGCTTAGGTGTGCTTAAGCACAGGACCTCGTTGGCTGGGGTGGGGTTGGAGCATCTGCCAAAAATTATATTTTTACTTCCTCCAGGGCCCAAGTAAGGGGCCTCATAACTTAACTAACACAGTTCTTCATTTGTCCTAAATCCGGCACTGGTCATAAGTGAATAAGGATGACCATGTCACCGGCTGCCAAATAGCTCTGATGACCAAATGTTAAGTAATCCACTCTGCCATATTAGTGTTTTTATGTTAAATATACCTATTTCTCTACCTCAACACCTTTTACTTATACATGAATATATACCCAGGTATTTAAAGACGTGTGTTAGTCCTCCGTCGGCTCTGACAGCCAGTGTTCCAGTTGTTCAAACTACGGAACAACATACTCACGAAGCATTCTCATAGGCATTTGCACCCTTATCGTAGTTTTCAGGGAGATTCAGCGTGAGACACAGTGACAAGGCTGAATTACATATACAACTCATTTGTGCTATCTGAGTGGACTGGAGCAACGTGAATTACTTAACGACACTATGCGAGGTATATTACTTAACGACACTATGCGTCGACGGGAATCGAACTCATGACCATACGATTATCATCCCAACATCCTAACCACTAAGCTACGCGCCTTCCACAATTAAAACTATGTGGCCAATAATAGTTAGATGACGAATTTGAAGAGTCGTTATAGCGTCGGATTAAATGCCTCTTGAGTTCATATCTTGCTGAACTCAACTTCCCGGGTCGATAAATAAAGTCCAGGGATTAAGAACCAAGGCATTTAATTTGACGCCTTAACGACTCTACCAATTCGCCACTTATAAAACTATTTTACATACCCGCTTTAAGGTATGAGGGAGAAGGGATGGTAGGTGTGCTGACGAATATCACGACAGATCTAGGAGAGAGAAAATGTACTGAGGATTGGACACCCAAAAATAATGAAATTTAGCTTGCATGAACGACTCGGGTTTCTCGTGTCTGTAACTGGAGCTGGTGTGTCCTTGTAAATAACTTTTTAGGTTTCACTGGTCAAATAACTTTACTGTTGTCTGGTCATACTCCCTTAGCTTTCTCTCACTCTTGCATATTTTCAACTCAGGCAAACACCCCCCCTCTCTCTCCCCCCCTCTCTTTCTCTTTCCCTATCCCCCCCCCCCCCCTCAATCTCTCTTTCCCTCTCTCTCTCCCTTTCCTCTTTCCCTCTCTCTCTCCCTTTCCTCTTTCCCTCTCTCTCTCCCTTTCCTCTTTCCCTCTCCCTTTCCTCTTTCCCTCTCTCTCTCCCTTTCCTCTCTCCCTCTCTCTCTCCCTTTCCTTCTCTCTTTCCCTCTCTCTCTCCCTTTCCTCTTTCCCTCTCTCTCTCCCTTTCCTTCTCTCTCCCTTTCCTTCTCTCTCCCTTTCCCTCTCTCTTTCCCTCTCTCTCTCCCTCTCTCTCTCCTTCTCTCTTTCCCTCTCTCTCTCCTTCTCTCTTTCCCTCTCTCTCTCCCTTTCCTTCTCTCTCTCTCTCTCTCCCTTTCCTTCTCTCTCTCTCTCTCTCTACACTTTTTTCTTGTATTTATTCACTTACAAACCTCCTTTACCAACCCCTTTCGTTCTTAAATACTCTAAAGTAGATATTAAGTATTATATACTAAATGTGGATTTATAGTATTAAACACTACTAAAATGGTCTGTTTTATGACTTTAAATCCACGGAGTGACAGACGGTGAGATGCTATAAACACATCGATATTAGGACTCTTAGGGATGAAAACTGAATTGATTGTAGATTAGCGTTGTGTTTTATAGGTTGCTACGAGGACAGACGTAGTTAAGTGGTTTAGAAGTTCCAGGTTCAGTTCCTCTCCGTGGTACTTTAAGCCGATGTCTTGTAATACGCCCCCAGTGAAATTTACATGGCGGAAACTGTGCAGATAAGTGTGTTTATGTTTGAAGATATTACTGCTATCGCTTGCAGTTCTGTGATATATAATGGAAATCGAGAAACAGGAAAAAGCTCCAGTACTTCATGAGCAGTGCTGCACTGGACACAGACATTTAAGAACGGATTAAAACCCTGCAACACTTGCTTCCCAGGAAAACTATATCATCTGATATAAAATGCACGAGATAATATAGACTTGTCAAAATATACACCCAAATTATTCCTTGAGAATGTCATAGAGAGATCCTCATTTCCCTGATTCATGACAAGTGAAATTACGATTTAAATTACTTAGTCATCTTATTACCGAATAAAATCGCGGTCGAAGTTTATGTAATTTCTGTTCATATCTCCCCTCTCTCCCGCCCATCTCCCCTCTCTCTCCCGCCCATCTCCCCTCTCTCTCCCGCCCATCTCCCCTCTCTCTCCCGCCCATCTCCCCTCTCTCTCCCGCCCATCTCCCCTCTCTCCCGCCCATCTCCCCTCTCTCTCCCGCCCATCTCCCCCGCCCATCTCCCCTCTCTCTCCCGCCCATCTCCCCTCTCTCTCCCGCCCATCTCCCCTCTCTCTCCCGCCCATCTCCCCTCTCTCTCCCGCCCATCTCCCCTCTCTCTCCCACCCATCTCCCCCTCTCTCTCCCACCCATCTCCCCCTCTCTCTCCCACCCATCTCCCCCTCTCTCTCCCACCCATCTCCCCCTCTCTCTCCCACCCATCTCCCCCTCTCTCCCAATATATATATAATTACAATAGTGACATAAACAGGTACTCAAGTTTCGTTGGGCCCAGAACGAAACTTGAGTACCTGTTTATGTCACTGTTGTAATTATTTATACTAAACTCGTCCTATGGACTGAATGCTCTTACTCTTGGATATTTCCACTTAACCTTTCAGTATATATATATATATATATATACACACACATACGTGTATGAGGTGTGTGAATTCGTGAATGTATGAGCATGAAGTGTGTGTACACACACAGTTGTAATTCCATAGTCGCTCCAAATTTCACTTACTGACCACACTCGATGCCACACTGTCACTAATACAGCCAGTCAGCCAAGTCTTCCTTGCCCACCAGCAATTTTTGGGGTTTTTTTTTTAGTCTTCTCCTTTTGTTGTTGTTTTGCTTTGCTTTTCCCTCGCCTAAAATATTCCACGTAGCTTCTCCTTTTCCTTATGTGTTGTTTCAATTATCCACCACCATCGCCACCATCAGAGCATGTTGGACGACGAATGTTGTGTTAACCGAAGCTTATAAATAAATTGGTAGGTAGATGTTGCTGTTGAAGGGGGTTGTGGTGGTTTTGTGGAGGGTGGGGGTAATGGGATAGTTTTGATGATAATGGTGCCACAGGCGGGCAGTGTTAGTGGAGGTGTTAGTTATACAGATGAAGGTATTGTTAGTGATGATGATGATGATGATGATGGTGTGTTAAAGTGGAAGTGACGGTGGCGGTCTCTGTCGTGTCGTGGCGTACACAACTAAACAATATTTTCCAGTCCTCTGTTAAAAATTATTCCTGACCCACTTTCCCTATCTTATGTCTTCGTTTTATGTTTCTGTTGTTGCTTCTACTTCCTCTCCGGTCGTAGTTCTCCCACATTGAAGAAGGGGGAATGATTAAGAATTGTTATTAACCACCAATTTTCACTTGCCCGACTAATATTTTCACGTTTCATGTTCTATATAAATACATGCAAATACATACATACACACAGACACAGACAGATTGTTGATTTATATAAAAGTCTCCCCCAGTAAAATATTGTAATTAAAAATATTGTACCTTATGCATGTGCAGTTAATCATTCTTCATGTCTAGTAATGGTTTCTACTTTTGGCACAAGGCCAGCAATTTAAAGGGGAAAGGAAAGGCGATTAAATTGACCCCAGTGCATTACTGGTACTTTATTTTATCGACCCCGTACAGGTGAAAGGTAAAGCTAACCTCAGCGGGATTTGATCTCAGAACGCAAAGGGCTGTAACTCTATGCCACGAAGCAGGGTGTCCGATGCTCAACCGATTCTATGCTAACAGACTATATTTCTCTCTCGTTTTCTTATCTGAGTTTTTACTTTTTTATGTCATTTAAAAATGTGGTTAAGAAGTTTATTTTGCTATCATGAAATTCCATTTTCAATCGCACCATATGGACAAATGTCATATTACCATTGCCTTTGAATTACAGGTACAGTCCATCCGATTGGCTTCTGACGCTGGCTCAAAATGCCATGCCGTGGGATCGTATCCGGGATTTAATGATTGCGAAGTGAACTTCTTAACCATTCGGCCATGCTGGATCAACTGAGGATCCATCAGTATTGACAGTGTAGGGCAGATTCGGCAAAGTGCCAGAAGAAAAGAGGATTTGCGGTGTTTAGTTAGGTCTATTTAGAATCTAAATTCAAATCCCAGCGGAGTCAGATTTGGTTCTTCTTTCTAGATGATGAAAAGACCACACAGAGGATCACTTATTTGCTCGGGATTCTTCCGTTTTTACTATCTCCCCATAATAATTGTTTCTACTTTTGGCACAAGGCTAGTAATTATCCCAGTGTATTACTGGTACATTATTTTATCGATCCCGTAAGGATGAAAGGCAAAGTTAACCTCGGCGGGATTTGAACTCAGACTGTAAAGGGACGTAACTCTATGCTTCAAAGCATGGTGTCCGACTCTCTCCCGATACTACCAATCCACTGCCCTTAATAATACTTTCTTTTATTGGCCACAAAGGCCCAAGACATTGGTGAGAGTACGAGAGTAAAATGGTGGTTTCAACCATAACAATACGAACATATTGATAAATAGGTAATTATAAATAGAATCAACCATACAGAACAACAATGATTTTGTCTTGTGAAAAGATTGTTTCGTTATTTTTTGCTCTGTTTCGTTTCTTTTGCTCCACCCCATCTTTTCCCCTTTAATTAAAGTTTCTTTTGTGTGTATGTCCTTGGATTCAAGATAATAACAGAGATCTGATCACAGAAAAGTTGAGCCGTTTTTCTTTCTAGAAATGCCAAGCCTTGAATTATTCAGCAGGAAAATTCCTTTTTTTTAAGTTTAGTCTAGACAGGAAATTTGTTTCTAAGTTCCAACTGTAAAATAACTGGCTCCAACATTTCTATTGTGAATTTGTCAAACGACCTATGAATTTGTCTCTCTCTAAACTTTATCTTCCCCACATCATCTCGCCGGCTGGGTTTCTTTGTTTTTCTATTTTACATGGTTCGAAATGACTGCCTTATTTTTTTTTTTTAGCGTCCATTGAAAAATATATATTTTTGTTGCTTTTTCTTTTAGGTGTCAGTCATTATCCCCCCACCCCACCACACAGCCTGCGTCATTCCAGATATAAAGATCCCTTTTCCTTTATTTTTTTTAATCCTAAAATGTCAAGATGACCCAATGAAATAAGCAGATTCCCGAGGAGGTAGAATGATTCAGGCGTACTTTTTATAGCCTCGATATTTGCTCACCTGGCTGGCTGGCTCTCCCTCCCTCTTTCTCTCTCTCCTGCGAGTAACTAAGATGTAGAACCACCATAAAAGGAACGGTGATAAGAGACTTCTCAGTAGGATTCTGTGACATTTTCTGTTTGTTGTTGTTGGTGGTGGTGATAAAGTCACCTTTGAATCGAGCAGATTTTGTTCGAAACACGAGGGGAGCTATTACGTTGTCGCCCGAGCTGCTAGAAACAACAGCCAAATCTCCTTCAAATTACATCTTAACTCTGGTCATAGCTGCAACATCTTTGATCATTTATTTGTAACACAAATAAATAGATTTGAAGTGTCATTGTTTAATATGTAGTCAGTGGTAGATTCATCTACACCGGGTTGTATATAAATAAATGCGCGTGTGTGTTATATATTTCACTTGCACGCTCACAGGATTATTTTTTGAGCGTGCAGGTGAAATCCCAGAGTAACAAGGCTCATCATTTAGCCATAATAAAAGAATATTTAATTTCTACTTTGGTATTGAGTACTCATCCTCATGTCCGTCAATAACACACGTGTGTCTGTGTAGCAAAAGTGGTAACAGATACAAAAACCCCAGCTGTCGAAATAAACGTGCAAACTTTCGACCCCCTACTCTCAATACTTGTGTGAACCCCGCGTTTGGAATGGTTATGTCAATGTGTCTCCCTCGCTAATCTCCCGGTTAAAGCTTTCTCCTACCGGGTCCGCGATGCGGATCGCGCTTGGGGGGTCAGCACGCCAGAGAGAGTTCTCCCACACTACCTGGACTCATATCATTGGGGTAGCGATGACTGAGTATTGTTTCTTTTGTTTTACAAGCCTTTTCACTTTCATCACACACAGTCACGAAAATCCCTGCTTTCAGTAAACATTTATATGGATAATCTCAGTTAATCGAAGTTTTTCAACTCCTTATATTACATGGAACTCGACAGTATTTGTATTTAGTATGCAGGTCGCTTCACTGTGGTATTTCCTTCAGCTCAATGGTCTTTGTTTTTCCATAGTTCAATTGCTTGTCGTACATTCATTCACTCACCAGGTGGTTTCAAAATGTCTATTCCGATCACATTCAATCTAACTGCTCTGCCTCTCTCGTTTCTCTTCTCTCTCTCTCTCTCCTCCTTCCCAAATTCAAATTCCGTGCAGACCACCCGTTAACTGCCTGTTAGTTGTTTTGCTAGTTTCTTTGGCTAGATTTTTTTTTTCCTGTTCTGCCAGAATATGAATACATTGCGATAGAGAGGTGTCAACCGATTCAACACATCAGAGTTTAAACTATACGTCGTTTAAAATACCGCCATGTTCTCGTCTCCCATTACTACCTATACTGTATCTGCCATGTGTATGTGAAATTTAGACTGGTTTAGCCGGCCGGTCGGCCAGCCAGCCACCTAGCAGTGTCTATTATCATCCCGCCGAGGTTAACTTTGCCTTTCATCCTTACGGGGTCGATAAAATAAGTACCAGTAATGTACTTAGTAATTGCTGGCCTTGTTCCAAAAAGTAGAAACAATTCTTCAACTTTCTTAAATTGTTTATGCTAGTTTGATAGTAAGATATGACAAGAGAGAGAGAGAGAGACAGCGGGAGGGGGGACTGTAGGATCTTTGGTGCCAGAGAGTTTGTGAAGACGAAAAAAATTGCGAAGTCTTGCTGATTTCGCTGCAGGAATGCTCTGGATAGACGAATAAACAAATTTGAAATACGATACAGCAGGTCACCATTTGACCTGTCAACGAAGGGAAAAAAATTAGAAATAACAGGTCAAAACTTATTTTTCTTTTTTACTTCCGTTATTAGAGAAGGTTGATACCATTCATTTGCATAAACTTCGCCATAATTCTTAATTGAGTTTGGGTAGCGAAAGAATGTTTAACCTACGTGACCTAAACGTAGTTAAGATATTCCATCAAATATCAGGATTTACTACTCAAGACACGAACCCCTCATATTTTACGTTGTTTTCTTGGCCTCTCTTTTTTTTTTTTCTTTTTTTGATCGACACAGGCTATAACTAATTTCCTGGGATCCTATTTTTAGTTGGCAGTTGAATAAAAAAAAAAAATAATAACAAAGGCGTTTAACGGACATTGCTAGATTGGAATGTAATAAAGCTAAATTTAAAGATCCAATATTTGACGGAGCGTGAATGCACTTGGCTATGTGTTTTAGATAAATAAATATATGAGGTCGACTTTAATTTTCATCTTTTAGGTATCGATGAAATAAAGTACTACTCCAGGGCATTGGATGGGACACCCAGTGATATCTGTTCCCTTTCTTGCATTCTAAATTGAAATTCCACTATGGCTTACTTAGTTGGTCGGCAGTCTATCGCGCTTTTGACACTGCCAACTGGCCCTTGGGTGTCTTTTGTGGAAAGCACTTTGTTGCGAGCATTTTGATCAGGTTTCCAGTTTAAGGATACCTAGCTCCCTCTCACCAGCCTTGGAGGCACTAAAAATGGTCATGGGGTACTGCCCTTTCCTCTCTGCACCCCTAAAAATGGTCATGGGGTACTGCCCTTTCCTCTCTGCACCCCTAACTAAACAGTTAATAATTCACAACACTACACTGTATAGGTACTCGAGTTTGTAATTATGTATTTTAGAGGTGGTTGATGCATTCTTGATACTTACTTTAACAACAAAACACTCTACTCCTATACTCACCTCGCCCACGTTCATCGCATGAAGGGATGAAAAACAGGTTATGAACTCAGAAACACTCGTAGTACAATGAATCCAACATATTTTCTGGGTATTTTTCAGTCTCTAGTTTATAACTTATTATCAGTCTCTTTACAGTGGTAGTGGGACTGACAGCAAGGTCTTTGAAGATGGAAAATATATTTATCCAGTTGAGTAAGCCAGGCTTGCTCAATGAACTGGAATCTATGCCGTCTAAATTGACTTTCCCCATAAATAATTATTCTCTCTTTCTTCAGGCACTTCTTTTTCTTCGTGATGGTTCTCTAGTGACGATGATCTGGTTGTGTTAATGAATTGAACTGAGAACACACTAAAAAAAAACAAAAACAATTTCCCATAGTATTCTTTTATCTAAGGGGAAGTAGGGAAACTAGAGTTCGTGTAGATTCATTTTTTCTCATCCACCTCTCTCTCTCTCTCTCTCTCTCCCATTGAAATCTTTCGGATTTTTATTGTGAAAAGCGAATGGAGAGTAACTTACATATTGATTAGTATGACTCACCTCATCTACACCCATTCACAAGTAAGTATACGTGTGTGTGGGGGTGAGTAACGTATACAACGTTGTTGATGGCATTTGTGCTCTTGTTGGTGATGGTGATTATAACCGATGGTTGTAATAGTGATGTTTGTTGTTGTTTTCTTTTGACCTTTAACTTTTCTCTTGGCATTCATTTAAGCAACATAATAATTTAAATTGAATTTGGATCATTGATTCTGTGTGTGTGTGGATGGTGGGAGCTGGTCTTTCAACTATCATATCTTAAGAGTTATTTTAGAGATAAGTTCTGTCTGTTATTGTTGCCATTGCCATCACCGCCATTGATATAGGAATAGCAGCTCTGTTAATAAAGGAACTTGAGCTAACAAGGAAGTTTCTATTTGGTCGTTTGACTTGCTAGAAACACCAACCAAGTCTACCCCATCTCATCATAACTTACCATCTTAAAAACAACAAACAGACACTATGAATAATGTAGTCCTAGATATATTATATCTATGGGAAGGATAAGAAGCTATGGTCATGAGTAGAACGTTTTTTTATTCATAAATCTGCTCAATTAGACCTGACCTATGGTTAAACAACTGCTCCTGTCAATTTTTAACCCTGGCTACAAAGACCATGCTGGTCTAATTCTAATTTTACTGCTGAAAAAAATCACAAAGAAAAATGTCAAGTTTGATTGGTGGATTGGCAGTATCGGTAGAGGGTCGGACGCCATGCTTTCCAGCATAGTTACGTCCCTTTACGGTCTGAGTTCAAATCCCGCCGAGGTTGACTTTGCCTTTCATCCTTACGGGGTCGATAAAATAAAGTACCAGTAATGCACTGGATAATTGCTGGCCTTGTGCCTAAAGAAGAAACAATTATAATAGTGAAATAATAATATTTTCAGTTTCTTATTAACTGACAAATCATGACTTGCACACAATAACACAATTTTATTAAAGTTTTTCTTTTTCACTCTTTGACTTTTTAGTCTGGATTCAAAATAATGAGTATTTCTTATGTTGACTGCTAATTATATGGGAGGTATATAGCAAATTGACTATATGAATGATTGGTATCTAATTCAATTGATATATTTTCTATCTTTGTATATGATTTTTCAATATCTTATTGACCCAAGAGGGATGAAATGAAAGGCAATTTGAAATTGAAATTTAATGAGCCAACTAAATACTGCAAGGCAACATTTAGTCATGCAGTCTACAGCTTCTGCCCCTAAAATGGATTGCTGCTACTATCTGAAATGATAATTAGGTTTACTTGTATGAGTGATATGAGATAAAATGAATTCATTATTGAATGACTGTCTCTTATTGATTGATCAATTTATTCTTTCAATTGATGATATTCCATCAGGAATAAATTCTCCTTCATCAGACAGATGATACCACTAGTGAAACCACAAAGGTGCTACTGCTGGCTGTGGTCCAATGAAAGCAATTTGTTACTGAGTAAACAAATGTGCAAACTGAGTTTAAGTCCAGTGTCTATGATACAGTTTAATTAAAGTATGTTGTATTCTGTTCACTTAATTGGTATCATTGCAGCCTTCTTTCTCCTCACTCTCCCCTAACTGCATCCCTGCTATCAGTTAGCTATGTGCTGCTGTTGCTGCGTCAGTAAATCTGTGGCATTGACGAAGATTTACGCAAATAGAAACTTGACCATTTACCCAGCAACCCTCAGTGAACTGGTCAATTTTCTTTATATATAATACCCTGTCCAATTTACATCAATTCTACTTGTACACTACTCTACCCAACCATAAACTAAGACCCCTTGTTTTATAAGCTTGTTTTTATCACTAAATTGACTACACTTATCACTCTTGTTTTGTTTCTCTTTTTCTCTGGGTGTAGTGGGGTAGGAATAGAATTAGTTTAGGGTCTGTTACAACCCCATTTCCCAATAGACTACTAAACTATTTCTGCAGCTATTAATAATAATGGTTTCTGATTTAAGCATAAGGCCAGCAATTTTTGTGGAGGGGGAAAGTCGATTAAATCGACTCCAGTATGTGACTGGTACTTTATTTTATTGAGGATGAAAGGCAAAGCTAACCTCGGCTGGATTTGAACTCAAAGTATAAAGGTTCATAAGTATATGCCACAAAGCATATTGTCTGATGTTCTACTGATCTTGTCAATCCACTGATGATTTCTTTTATTGGTCACGATTCAAAGAGGAAAACAACACAAAGTGGAGTTTATATGGAATAAAGGGGTGGGGAAAACCACAAAAGTAATGATGATAAATAGTAATAACAACACAATGAAAGCAATATGTCAAAAAGGAAAAGTTTCCCAATAAGAGAAGGTCTCTTGAGTAATTTCAAGGAAAACACTTGGATTACTATGTTGTATGAAAGGCAATGAAAATGCCCTCTCTTGGTTTCTTTCTATAAAAAAACATAATCAGAGGAGACCCATTTAGCCTTGTCAATCTTGCCAATAATCCTTTATTATCACCACCAAAGGTAATAAGTGAAGGGACACTACTAGGCAGATTATAAAACATGTTGGGATAAACTTAGGAATTGAATGATATACAAATTGTCAAAGTGTCACCTAGGGCCAATTAAAGAACTTAGCAAATCCAGGATCTCTGCCGTCTCTTGACAGTACTCTCTGACTTGCACGCTCCTTGCCAGACTTTCCCTTTCTATTTTCACTTTTCTCTCCTCAGACCTTTCAGTTGTGTCCACCATACAAGCTCTTTCACCAGACAAAGGAAAACTACTAGCATTTTCAACTAAAAGAAGGCAATGGAGCAGGACTCAGCTGACAGCTGAATCCATCCAGTATGCAACAGAAGGTGTTAGACATACAAAAGCCAACTGAATAGTTCATAGACTGACCTAGATGCTTTCATGGAATGACCAAATGAGGTTTATTTTTCAACTAACAAAGCTAGAAATTCTAGTGTAGAGGGCAGTTTATTAAATTAACTTCAATACCTAAACTGGTACTTTATTTTATTAACCCAATTAGGATGAGAGGCAAAGTTCACTTCAGCAGGATTTGAATTCAGTAAGTAAATGGTTACATCTAAGTACCACAAGGCATTTTGTTTAAAGCTCTAGCAATTCTGCCAATCTATAATAATATTATTGTTAACTATTAACAATTTTAGCTCTAAGTCCATCTAGGAAGCAACCTATTAGTGTGTTTTTCTTGTACATAACATTCTAACAAGTTATCATTCATACACACACACACACACATATATATGTATATATATATATATGCCTAAATACTTTTATAAACAGCACCATAATAATATAAAGGAACATATTTTACAGCTGAGTGCTTTTTAAGAGCTAACTTCTTATCTGTCAAGTGGAACCAGCTGAGAATATCATTGCCACAGATCTAAAAGAGCTGTACTCCACCCTCTTTGAACCATGATTCTTGATTAGTTCTAGAAGAGCTCCTCTTTAGACATATGTTGATAGCTTTAATCACCAAGAAGAGAACAAACCCATTTATTTTTCCCATCTGATATTATCATACCTTAATAATACTTGTGTTATCACCTAACAAGAGGGTTTCTATATAGTCACTCAACCTGTTAAAAATAGCTGCTACTTCCTCAAATTACACACAAATCACACCCTATCATCTTAACCTTTTCAATACCAACTCACCCGCACCTACCTATAGATTTATAATATAAAACCTCTGAATGTTCTTAGTTAAAATTACAGTGGAATTTTTTTAATTTAAACAAGAGCTGTTTGTTCAGATATAGTCTTAACACCATCTTAATAATGAAAGCATCACTTATACTAGATCCTTTTAAATACTTGTTGTTCTTCTTCACCCACTTATTCCTGAGAGGGTCGTGGGGGCAGTCATCAAACTCTCCTTCCAACCGGTCCTAATCAGAAGCAACCATCTTCAACTGATCCAACGGGATCCCCAAGCATGACCAGCCAAGCCCATGGATGTTATCCAACTAAAAACTTGTTTATATTCAAAATATATTGTAACACATGGATAGTGTATTTTTCATTAGAAATATAGTGACAAAAAGATTAAATAAATAAAAAGGCACATTAGATAATGTGGTCCTAGAGTTGTTCTAATGTTGTCCTGGGGATAGTCATGGCAGGAATTCTTTTGATCATAGATAGACCATACCAGAGTAGACATAGGGGCTAAACAACAACAGCAACAACTTAGGACATTTCAACACATTAAGAAGGTCCTAGACATACTCCTAAAAAGATAAAATGGATGGTTATAGCTGGAATTCCTTTGATTGTAGTTTAATTGGTTCAGAGTAGACAAGAGCAGGGGTGTCTAAACAGCACCATCAATAATATTTATTTGTTTCACATATTAATAAAGTAATAATAATGAAGCAGCAGCTGTCTGTCAGTCTGTCTGTCCATCCATCAGTCCTGCTCACTGAGGTTGAACCATATTAGCTTTCCAAACCATTACACGACTAATTAAGCTTTTAATTACTGATGAGATTCAGAGAATAACAATGTTTCTGCTTGGAGACATCTGTCACTTATCTGATTGTTATATTGTTTAAATTAATTAATAATTTTTTATCTGCAGCAAGCTCTACAGAAATCATAGAACATTTTTTTATATTGTTCCACTGTACCCTAAGGTTTTTGTTGTTGCTGCTGCTGTTGTTGTTGTTATTGTTCAGCCCCAAGTCAACTCTGCTTGAACATACCTATGATCAAAGACATTCTAACTATAATTTTAACATCTTTTCAGAGATTATCTAATGTGTCCTTTCTTTATCTAAGACATTAGGGGAGATTTTTCACTACTGTTAACAGATAAAATGATCATATAGAGTCTCTTGTTGACTCGTCTATATTCTATCCAGTGTCGGTGATATTTGGCCCCAAGTCAGTCATGATCCACCAGTCTGCATTTGCAAAACTGTTTGACTCATCATAAAACACATTTATGGAGTATTAAAAATGGAATTTCATGCATTTTAGTGTTAAACACAAAACTCAATG
>OZ024741.1:99590405-99638335 GCA_964016885.1 Eledone cirrhosa
GCTGTTGTCATCTCCTCTAAATAGCATGGGAAGTGACTTTTGGTTTTCAGAATACACATGATCATATCTAAAAGCTTATTAGTACTAAAATTGTTAAGGGAGGTTGGTTGATGGTTTTGTTTATGTAAAGCTTTTGAATATAATTTCTAGTTCCAATGATTTTTATTATTGTTGGTGTTATTGGTGGTATTTTTTTTCTTTGTTTTTTCAAATCAAATATATCTCCCTTAAGCCATTAGCATTCAAATTGGCAAAATACAGCTACTGTGAAGTCAGCGCTATTTGTTTAAACACAGTCATATCCAGTTCTATTGACATGTTACCTTTCATAATAAGAAGAAAAAAAAGAAAGAAAAAATATCCACTACATCACATAGGAAATCACGCTTTTTTTTTGTTTTGTTAGTTTTATTATTTCTTTATTATTTTTTGTATCTAACACCATTAGTATTATGAACGATAAAGCAGGCATTTAAAAAAAGTATTTATTATCTGATGATTTTTTTTCTTCATCATCACTCTATTTGTTCCATGCTAACAGGTATTATAAAGTGGCCCTGTGTATTGAGATTTTTTTTATTTATATTGTTAAAGCTGGATTTTAACCCTTGTGATCCTAAATTGCCTCAAACCACCTAGTTCTACAATAATAATAAAAAAAAAAACTGCTTTAACTCTACCATTTACATTACTCTATATATACTATTGTATTTTCACTGTAAAGGTTTTATTTCTCATATCTCACATGATATTGAATCTATGAGATTTTGATATTATTTATTTTGAGAATATATCTTAACATCTGTAGAAGTGGCCAGTTATAGCCAGTTTGAACAGAAAGAGGTTAAATACCAACCTAATAATTAGAGAATTAATGTTATATTACTAAACCCCTCCAAATGCTTATTTTCAAAATTATTTGAAAATTATCAGCAGTGTCTTTCATTAGAAATATGGTAATGATAGGGTTAAAGGTTTGCTGAACCACAGGGGAGGAAGTAATACTGCATGTGATCCATGCTTCTATTCACTGAGGGAAGGGAAATACTATGAGGTTTGCCAAAGATTGCAACATAACAGTACTATTATTCTAATTTACCAAGACAAAGGAAACTAGAGGAGTCACAATTACCACAGACATTTTATTGTGCATTTTGGGCTATATACTTAATTCTACCTGCCCCACATTACCTAGCCATTATGAATTCTCTGTTCTTGTGTGTAATTGAGCTGTGCACATCTTTTTTCTTTCTGACTCATCATCATCACCGTTTTACATCCATTCTTCCACGCTAGCATGGGTTAGACGAGTTGTCCTGTTGTGGGCAGTGTCCGGTCGGCTGATTCTGGCTTGATTTCTACAGCTAGATTACCTTCCTAACACCAACCTCATTTACAGTGAGTGTTGGATGCTTTTTTTCCGTGGCGCCTACATGTCAACTTTACAGTGTGGGCTGGGTGCTTTTTTGCTGTGGCACCTCCACGATCACTTTGCAGTGGGAGGGTGTGGAGGCATATTGTCTATATGCTTCAGCATATATTATTAATGTCCATTTGCTTTGTTGATTGTATATGACTTATAATTACAATATCCCAGTTACTCTGAGCTCATTTTCAATAGTTATAGATAACCTGGGCACATCAGCTTTAATGCATTGTTGTCCTCTCTGGGAAGAGATTTCTTTCATATTTGCTTAATGCTGTCATATAGTATCAAAGCTAAAAACTGGCACTCAGCCTATCAGACTGACCTCTAGCAGTATTTCTGTTTTATTTACTAAAAGAAGAAATAAATAATTCTCTAACCTCAGTTAAGAAAACCACACATAATGACACGAGTTTTACTAACCCAGCACTTTAACTGCTCAGCCATTGCACCATTCTCTAAATAAATAAACAAAGGGAAAATGCTGTTAGACAGATTGCTCTATTTATCATTAAAAATACTACAGCAACATTAAATTTTATATTTTACACATGAGAAATTTAAAGAAAAAAGAAACATTTTTAGAAATAAAATAAAAATTCTGAACTAAAAGCATAAAAATATCAGGAAAATTACTAATATGGAGACAAATAATATTTGTTTTAAGTTTTCAATAAAGGAGACCCTTTGTTCACAGTTTGGTCTTAATTGCTTTGTTGCTGTAAATTGGGAATAACCATAAACATTACCCACATGTCTCACAAAACCTTATTAATAATATACGTGTTGCAGCACTTGTGTTCAAAGAACTAACACAAAAGTATGCAGACTTTAAACACAAAAAATTTAATATTGTAACTATTCTCACTTTATCTAGACTGAAATAAAGTCACATAATGCATGTCACACACTCTCTCTCTCGCTCTCCCTCTCTCACTCTCCCTTTCGCTCTCGCTCTCCCTTTCGCTCTCCCTCTCCCTTTCGCTCTCCCTCTCTCGCTCTCCCTCTCTCTGCGCTCGCTCTCGCTCTCTCTCTCTCTCTCTTGCTCTCTCTCTCTTGCTCTCCCCCCTCTATCTCTCTCTCTCTCTCTCATTCTCCCCCCTCTATCTCTCTCTCTCTCTCTCTCTCTCTCTCTCTCTCTCTCTCATTCTCCCCCCTCTATCTCTCATATATATATATATATATATATATATATATTATATCACTCTTGTTTTATCACACATGCTAACATACTGCAGATTATTATTGAACTGAATGGCTCTATCAAGTGTTACTAATGGTGGATGACTATTACATCAACCCTTTGACAGGAGTGGCTGTAAATAACCCTTTCAGATATAAAGCAGTATTTTAAAGTTATACTACCTGCCTAAGTTAGTGTGACTTCATATTTTGTCACTGATGCTGTTATTTGGAAAAAGGGGGCACAGTTGACCAAGGAGATGTCTGATCCTCAGCCAAGGGACAGACAGTTCTGACCATGATTATGATATGTTTAATAAATGTAAATAGGAGCAGTGTAAAATGTATAATTATTTCATGCTATGACATGTTCTCCACCTCCAACTTAGCTGCTTCAGTCACAAACCCCAGTACTGTGGCCCATAAGGTCAGGAAGACAAACAAATATTGAGGTTTGTCAGGCTGCTTCCTCTTTGCATCTGTCACCGTCAAGACCTCAAGCATCCTTGGACCCTGTGAAATCGAAATGTCAGCAGCCCATCTAAGGAAGGAGTTCCATGAGAGGGTTGCTATTGCAGCAGGTATCATCATCCATTGTCCACAGCAATGCCTTTGCAGTTTTGTCTACGAGGCACAACCGAAACACCATACGAATCCATGTGTAGAGGCTGTCACCTTCTATTTCTTCCATTGCTTAATAGTCTTTGCTTTTTCCTTCCCTTCTCATTTATGGCATTTATAGTCCTTTACTTTACTTTCCTATACAGCCAGATCTCCCCTTCTTTACCCCTTCCCCCTTTTTTCATTACTTAATTTTGTTTTTATCCTTTTTTCAATATTTCTATTATTGTATAACTTTTGTTTGTAAAATGTCTTAATTATAAACTTATAAACTATTATCTTAATTTAAAAAAAAGAATTCATTAACATGCAGCACCAAGTTCAAATTTTCTACAACCCCAGGCCAAGATGTAGTTAGTTGCTTGTATTATGATCCTCTTTCAATGAATTGTATGACAAAATCTTGACTCTATTTATGAGCAATGAAGCTGGTTTTGGTCAAGACCTTAAAGATTTGGCCAATTGCACACATATTTATTTTATTAAATGCCTCCAAATGTTAGGTTATTTTCAAAATTAATCCAAACATATAGATGGGCATTATAAAAAAACAATGTTCTTCAGAAGATTATAAATTGAAGATTCTTTAAATAAGATTTTCTTATTCAAGTAATCTTTGTTTGGATATAGTGTCCCTTAGAATAATACTTTTATCAAATGCCTCCATAGAATATATACTTATGATGTCAATCAAGTCCTAAAGGTACTGCTTAAATCAAAACTTGGCTTCCAAACCCATTTGCAAAATTTAACAGGTCCAAAATAAGTTAAAAATTAAACATAGGCAAAGAAAACTAGTTTGTGCATGCACTGGTGTAAAATGTTTTTAGCTTTTAACATTCAAAAGACTTTTAGATGGTTTGTTAGCTGTTAGAAGCAATGGCATAGAAAGATTATTTTTTAGCAATAAATAGCTATTTCTAGAAAGAACATTTATCTTCAACTTGCTATTGTACTGATGGTGAAGAAATAATTATCTTCAGTAATGGAGTCAGTCTTGAAAGTTTTGAGAACAATTTCATCTCAGTTACAAAGAAATCTAAAACTAAATTGGTCTTTTAAATAGAACTAGCATACAAGTGAGATCTATAATGCATTGCTGTGATTTATGTCTTATACTGGATATCTATTTACAGGTAATCAGGCTTTCTAAAATAGAACTTCACGCCATGGTTAATTTAACTTAATACATATATCTCACATATACATTGTGAAGTAGAAGAGTGCGATTGTAGTTGACCTTCCAAATACATACTGTAGGAAGTAATACCATATTTCTAACTTAATACACCACCTTTCAGTTAATTTTGAAAATAACCAAACATTTGAAGGAGTTTAATAAAATAACTAAGTTTTTCATTAGTTAGCTGATATTTAAATATATTAGTAAGCTGATTTACTCTAAGCAGTTTAGTATCATAAGTTCAGGCTGGTTTCAGGTAGTTTGATATTTAACGGGTAGACAAATGGGCAATTTTTCTTGAGGATATGTAAGGTCATTGAAATTCATTCCAGTATATTGCTGAAATTTATTTTATTTATCAAGGTCTGGCAAGATGAAAAATATATTTAACATCCATGGTAGTGTGGAAGATGGACATTAAACGATGATAATGATCTATAGAACAAAAGTGAATGAAACCAAATAATTGTTTCTACTTTTGGCACAAGGCCAGCAAATATCCAGTGCATTACTGGTACTTTATTTTATCGACCCCGTAAGGATGAAAGGCAAAGTTAACCTTGGCGGGATTTGAACTCAGACCATAAAGGGCCGTAACTCTTTGCTGCAAAGCATAGCGTCAGACCCTCTACCGATACTGCCAATCCACTGCCTTTGAAACCAAATAATACTGTTAATATATTTACTCTGAAGATGTATCACTTCTGCTAACACACAGTTCTGAGTTCAAAACAATATAGTCATCTAATTGCTCTGAAGATATTTGGCATAGGTGATAGCAAAAGTCAGAGATCAAATGCTAACCTGACAATCCCAAAATAGGAATTTCAAAATTTAAAATGATAAACGTTACATTTTGCCTCTGTTTTTAAACCCCACCAAGTGTCTCTCTTAAACAAAACAGTCTACTTATGATAGTGAAATATGCCATCCAAATTACTTTGCTGTTAAACGATAAAAAAAAAATAGAAATGTCATTCAGAATTCTGAATCTCTAGGACTCGTGGTAAAAATATATAATGAGGTAGAAGAAAACAAAGATTAAGTAATAAAACAGTTACATATGAAGACAGTGACACAAACTGTTATTTTTATGTAAAGTAAATTAATCTCCATCTTGCGATAGAATTTCTTGGGGTTAATAGAATTAGGAAGGTCTGGAAAAGTTTGATAAATTCAGTAGCTGTTGGGAGTGTGAAATCTAACGTTTCATGTCCTTTCCCATTGGCTGACTATGAAGACCTTAGATTTAAACCTTGCTCTTGCCCTTTCATTGCCTGTGAAAACCATGATTACATACAAACCTTCTGTTACAATTTTTTGTAAGAACTGTTTAAGTTAAGTTCAAAATACCAACTTAAATAACAAGAAGTTAACTATATTATTAGTAAATGTCTTCTATTTTTTATTTATTTTAAAAATTGATTGCAAATCATTGGCATTGACTTTCATTAGAAATAAAGTAAAACAAATGGTTAACAATTAGACTCTAGCAACTCTGGTCTATGGAGTCCCACCTAATTTTCTTCCAGCTCATATACTCAGATCACACCATATTTTACTCCACCACCACAGCTACACTCACTATACACAACACCATCTAATACCACATCCAACAATTCATATCAGTATGCATATATACCCATTTGCTTATGTGTATGTGTCAGATCTCTGAGTATAAAGTCTTACTGGAACGCCTGAAAAAACAAATAACAACCTTTACATGAATGTTCAATATGCTAGAAAATACAACCAAATCTCTCAAAAATCACACATTACCTGCTTTAAAAAGGAGACATTGGCGAAAGTATTTTACAAGGTGGGAGGGGGGGGTGCTATGTCTGAAAAATAACAAGCTAGGGCTAAACAACAACCACCCTACACATCATCTGCCTATTCCCCACAAAATCTTACTACTTTTAACCCCCCCCTACCCATCGTTATCTTTTCCCACCAACCTTCTATTGCTCTACACCCACAACACTACTCCCAATACTATTGACAATTTATCTTTAACCCTTTAAGCCTTAATATGACTTAACCGAGCCACCACTATTATTACAGTACAATACATACCCCCCCCCCCATTTCCACAGCCACCAAACTTCCACAATCACTACTATTACTACACTTATCACTGCTGCCTTTCAACTGAGCTGGCTGACCTAATACTATACGTATGTTAACATATAACTTCCACCATGGAACATTTCCTGTATCAGCTGTTGACCAGAGATCACAAATTTCACACCTCCTCATTAGTGATTATTTTAACATGCAGTTGAACCCTCCCTGCTTCTGTCAGCATTGCACCCCTTTCACCAGTAGCAAGTATTTTATTTACTATTTGGCTAGTGGTAAGGGCGTTGGACTTACAATCATAATGTTGTGCAATCAATTCCTGGGTTGCATGTTGTGTTCTTGAGCCAAACACTTCATTTTACGTTGCTCCAGTATACTCAGCTAAAAATAAGTACCAGCAATAGCTGGGGGTTTAACCTTGCGATGGACTGGCGTCATGTGCAGGGAGGAGTCTTGTACTCTGTCACTTCACGCCATGAAACCAGAATAAGCATCAGCCAAATGAACGTTTTGGCTTACAGACTTTAGACTAGACTGAGTATTTGTGCTTTGCTTGCCTCTACCATATCCATGATGGAGAATTCTCTACTCCTCCCTCAGCAATTTAGGAATTGAATCATGGCCCTATTATCAAGTCCTGTGCCAAGCTACACTTTACTGGTGTACATATAGTGTATGCTGTTGCTTGGCCCAAGATCGAACACATATAATTGAAGACATTCCAGTCATGGCCGTTTGTTTTTGTTGTTTTTATATTTCCAGACATTGTATATATCTAACACTATATTATCAAACATGTGCTTCCTTCTCAGTAGTGTATGATTTGAGAAAGATTCGGCTGCTATATCTAACATGTTGAGTGAGCATCTAGAAGCTCCTTTCTTGGTTCATTTAGTGTTTGTTTACTATGATGATATGTGTAAAGACCACTTGTTGACAACATTCACTGCCCCTTGGTCTGTGATATTTTGCACCTAGTTCTCAGACCAAGATGTGCTAACAACTACACTATAAAGAAAACATCTATTATTTTTTTTTGCCTTCTCAAAAGCAGCCAACCAGCCAGCCTCTGTCTCTCTCTTTGTGTTTGTTTTCACTTTGGGCTTGTTGCATTGAAATGAAGCATGCACCAGTGTATATGTGTGTTTGTGTTAGGGAGAAAAACTTGTGTGTTTGCAGTGTGGATGTGTTTAAGGAGAAAGTTTATGATATGTGTGTGTGTGTGTGTGTGTGTGTGTGTGTTTGGTTTCAATTTCAATTTGTGTCTGTTATATACATACATACACTGAAAATTGTGTAAATATTTGTATGTACATGTGTTGAGATATACCCTTTTCTCCTTCCACACTTTGTTCTTCCCTTTTTTTTCTCTTCCTCTTTCTCTTCCTCTTTCTCTTCCTCTTTCTCTTCCTCTTTCTCTTCCTCTCTTTCTCTTCCTCTCTTTCTCTTCCTCTCTTTCTCTTCCTCTCTTTCTCTTCCTCTCTTTCTCTTCCTCTCCTTCTCTTCCTCTCCTTCTCTTCCTCTCCTTCTCTTCCTCTCCTTCTCTTCCTCTCCTTCTCCACTCTCTCTCCACTCTCTCTCCACTCTCTCTCCACTCTCTCCCTCTCCACTCTCTCTCCACTCTCTCCCTCTCCACTCCCTCTCCACTCTCTCCCTCTCCACTCCCTCTCCACTCCCTCTCCACTCTCTCTCCACTCTCTCTCCACTCTCTCTCCACTCTCTCTCTCCACTCTCTCTCCACTCTCTCTCTCCACTCTCTCTCCACTCTCTCCCTCTCCACTCTCTCTCCACTCTCTCTCCACTCTCTCTCTCTCCACTCTCTCTCTCTCCACTCTCTCTCTCCACTCTCTCTCTCCACTCTCTCTCTCCACTCTCTCTCTCTCTCTCCACTCTCTCTCTCACCTCTCTCTCTCTCTCTCTCACCCCACACTCTCTCTCTCTCTCACCCCACACTCTCTCTCTCTCTCACCCCACACTCTCTCTCTCACCCCACACTCTCTCTCTCTCTCACCCCACACTCTCTCTCTCTCACCCCACACTCTCTCTCTCTCTCACCCCACACTCTCTCTCTCACCCCCTCTCTATTTGACATAGTTTAACCAATGACACATGCAGTATTTGATGACTTTAGTGAACAAAACAAACAAACAAATAAATAAATAAATATTTACACAGCCCATACAAATCCATCTATCATTCCACTAATGACATATGTAGTAGTGGCATGGTATTACTAGTGGTGCTGGTGTTGAAACCTGGTGTTGCTAGTGCTGGTAGTTGTAGTGGATTTGATTCCTAGTTGTGGTGGTGGTATTGAAATCTAGTTTTGGTAGTTGTGGTGGGGTAATTGTGATGGTAGTGTTGGTAGTTGTGGTGGGGGTAATTGTGATGGTAGTGTTGGTAATTGTGATGGTAGTGTTGGTAGTTGTGGTGTTGGTAATTGTGATGGTAGTGTTGGTAGTTGTGGTGTTGGTAATTGTGATGGTAGTGCTGGTAGTTGTGTGGTATTGATTTCTAGTTGTGGTGGTGGTATTGAAATCTAGTGTTGGTAGTTGTGGTGGTAGTGTTGGCAGTTGTGGTAGTAGTGTTGGTAGTTGTGGAGGTATTGATTTCTAGTGGTGGTGGTGGTGGTATTAAAATCTGGTGATGGTAGTTTTAGCAGTGTTGCTGGTATTGCTGGTGTAGGTAAGAGATGTTAGTGGTGGTGGTGGGAATGGCATTAGTGATGGCAGTAACTTCAGCAAGCCACCTAAAGGTAAAAAAAAAAAAAAAAAACCCTTTTTGCCATCAATTTACATCACTAAAACTTTTATTTTATTTTTGTCATGTCCCCCTCTCCCCCTCACACAGGGGAACAAGAACCATTACAAGATCCATATGGAGGGCAGGTGTTATGTCTCTGACATGTTTTAGGCAAATTCTTCTACTTTAATAACTTCTAATGGTGGCAGTGGTGCAAAGGGTCGGGTGGAGAGGTATTTTGATTGTTTTCTTTTGGAAAGTTGAGGATATTTTTTATACATTTTCTTATTTTCTCTCCTCTCTCTCTCCATCCAGTCTTCCCTTACAATTCATTTAAAAATTTCAAGAGTTGACTTGTTAAAGAGAGAGGGAGTGGAGGAACAAGAAAGAGAGGGGAGAAGTGAGAGAAATAAAAAAAAAAAACAGAAAATAAACAGAATTTTTGAACATGTACTGATGTGGTTACCTAATTAGTAACACAATACAGTGAGGTCTTGGTGTCTGTTTGCTCTTGTTAAAGGTTTTTTGTTGTTTTTTTGTTTGTGTGGTGGAGAGGGTGTTTTCCCCTAAAACACAATTTAAACATTTTTTTTTTTGGCTTTCCTAAATGTTGTCCTTGTTGAACTGTTGTTCTTTCTTGTGGAATTAATTAACAGCACAAAAAGAATCCTTCATGAGAATTTTTGTTTTAAGAGCATCTAGAGGGGTGTGTGTGTGGTGAAGAAATATAAAAAGCAACAGAAAAAATTACACAAAAAACACAAAAGTACTATGATAAAATACACACAGCCCACTCTAGATGTTAGTGCTGGTGCCATGATGAAATGCAGCCAGCTTGACGCTATAACGTGCTAAAGATAGTGCCACAATATAATGCGCCCAGTACACACTGTTAAGTGGTTGGTGTTAGAAAGGGCATCCAGCTGTAGAATTCTAAACTGGAATGCATGAGCAAGATATAGTTATCTTACCTGTCTAGTCTCAGAATGTGACCTGTCTAACCGATGCTAATGTGGAAGATGGCCAATATATACCGTATATATTCAAATATAAGCCAACCCCTTTATTTTATGCCTGAGAATGGGCAAAAATCCAAACCCCATTTATAAGCTGAGGCAGCTAATTATGTTTAGATGGTGTGGTTTTGAAATTTCTTGTGACTATAAAATACATTTATGAGGTTTAGATTATAGCTTCTGTTTGATGACTCCTTTTTATCTATTTTATGAAATTTCAACAAGTTTCTTGACTATTTGTTTCCTTCTGGCTACTGACATGGTAGGAGTACTTTAAAAGCAAGGGATGGTTGTTGTCCACCTCCTCCTCTCTATAGGGATTAATAGAGTAGAACTAGGTACACACAAGATACTACATACATCTAAAATGTACCATATACTTTAAGTTGGGGTTTTGTAGACTGGTATTTCACATATTTTCATAGAAAAGGGTACAATTTATATATAGTGTAAGTGGTATGTAAAATATTGTGTAAATTTACTATATATATATATATATAGTAAATTTACACGAAAAGTAATAACATTGCTTTATATATATACTAGCAGAATGGCCCGGCATTGCTTGGGATTTGCTCTAGGGTTCTTATATATTTGATATATATTTATCCTTATTGAGCTTCGTGAAATAAATACGTTTGTTTATATTTTGCATTGTGTATGCAAAAATATCTGTACACGAATTTATAATTATATATATATATATATTAAAATAACAGATTAAAGTTTAAGCAAAGAATCGCTGCTGTCACCCTTAACGGGATCTTCTGAAACTAAAAGATCAATCTGTGAACGCAGAAGTAAATATTTCGAAAAACGTTACTATATATATATATATATACACACACTATATATACATATATATACACACACACACACATATAGCATCATAATGTCGTAATGCATACAGACAGATATTATAAGGGCGCAATGTTATATCTATGTATCTATCTAAAAAGAAAGACTAAGAGAGAGAAAGAGAGATCGCTTTTTCGCCTAATGCGGTCCCTAAGGCATTGAAAATTTGAAATATTTTTGGCTCAAAACATTCACAGGACCATAAGTATTACCTGTGTAAAGTTTGAAAACAATCGGTTGGGTGGTTCTCGAGTTTTAGGGAGTCAGACAGACATTCTCTGTTTTATATATATATATATATATATATATATATATATATATATATATATATATATAGCAATGTTATTACATTTCCCTTACTTTCAATGATACCTCCTTCTTCCTCATACATATACCATGAAATATTAAGAAACTTTTTACCTAGCTAACATATCAGTATTTCCCCTGCAGGTGGTTTTATTTTATTCTCAAGTTATCACCTTCCTTCCTTATTCATACAATAACACAATCACACACCTTCCTGTCTGAATGAATGGTCAGGTGGTATTATTAACAAAAGATGGTATAGAAAAGCAGAGGGCTTATTTATCAGCTGCTGCTCCTCAATTTCCATCCAGCCCTAGCTTCAATAATTACCTTCACAGCAACTAACATTTAATAACATGTGACTTTAAAAAGCCTATTTGATCAGTAATAAATGCTAGACTCAGTTTCTCTCAATGAAATCCCAGACTTTCTTCTAAGGGTTCTCCTTTTCTCCCCAATGACCTTTTATTGGAAAGTCAAGCCAGACATGAATGTCTGTCTGCAAACATCTATTACTATGATATATATTTTTTAATCCTCATTTATCAAAATTATTATATCCAAACAAAGCATTTTGGAATTCAGTTTTCTAAAGAATTTGAACAGTAAGATTTATTTTTAAACCATTCAATCTATAAGAGCTTAGCCTGCCCTCAGGTTGTGCAATTACAAGAGGTTAAAATGTGCTAGACTACAAATCTGAAAAATTTACAATTTCAAAGCTTTCTATATATTTTAAGAAATATTCTGCCAGAATTGTTTATAATTTTACCATTTTATATATATATATATTAGAAATAAGAGGGATCAGATGTTGTTTACTCGAGAGAAGGCTACGTTGGTATGGTCACGTGATGCGCATGAAAGACGATAGCTGTATAACAAAGTGCAGGGCAATAAAGATAGACGGTAGCCACGGAATAGGCAGACCCAGAAAAACCTGGGACGAGCTGATAAATTCCGACCTCACACACTTACACCTCTCCAAGACAATGTCACTGGACCAAGACCTTTGGCGGTACTCAGTAATAGAGAAGACCCGCCTTACCTAAATACAAAGTAAAACCTACTACAGTCAGTAGGCATCTCTAACAAAATACACCCCCGTCCCACCACCCCCACCCCATCCACATCGCCCCTTTCAATGTAAAGTTATGTTGGTGCCACAACATCCAGGCCGAAACAAATGAGATCGTGTAGGTGTCACGACAAAAAAACACAGTCCACGCTGTAATGTGACCGTGTAGGCAACACGGTAAAAACCTCCCAGCCCCACACTGTAAATGTGGTTGGTGTTAGGAAGGCATCCAGCTGTAGAAAACCCGCCAGACAGTCCACGCTGTAATGTGGCTGTGTAGGCAACACGGTAAAAACCTCCCAGCCCCACACTGTAAATGTGGTTGGTGTTAGGAAGGGCATCCAGCTGTAGAAAACCCGCCAGATAGTCCTATGCGAGCAAGATAATCACTCTTGCCTCAAGTGGGAAAACCCCCGTCCAAACCCATGCAAGCGTGGAACACGGACGTTAAACGTTGATGATGATGATGATATATATATATATAGGAGCAAGTATATTGATGGAAAAAATCAGCTTTTATCATCTAAAAAAAACAACTACACTATATAGTTATATTTGAAATATATAGTTGTAAACGCTTCATAACAAATGGAGAATTAACTTTTTTTCCAAACAGATGAAATTTTGTTACTGTTCTTTTGTCTAAATCAGGGTTTATTGATCAAATCTATGATCAGAGGAATACCTGTCGTGACCATCCCTTCTTTCTTTTTTACATACTGTATCTAGGGGTTTTAAGGTGGTAGGGTATGTTATGAGGGATATATTTTGGGTGCTATTTCTGGTAAACCAAGTGACCATGTAGCAGCATCACCATTGACACAAGAAATTACATTTTAAATTAAACAGTAGTAGCATTGAAAAATTTCCTAAGAGCGCCTTGATTAGGTAAGTTAAAGTATTGACATATGGCAATTTCACATGGGTACCTTCTGCATGAAAATGTAGCTCAGTGCAAACCACCATACTTGAGTAGTAGTAATAATGATAAAATAGAGGTTAGTACAGTTATATTTGGATTTAGATTCTTTCTTATATATTAAGGTGCTTTTTGTAGCAGGTTGAGTTGTCACACAGAGGCTGGCTACCTTTTAAGCTCCAACACTTATATATGATGTCAAGATTCATTGACCCATGTTTGTACAGTAAACTTAATTTTTACATATGAAATTTAGTATCTATTGTTACCACTATGGGTCTGAAACAATACATGGACAATTTTGTCAGTTTCCCCCCTTTTAAATTTGTCTCTTCTCTATCTTGAAAAAGAACTTGATGTCCAAAATGTTAAGTTTCCCTTTCCCACACAGCTTAATAAATACATTGATTTAACCTTTCTTTTTAATATTTGTATTGCCTTTAGGGAGGCAGAATTGATAGAGCATCAAATAAAATGTCATTGTGGGATTTGTTCTGGCTCTTTAGATTCTGCATTCAAACCCCATTGTGGTCAACTTTTCCTTTTATCCTGTCAAGGTCAATAGAATAAGGTACCAGTCAAGTGGATTTAATCAACTTTGCCTTTCCCCAAAATTGACAGGCCTTGTGCCTAAATTAGATATCAATATTTGTATTGCATTTTTACCCAATTTTCTTTCGCTCTCTCCTCACCATTAAGGTCTAAAGATGGCTTGGTGTGGGTAGCTTAAATAATCAGAAACTTATGGGTGCAAAAAAAAACTGAATAAGTCAAACTATAATTTTTTAAATGCCAAAGACTGTGTGTAACATGTATTTGCTCATACTGGAAACTCTTAAATTCAATCTGCATTCAACATTCAGTGTTTATTTATCCAATAATTTAACAAACTTGTTGAACCCTTAAATACCTAATTAGAATTTATTTTCGAAATTGTTACTGTATATGTGATATATATATATATATATATATATTGTGTGCGAGTGCATGTATGTATATAACTTCAGTTCCTTCGGATTTATAGGCCAAGGAGAAGAAAGCGAATTAAAAATGAGTTAGTTTTACTAAGACAATATGCATATATGCTGTATGTATACAAATGTATGTAACTTTATAGCATAAAGCAAGCAACATACTGCCAAACTAATTTTCTTTCAGATCTCAGATATTCCTAAAAAAAAAAAAAAGTTCCTGTCTGTTATAATATTCTGCCAAATTTAGAATAAATATTTAAAATTTATTTGTTATGGTTGGATATTCCTTACCACCAAAAAAAAAAAAAAAAAAAAAAAAATTGATGTGTATGTGTGTGTGTGTGTGTATATATATATCATTATCATCACCACCACCATCATATACCATCTGTTTTCCCTGTTAACATGGGTTGAACAGGTCATCATAACAGACCAATTCAGTACTTGGTAGGAGCCACTGACCTCTCATGCAATGTGAACAACATGTCACCATCGCATTATATATATATATATATATATATATAATGCGATGGTGAGATGTTGTTCACATTACATCTGAGAGGCTCCTACTACTAAAATAAAGTACCAGTAATGCACTGGGTAATTGGTGGCCTTGTGCCAAAAGTAGAAACAATTATATATATATATATATATATTAATTCAGGTTTGAGGTTCACCACTGGATAGAGCTGGTCAATTCCGCATGGTCAATCTTAATGTAATAGTATGGAGAGTACTCAACATAAAGCAGTTCAACCGTCTTTGTTTTTGTAGTTGGTGGTGCTAGTACGGAGTTAAATATTATAATTGAAATGATCATAGTATAATAAACCTTTCAAGGATTTACACAAGTCCAGCCTCCTGTCATTTTATTATAATATTTAACTCCGTACTAGCACCACCAACTAGAAAAACAAAGACGGTTGAACTGCTTTACGTTGAGTACTCTCCATACTATTACATAAGATTGACCATGCGGAATTGACCAGCTCTATCCAGTGGTGAACCTCAAACCTGAATAAATAATGTTCCTGAAATGTTGAACACTTCCAAATGTAATAATTGTTTCTACTTTTGGCACAAGGCCAGCAATTATCTCAGTGCATTACTGGTACTTTATTTTATCAACCCCGTAAGGATGAAAGGCAAAGTTAACCTAGGCGGGATTTGAACTCAGAATGGCAAGGGCCGTAACTCTATGCATCAAAGGATGGCGTCCAACCCTCTACCGATACTGCCAATTCACCGCCCTAATGTAATAATGAACAGCAGCATGGGACTGAATATATCTAACCACCACTCGGATTTTGGCTACTCAGTGTTTTGCCTACCGCCCACCTGGCCCATTGCTACTTCCCTCTCCGAATATTCAGACTTCGACGAAATTCTACGGATTATACCATAACTTGTATTGTACTCTACTGTATTGACTAAATTCTCTACCCTATACTTCAGGGCCTGTGTAACTCACACTGAATTCTCAGACTCGAACATACACTGATTCCATTTCCACATCTATATGCATTATCTGACTGCAACTTGAACTATATTGTATTTCTCCTGTGTCTTGATCTCTTCATTTACTCCACCACCACTCTTGTTTGTTTATTTATATCTTTCTCCTTTGCTGTATTAATGTGCTTTTTCCACGTATTCTACTTCTATACATCCATGTACTTTTTACTCCTCTTATTCGGACTTTTACTCGCGTGTACCCATTAGCACACGACACTAGAATGTCTCCCCCTGAGAACAAAAATAAATATTACCCGACTATATCCCTTACTCTACATCCCACTAGGATAACTTATAGAGGATCTATATAATACAATTAAAGTTTCCTCATAAAAGACTTTCTTTAACTAAACCCCGCAAAACCTTAAAAAAGTTTTTTTAAATGTTTAATTTTGAATTTTCTAATTGTTCAATTCTCAATCTTCTTAATTTTATAATGTTATTCTGAATTTTTTCAACTTCATCCTATAAATCTAAACAATAATTTAACGCTTTCTGTCGGACTGTTGGGTTGGTTTTCCTGGCAGCGGGACCGGCCCCCTGGCGCATAGGCCTACCTTGAGTGCTTGGAAAAATAAATTTCCCCTTCTTTCAGTAAATGAAACTACTCAGAGTGGCTTGATTTGCCCCAGGGGCCCGGTGCGCAGCCGTTTTTTTTACCGCCATATAGTACCTTTAAATTACAGATCTAATCATAACTATTAGATGTATCAAACCCCCCTCCTGGGTAAATGAATAGTACTGGTTTTGTACAAGGATGGCCTAACGATGCGGGCTGACTTCCCGCTGGCGCACCTGAAGCCTGTTATACATTCCTAGACTGCTCGGAAAAATTGATTTCCATATCTTTCGCTAGGCGATATCACTCGGAGTGATGGGCTGTGCAAGCCTGTAGTCACCACATGCTGTTTGACGGCTAAACAAAGACACAATCTTTACTCTATAATAAAATTTAAGTTTCTTCATAAAAGACTCTTTCTTTGCTTAAACCTCGCAACCTTAAAAATGTTAAACTGTTTAACTTTCAATTTTCTAATTTCTTTAATTTTATAATGTTAATATTAAATATTAATTTTTTAACTTCATCCTATAAATCTAAACAAAAATGTAACGTTCCAATCTTCTGCTCACACATTATAACATACAGACCCCCACTATATTTACCTCTGCTAAGATACGGGTCCCTTAGAAAAAAAAATGTTCGCGCCATTCCTGGCCTGACTGTAGTCTGACATTAGTACCGACCTTTCTTCCTCTTTCTTTCTGTCTTCTTGACATTAACCCTGACTTTTCTTCCTTCTCTTCCCCCTTCTTTCTGTCTGTCTTCTTGTAGCTGGACACGAACCCTGACTTTTCTTCTTCCTTTTCTTCCTTCCCCCTTCTTTTTTCTTGTGGTATGATATTAACACTGACTTATCTTCCTCTCCCTTTCTGTTTTCCTCTATTTGACCGGTAGTAGCACACTATAAGCTTTAGCCACCTCACTCGAGGGTGACCGGCAAAGGTGGAAGATGCTGGATGACGGTCGTCCTCCGGTCTTTGATTTTCAGCCCCATGGATTTTATCTATTACATTCATTTATTATATTTCGAATACTTGATGATATCACCGGATTCATACGGAACCCGGTCATTGAAATGATCATAGTATAATAAACCTTTCAAGGATTTACACAAGTCCAGCCTCCTGTCATTTCATTATATATATATATATATATATATATATATATATATATATATATATATTAAGTGCAGGTAGACCTAATAATTAATTTAATATAATATAAATATTAAAAATGGCTAGACTGTAATTAAAGATATATATATGAATTCTTAAGTATCTTGATTTGATTAAAGCACTGTTTGGCAGTAAATCAATAGAATTACGTTTTTTTTTCGGCACTTCCAAATATAAAGATTGTGCCAATCAGTTCTCTGTATGTATGTCTTTGTATCCGTCATTCATATAATATATGAAGGTGATAGATTTGTAGATTTTGTAGCCCAGTAGGTAAAATGGCATGTAATGTTTATTTCCATACCTTTTGCATTCTTTTTAGGGACAACTTTGCCTTTCATCTTTATCTACTGGATAAAATAAGTACTAAATGATAGAGTCCCCCTAAAAAAAAAACTTGAGGTGTGTGGCAATATTAGAATAATATCATTTAAACTGGCCATATCTGGCCAGAATTCTCTCACCTCTTTCTGTTCAAACTGGCCATAACCGACTGCTCATACTTATGTTAAGTAATGTTCTCAAAATAAATAACATCAAAAGCACATTGATTTGATATTATGAGAGATAATTATGTAATATAAAGCCTTTACCACAAAAATGCAATAGTAAATATAGAGTAATATAAATGCTAAAGGGTTAAATAAGTACCAGTTAAATATTAGGGTTGACAATTTACTCAATTAAGCACTTTCATCACAAATATGTGGCCCTGTGATAAGTTAACTACTACTACTATTGATATTAAAGAGTAAGTCTTTGAATATCATCAGTGTGGTTGGAACCAGGATATGAATTGTCAAATTTTCAATTAGTAGTTCATCTCCCTATTGACTAAGAATAATTATAACTCTCAAAATTTGGTATTATACAAAGGTTATCTTGCTATGGAATATTTACTTAAAGAAGCCTCATCTAATCCATACTAGCATGGAAAAGCAGACATGAAAACAATGATGATCATGATCATGATATATCCACATTAATATTAAATCACAGGCCATACAAACTATACTACTGTACCACAAGCACAACACCACACCATATTGCAACTACATACATTTTATATTAATGGAAGTCAACTAATATGTCAATTTCTTCAATCAGGAGAAATGGATCTATCTAGTTAATGTGTCATTACATAACGAGCCTACTGCCATTGTCCATTATCTTTGACAATACCGTCCAAATAGGCTGGTTTCCTTAACAGCCTCATCTGTTCATAACCCCTAAATTAGCTTAAAAGATGCCTTTAATAAATACATTCTTTAAATTAGCTACCTTAACATCTGACTTCCTTTAACAGCTTCCTATCTCAGTGTCTCTGATGGTATTCCTTATATTATGTGGGTGGGAAGGGGACCCTTAATTTAGTTCCCTTAACTATTTCCTTCATCTCAGCCCCCTAAATGGTCTTCTCATTAATGGTTGTCTATATTACAATCCCTAAATTAGTTTCCATAGTTACAGCTGAAATTAGCAGCCACTTGGGCTATCATTTTCACATGCGATTTTCATTGTTCTTCCTCTGTATTTCTTTAATCACACTGCCCTCCATCATAGCACATGGCCCCACCACAGCTCCTCCTTCACTAAAATGTTTATCACTACCATTATCACCTTACCAATACATCTACTCCTTTTAAACTACTACTTTGGTGTTCTCTCCTACCACCACCATCCAAACCTCCCAGCACTACCCAAAAACCCCCTCATAATTTTCCCCCCTCCCTTCACTCTGTGTTTTGTTTCATTCTTGTAAAATTAGTTATGCTGGCCATCTGTGGTAAATAAAAAGAATTAGTTGTGATTATCATTAACTTTGCCTTTCCTCCTTACAAGATTGATAACATAAAGTACCAGTAATGTACTGAGATAATTGTTGGCCTTGTGCCAAAAGTAGAAACAATTATTGTTATTAAGGGTGATGATGATGGTGTTAGATTGGCAGTATCGGTAGAGCGTCAGACATGCTTTGCAGTATATATTTAAGTCCCTTTACATTCTAAGTTCAAATCCTGAAGCGGATAGCTTTGCCTTTCATCCTTACAGGGTTAATAAAATAAAGCACCAGTGATGCACTGGGGTTGATTTAATCGACTTTCCCCTCCCCTAAAATTGTTGGCCTTGTGCCTAAATCAGAAACTCTTATTGTGTGTCATCACTGCATTACTGAGCATAGCTCTGTGTGCCTTGGATGTGTTATGTTTATAGTGTTGTTATTTCTCTTGTATTGAGAGTACTCTACATAACATGTGCAATACCTAATAGTGCTATTTTTTGTATTTTGTATACATTTGTAAGTTTTGCAGCAGTATATATGTATTTGTGTTTTGTTTTGTTTTTTTTTCAATCCTAGAGCACCTCAAACTGTTGGCCTTGTGCCTAAATTAGAAACTATTATTGTTGTTTTGTTATGGTTTGGGACTTTATGGGATCAAATCAGTAGAATGCCAGACAAAATGTCTTGTGGTTTACTAAATTATATAGTGAGTGGCAAAATCAGTTGAGCAGTGGACAAATTATTGTATAGTATTTAGTCATGTCATGTTAACCACCTGAAACTGCTCTACATATATGATACAAAAGTGGTCATGTTGAAATGTTTATACTTTAATCAAAACCTTCCATCATAATTTTATTTAAGTAATGTTCTAAATATCAGCTTACAAATGACAGTGTTAGTTATTTGATTATATATATTAGGCTATTTCAAAATTAACTGAAATACAGAGGCAATATATTTCATTAGAAATATGGTAACAATTTGATTAAATCTCCAAATATTTGATTATTTTAAACTGAACTATATTCTTGGGTCTCAAATAATGCCCCCCCCCCCTCCTCCTCCTTCTTATTAAATTTTGCTAATTTATCTCCAGTGAAATTTTATTTTAAGTGCTACCATTCCTGTCGCAGTTAAATTTCTTTATACATTAAAAAACATTATACATGACATAAAAAGAAAATTGCCAGAAGTCCCATAAGTATAAATAGGATTGGTTGGGGTCTTATTATGTAAACTATACAACTAATTCTGTTTTGTTTTTTTAATCAACAGAGACAACCTAGAAAAATTATCGATTTTCCAACCCCCTGCCTATTCCAACTTCATTGCTTATCCCTCACCCTATTATTGGGAACCCGAGAGTTAGGCAGTGTATTTCATTAAAAAATGTTAATGAAAGGGTTAGATGTTCATACCCCACCAGGGTTGAATTTGCCTACCATCTCTCTCATCATCATAGTCATAATTTTTATAGCTACTTTTCCATGCTGGGTTCACTGGGTCACCACAGTACAAATCTTCTTCAAAGTTACTGTCCTTCTATCCAAGTCAGGAACTGCATCTGACTTGCACATGCCACTTTTTAGCATAGTTTCTACAGTTAAATGCATTTCCTATTTTGCAGGGAGTACTGGATGCATTTTATTTGCCACTGATGCTAGAGAGGTTGTCATGATCTTAAGCAAGACTCAGGCGTGCCCGCTACCATACATTGTTTTGGATTATTTATTGGCACCAAGCAATACTTAAAAATCTGAGTTGAAATCTTGAGGTCAAATTTTATCATTCAGTCTTCCGGTAGAGAAGATAAAATAAAGTACCAGTAACACACTGGGGTAGATTTAATCAACTTTCCCCTTCCCATAAAATTGCTTGCCTTCTGCCAAAAGTAGAAACAATTACTTAACACTTTAGCACTTAAATTGGCCGTATTTGGCCAGAATTCTCTCACCTCTTTCTGTTCAAACTTAACTGGCCGCTCACACTTATGTTGAGGTATTGTTCTCAAAATAAATAATATCAAAATCTCATAGATTTGATATTATGTGAGGTAAAGCCTTTTATCGGAAAATACAATAGTAAATATAGAGTAATATGAATGCTAAAGGGTTAAAAAGGTGGTAGTTTGGTAGTCATTAGAGCATTGGACTTTTAATTGCTAAGTTGAAATCCTATCAAGATCAACTTTGCCTTTCATCTTTCTGGGGTCAATGAAATAAAGAAGCAACCAAGTTTGAGGGCTGATTTTAATCAATTGTAACCACCCCTCTGTTCCTAAAAAAAAAAAAAAAGTCTGACCTTGTCCTTATGTAAGAAATTATCATTATTTATAATTTGTTTCACCTCCCACACATTTCAACTTATTCTCTAGGATGTCTGTTCTTGCAGAAAATAGATCTCTATTCCAGCACACCATAATTTCTGCAAGTTATTGCTAATGACTTACACACTCCATGGCTGCCCCACACTTGGTGTGACCTGCCTCTCTATCAGTTTGCTCAAGCTCTCTATCTCTTGCCCCTCTCTCTGTTTTATATCTCTCCTCTCTCTGGTATTCTGAACCTAGTTGTTAATTCTAATTTCTACCACATATTTATTCATTCATCCATCCAATGCTCTCCTTGTAACAACATCCTGTTTTGCTTTCTCTAAGCCAAATATTTTTTCTAGCCATCTCCTTCTGTTGAGATTCCACCCCCATATCAATGCCATTCTACTGCAAACAGCTAAGACCAATTACACATATACATACACACACAGACATGTGTGTGTGTGTGAATGTATATATATATATATATATGTGTGTGTGTGTGTGTGTGTGTGTGTGTGTGTGTGTGTGTGTGTGTGTGTGTGTGTGTGTGTATATGTGTGTGTGTATATATATATATATATATGTGTGTGTGTATATGTGTGTGTTTATATATACGTGTGTATATATATATATATACATACATACACACAGGCACACATGTATATATGTATGTGTATTTTTTGTAACAGTTTGCAGTATAAAACCAATTTTTCCTGTTCTCCTTACCAAAGACTGTCTCACAGGAAGTTTTTATTCTGTAAAATTCATCTTTATTCATAATTACCATTTAAGGAACTCATTAAAGTTTGTTGGAAAAGAAACATGTTCTAATAATGATGATGATGTTGATGAATAAAAATGTGTTCTCATCAAGGTGAAATTCTTCAATTACTGAAGGGAAGGAAAATCAGCTTTGCAATTGGTATTCATGCCTCGCCTAAGAACATTACTAATACAGGAAATAAAGTGCAAAGCAAGAATTAACAGAAAATATGCCACCAAAATATGTTTGTGATGGCAGCAGTGGCTAACTTTAGTATTCACCCTTTTGATACCAAACCACTAACTGCTCCCTGTTCTATCATAGAAACTTGTTTGTTTTAAAAAGTTCAAATTTAAACACTCTGTGTAAGAACCTTTTATGTTATGTTACATCCCAAACATTATCTTAATAATGAGTAAGTTAGTTATTTTATTAAATCTTTCTTAATATTGTTACAAAAGAGTTAACCCTTTAGCATTTAAACCGGCCGTATCCAGCCAGAATTCTCTCATGTCTTTCTGTTCAAACCAGCTGTAATGGGCCACTCATACTGATATTGTTCCCAAAATAAATATCAAAATCTCATAGATTTAATATTATGTGAGAGAGTTATGTGAGGTTTACTATGAAAATACAATAATATATATAGAGTAATGTAAATGCTAAAGGATTAAGTCAGTTTTAGTGGAAAGATGTATAGTCTTCAACTCAGTACTTATGTATTTATTTTGTATTGCAATTTCACCATACTAACATTATTGGTTATAGGTTATTAATGGTTCACTACATTTCTGACAGCAAAAGTGACAACTCAGTCCAGAGCAAATGTCAACAAGTGACTTTGTTCAAAGAGGATAGGTGGGTGAAAATCTTTGTTGGTTGATGTTTACATCCTGCATTGATATACCATATTTTCTTTTGTATAATATGAGGAATTTTAAACTAAGGACAAAAAAATGTGACTTCAATTCCTGGACCTGGTTGTATGTTGTGTTCTTGAGCAAAAAAACTTTGTTTCATGTTGCTCCAGTATACTTAGCCAAAAATGAATGCCAGCAGTAGCTGGATGTTTAAGCCTGTGACTGATTGGGGTGCTGTCTTGTAAACTTCAGTCGCTTAGAGCCAAGGAAACCTGGATAAACTCTGGCCTAATGAACCTCCAGACTTGACACATTTTCAGAATGTTTTTTTACTGTGCTTAAAAATAATAATTACAAATGGTGCCCCAGCATGGCCTCAGCCTGATAGCTGGAACAGGTAAAAGGCAAATGTGTTAACATTTGTTTTCAAACTGTACTTGATATATCAGCAATATTTGTTATTTTGGAATCAACATTATTGAATGCCATTTGTCTCAAAGAAAAGAAATTGATAAAATAAAAGGATTACATAAGATCTGTCATATTTTGATAACATTGGTGGATTGGCAGTATTGGTAGAGAGTCGGACGCCATGCTTTCTAGCATAGTTACGTCCCTTTACGGACTGAGTTCAGATCCCGCCGAGGTTAACTTTGCCTTTCATCCTTTCGGGGTCGATAAAATAAAGTACCAGTAATGTACTGGGTTATTGCTGGCCTTGGGCCAAAAGTAGAAACAATTATTGTTACAACTGCGGCTTAACTATTAAAATATACACTTCTTCCTGCTTGAATAATAGGGTAATAATTTTCATGCTGTGAAATTGTTTGGTTAACAGATATCCCTTCATTTGTTGACACACAAATCAAAATTTTAATGGCTCCCGGGGTTGTATTATACCCAAAGATATAATAATTATAACCACATAATAGTTATCAAAATTAGTGGGCCTCAAATACACTCAGCATTTCTAGTCACTATATTTCTAATGAAAGACATGGCTTATTTTTCAAATAATTTTGAAAACAATAAAAAATTAAGAGAAATTTAATAAAATATCATTCTCATTATTAAGCTGGTTTTTGGAGCATTACGTAAAAGTTTCTTACATAGAATCATGATGGAAGATATTTAGATATAAATATATACATTTTAAAAACAAATAGTTTTGTATCATAAGTGGCTTGAGATAAAAAGGGTTATCCTCATGCTTAACCCTTAATGTTAAGACATTCTTGAAAAGTATAAATGAGTATTATGAATATCCTTACGGGGTCGATAAAATAAAGTACCAGTAATGCACTGGGTAATTGCTGGCCTTGTGCCAAAAGTAGAAACAATTATATATAAACTCTTAGCATCTTGTAATGATTTAGCAGATTAGCATAAAATATCTAAAAATAGGTTTCATAATTCAAATGTTTGTAATATCTTTGTAGTATTAGAGTAAACACTTTAATCTAATGTCTGGCCATCTGGTAAAGTAAAACATTGTATACAAACAGAATATCTTAAGGGACAGTCTGCCTCATGATCCCAGCCAAGAGGGTGGAGGAGACATTGCCTTAGTGGACAGCAAGAGAGACATGATGGAACAGCCACTCCACCTCACGGGGGTCGCACATGCAGAAGACCAAGAACGCTGGAAGTTTCACTGCAACAAGTTCAACCAAACCTATCAGAGAGTAGCTGATACTAGGACATTTGCCCTCTTCAGCCTGGTAGGCAGCAAAGCCTGGGCTGGTAGCTGAACGCACCAGGTTGTCACTAAAGGTGTCACATGTGGCATCCCAGATGAGGGCCTACCCCTGCAGAACATGTTATTAGCCAGTTATTCTTACCTAAAAGGCCCTGACTTATTCACTATTTCAAATCATTTGGGAATGTTATTGATGTCATGGAACTGAAAGTTAGTGTTCATTGGGTCTTAAAAAAAATGTTTTTAAGAGTTACTTCCACCTCATTTCCTCATACAATATTTATTTTAGACAGTATCTTTGGAACACATCTTGGTTATGCTCTATTCAACAATAAAGTCTCTATTTATGTAAGCTGCTAGAAATAGCAACCAACTCGCCCTCAAATCGCACCTCATAAAATCAAAGGACATATTGGCTAATACATAGATATCCTGAGTTTAAAGAGGAAATAAAAGATTGGAAGGATAATCAGATCATGAATGCTTTTGTTTATAGACCTACTTGATCTAAGGCTAAGCTAAATCATTTAAGTCATCAATAATTAATAATCAATAAGTCATAATAGATATTAAACAATCACAATGATGAGGATGTCCACACTATATGCCCATTCATCCTACTGGTTATGATTTAAAACAATTCTTAGTCAAATAGAAATAGTGCATAAATAATTGAACAGTTCTGATTGTATTTATTTAAAGGTATTCTCTATTCCTGTCACATCCATCTGTGCTGTTCGGCATCCATTGTCCATTTAGTTTAGTATATCCTATGTTGTCTCAAACCTATCTCTATTGATGTTCATTTACTCTTCTCTCTCTCTCTCTGCCCCCCCCCCCTCTCCCTCTCTCTCTGCCCCCCCCCCCCCCCTCTCTCCTCTCTCCTCTCCTCTCCTCTCTCTCCTCTCCTCTCTCTCCTCTCCTCTCCTCTCTCCTCTCCTCTCTCCTCCCCTCTCTCCTCTCTCCTCTCTCTCCTCTCCTCTCTCCTCTCCTCTCCCATCTCCTCTCTCCTCTCTCCTCTCCTCTCTCTCTCTCTCTTTCTCTCTCTCTCATACACAGTCAACTACTTTTATTTCTAACACTTTCTCATTTCCTTATTATTAATTCTCTCCTTTTCTCCCTTCTTTTTCTTTCCACAACTTGCTACTCTCTCTCTTTAGCCCCCCCCCCCCCATGGTACATATACCTTTTTCACTCCTTCATCTCTTCTCTCATCATCTCTCCATCCTTATTGTTCTCATATGTCCTCTCTTATTCCACCCCTTTTCTCAATTCTCTGTCCATACTCTGATCTTTCTATTTGTCTTCCTCCATTCTAAACACACATATTCCATATTATCTTCACCACCAGAACCACCGCCTCTATATATTGCACAATTCTAGTCCCCCACACTTCCCTTCACCATATATACTGTCACTTCAGCCATCCCAGTCTAATTTGACAACTGGTCCCTGATTACTTAATTATAAAATCTCTGCTGCCCAGCAGGCATCAATTCACTCAACTTTGCCCACCACATCAGTAAAACTCCCTCTAGACTCTGCCCACCAGAACCCCTTTCCACCACAGTACAATTCCAAACTCCACCCACTACAGCCCCCTTCCTGATCCCAAATCTCTGCCCACTGCAGTTAACCACTAGTTTTGCCCCTCCCTCCACTAACATGCCCCCTAAACACCTAGTTATCTTCTAGCTCTACCCTTCCCCTTCTGTTAACATACCCCTTAAACATCATTCACCACAACGCACCTCTAAATATTACTCTCTCCCCTCCCACCCACATTACTCACCACAACTCCTCCTCATTGCATTCATTCATTAACCCACCACAACACACCTCTCCAAACTACCTACCCACAATAACGCCTCCCACCACAAAACCTACCCCAACTCCTCTCTGTTAACACCCATCCTAATTCCCCTGTGCCACCAACACATCACTCCCCCTTCCAATGCTACTACTACTACTATATTGTGAATCCTCTCCCCAAACCTCTGTACAAACTCTGCTCACCACAACATATCTTTCAACTCTTGCATACACTGTCCTCATTTACCAAATGGCAACTCATACCACCCAACTCTGTTACTACTTGCCAAAAACTACCAACCACAACTCCCTAAACATGCCCCACATTGACTGATACCCAAACTTAGGCACAATGCTTCATCAGCAATTTCAGGGGGCAGGAGTGGAGAATGAAATTTTAAAATAGAAGACAAGAGAAAAAATATTTCCAAGGTTCCTTGTATCCTCACTTCTGCCTTTCCCCATATTTAGTCTCAAGTTTTCAGTGAAAAACTTATTAAATGATGTCTCCTTTCAAATCAGCCATTTTTCTTTCTTTCTGATGAAATTCATATTCAATCAAAACAAAACGATTTTTGACATTCGTTTTATTAGGTATTTTTGTATATAGTTTTATTTATTTAATATTATTTCCCAACTAAAATTTGAAAAAAAAAAAATTAATGACTGATTTTAATCAAGGATTTATTCAACTATTATTATTATTATTATTATTATTATTATTATTATTATCATTATTATTATTTCTTTCATTTTATTTTATTTTAAAGTGTCAGTCTTCATCTGCATTTTGTTACAAATGCTATCCACTCAATGGGGCCTAGCAATAATCGACTGTAGTTAAATGATAATTATTGTATCTGAAAAGAGTTAACAAAAAAATAAATAAATTGAATATGAGCATACTTTTGAGTTTGTGTGTGCATGAGTGTGCACATGTGTTTGCATACATTTTTAGATTTATAATTTTGCAGCATCAGCATATATAGCAAGGCACTCTTGAAAACACGTGTGACAATTTGAAGCAAAAATCCTACTCACACTGATTCAATCATGTGCGCACGCACGCACGCACGCACACACACGCACGCACACACACACACGCACACACACACACACACACACACACACACACACACACACACACACACACACACACACACACACATGGAAGTACACTTACACACACACAAAGAAATGCATGTCTTGTTTCACATTAGTCAAATTAGACTGATTCATTTTAAAGGGCTTGTCGTAGCAGTTTTGGCTCAGGCTCATGTGAATATAGCAGAATCAGTGTGTTAAGGACCTGCTTTTAACCCTTTTATGTTCACAGTAGTCAGTGACATTTAACATGTTTGAATTGTAAGGGAAAAATATCTCAATCCCCAGCCCCTTTTATTTTCTATTGTTTTTTAACAATGTCTCTGCTTTACATTAACTTGTGGATAGCAAAATAAAAAAAAAGTATGACCACAGCTAGAATGCCTTCAATCATGTGTTTGCTTAACCAGGACAAACCTAAGGATAAACAAAATTAACAACAAAATGAATGAGACAATGGACAATATAGTGTTAGATGTGCAAAATGTAAAAGAAAAAAATTTATGAGATAATCACAGTGAGAACTTCTTTGATCATAAGTCTGCTCATTCAGATCTGACCTGGGGCTAAACAGTAACAACAAATCATCGATGTCTTACATAGAACCTAAAGTCCTCTTTCCAAACAACTAAATCTAATTGCTTTACCTTTGTGTGTGTGTGCGTGCGCGTGTGCTCTTATATTCCATTTCTCCGTTTCTAAATAATTCAAATTAAAAGACAAATATATACTACTACCACTAAGGGAGTCTCTAGATGGTTGCACAACCTGCTAGATATCATAGTCAAATCTCCCTCGAGGCATACCCTACTGTCTTAAAAAAAGAAAAATGAAGAAAAATGACATTTTTAGTAATATAATCTGAGATGCACTCTGCTTGAAAAGAGACTGAATGATCATGTTTAGAATGCCTTTTGATGATAGATCTGCCTGATCAAGGCTGACCCAGGGCTAAACAGCCATCACTGTTGCTGCTACTACTACTACTACTATCACTACCATTACTATCATACAGACACATGCATATAGTTAGGTTCTTTTGTCCCTGAACAAGCGCTTAAATGAGAGAAACTCGGAGTGACAGCAGTGATTCATCAGCTATACACACACACATAGACAAATGCATGTGCCCGCATACACATGCCCCGAAACAGACATATAAATACACATATAGACACCATTCCGACTCTCCTCCACATACTGTCTTGTTTCTTGTTCTTTTCTTTTAATCCCTAATATTTCTATTTCCTTCATAAACTTTCCACCCACACCATCCCCCACTATAAACTTCTTATATTACACACATATATATATATCACAATCACAATTATATACCACACATATACACACATACGCAAACTGAAGTAATTGACATATATCCATTTGCATGAACATATCTCAGGTATCTCTCTCTCTAACTTCCCTCACCCTCATCTCACTCTTTTTCTCTCTGCCTCTCTTTCTCTCTGTCACATTTTCTCTTTGCATCATCTCCTATATCTCTTCCCCCTCTCACTATTTTTCTCTCCCAATTTTCCGTTTTCTATTTTCAATCTCCTTTCTCTTAGTTTCATCTCCTTTTTCTCCCCGCTCTCTGTCATCTCTTTTACCTTACCTAGGTTTCCTTAGATATTTAAATTGCCCATTTGTGACAATCCCCTTCCACCTTCTTCCCCCACTTCTCCTTGGCAATGTCATTGCATGAGGGCCAAGTGCAGTGTTAGGTAATGAAAATACCCACCCTGTTCTCCACACCCAGTTTATAACCAGTGCTACTTGTCTACTTACAGCATGAAAAGAACTTATTTCCATTCATAACTAACACAGTATCCGGTCTCCTCTACCCTACCAGTCCACCCCTATCTTGCGAGACATAGTTATTACTTCTCTTTCTATCTGTCTGTCTGTCTTCCTATTTCTATTACCATCTTTATTTATTTATTTCATAATCCATTCTGTCACCCAAATCCCTTTAAGGCATCTGTTTTACTTGCCTTTTAAATAATGCATTACCAGTGACCCGTGTTTCTCACCACCCTATTAATATTCTTCCAACAAATGTTCTGTCTTTACACCCTTGTACCTGTTTCAAATTATTGTTATAAAAGGAATATATTATATAATAAAAATATTACTTTTATATAATAATAATATATTCTATCCTTTCATTTATAAAGCATTTCTTTGAGAATGTGAAAGTTATGTAGAAAAATCTATATTATTCTATGAAAGGGTTTCAAGGGTTCATCTGAGGTTAAAGCTATTTAAACCATTGCCATTGATATCTTGGAATGCAGATATAAATAAATATACATCTCTACTACAACAGGTTGGATATTTTATTGACAGATCAGTTCTCACTACAAAGATTGAATTATTCCAGTTTAATTTCATCTTGCAGCCGACAGATAGTATCAGCAATGAAAAGACCAATGGAAACAGTTTCCCTGGTTCAATCCTGAAGATCAGCATCTTTCCTTTTTTATAGTTAATTAACTTTTGTATGGCAAACATTGTGTTTAGAACTTAACAAAAATTATGATGTAATAGTTTAATATACATGTGAACATATACAATAGTATTTGTTCTGGTCTCCAGTTCTCTCAGTTCAAATTCTACAATGGTCAACTTTGCCTTTCATCTTTAATCATCATCATCAATGCCTGCTTATCCATGCTGGCATAGGTTGGATAAGGTTTTTTTTTAAGGCACTGTTCTGCAGTCAGATTCTCTTCCTGGTGCCAGCCCTTATTTCTAAGATCAGTATGTCCAGGGTAGTCAATTAGTTGAATTGTTAGAGCATCAGATGCTTTGTGGTGTTTGTTTCAACTCAGCATATTATATTAAGTTCAGATCGCACCAACTGCCACCAACAAAATTTTGACATGACAGAACTGGCTCTCATGTTATCAAAATACCTAAGAAATTTACCATGAGATGCAACCTGTGTATGCATGTGAAAGCCATAACAATAACAAACACCACTATAATTGAACCATTTAAATTATTCCCCAAATTGATCTATTAATATCCAGTTTATTTACTTGAAGCTAGAGTAAATGTTTATTAATATAAACAAACTGCTCCAGTCAGTTGCCTGCTTTACTCACTCCCAATTAATTCCAATAACAAAGGACAGACAACTAGGTAGACATATCTACCACAACTGTTGGGTCTTGGATTTTGGATTAAATCTTTCATTACCATATTTCTAGTGAAGGCATGTGGCCTAGTGGTAATGGGTCTTGGACTTATGATTGTGATGTCATGGGTTCGATTCCTGGGCTGTGTTGCATGTTGTGTTCTTGAGCGAAACGCTTCATTTCACATTGCTCCAGTATACTCAGCTGAGAATGAGTACCAGTAATAGCTCAGGGTTAACCCTGCAATGGACAGGCGTCCTGTCCAGGGGGGAAGTTTTGTACTTTCAGTCGCTTCATGTCATGAAACTAGGATAAGCACTCGCTCAACAGTGCTTGCAGTGCACAAGGGTGTGCATGCATGTATTGTATTACAATTTTTGAGAAATAATACAGAAGGATTTACTAATTATTTCATTATTTAGATGGTATTTGTAATATAGCAAAAGGTTCTTATATAAAAATATATTGGAAGATATTAATCTAAATAAGAATCCTGTAAAATGGGTGGTTTTATTTCATAGAATCAAAGATGAGGTCTTGGGTGGGTTGGTTGGTTGGTATCAAAAGGGGTTAAAGTATTTCACCTAAATAAAAGGTCAATTAAATCTATTCTGTCATTCCCTATAACACTATATAAATTCCCTAACATTATATCCTCTCTGATGGACATGAAACATGCTTGTTTATCTTTAACATCAACATTGTTAAACAAATCTAAATTTTTCAATCTCTTAACCTCAGACATTCATCATAGACTTGATCAGAAAAAAAAAAAATGACAGTTTTAACAGAGATGTCATGTTTTTCTTTTTTTCTTTTTTGCTGTTGAAACTTTGTCTCAAAAGTGTTTTCTTGAGAACATGACAGATTCATCCCATCACCCTCTTCACATCCTGTTATAACATACATCATGAAGATAGGGAGAAACTACATAACATCTAAGTTTCTCTTTTCTTAATGTCATTAATTAAATCTTCACTTCTGCTTCCTTGTTTTCTAAACAGCCTTAATAAACTTGAAAAACACCTAATACCCCCCTCCTTTTCTGTCTCCCTTTCTATCACCCCCCCCCCCATTTCCTCCTGTGCTCTATTTTTACACACATTATTCAAATGGTTTGTTTTTAATATAGTTGTCCTGTTGACAGTTTAATATGGCTAAAAGAGACACATATTCAATAGTTTAAATAATCCTTTCATACCAATAATGCTACACTTATTTCCAGTATTACATACTGTTGTCATAATACAATAAAGCAAGCTTTTTCTTGGCTTCTTTTAAACTAACTACTTTTGGTAGCTTCTGTTATTAAATCAGGTTAGTGGGACACCCAGGTGGGCTGTCTTTACCTTATCACCCTTACATCAACAATATAATAAGATTAGATGGATAGACAGACAGACAGTCACTCTAACTCCTCTCCCCATCTATCTATCTCCCTCTCTCACTCTCTTCCATTTTCATTCATTCTCTCTTCTGACTTCATGTTCTTTCTCAACTACAAATTTCATTTCATTCACATCACTCTCTCTCTCTCTTTCTCTCCAGTTCAGACTTCAATGCCATAAACACATCATAGCTTCCTGTTTTAACCTGAATTGGGCAATAATGATTTATACTTTAGGCACAAGGCCAACAATTTCGAGGTGGTGAAGGAAAATTTATTTGACCCCAATACATGACAAGTATTTTATTTTATTCACCATGAATGGCAAAGTTAACCTCAGTGGGATTTGAACTTAGAACATAAACAGATGGAACAAATACAGCTAAGGATTTGTCCAATGATCTAAATACTTTGCCAATTCACTGCCCTTTGTAGGAAAATAATAATAATGCTTTCTGATTTAGGCATAAAGCCAACAATTTTGGGGAGGGGAAAGTCAATTAAATCATCACCAGTACTTTATTTTATAGACCCCATAAGGATGAAAGGCAACTATTTGAACTCAGAACATAAAGGGACTTAACTCTATGCTGCAAAGCATGTTATCCAATGATTTACCGATACTGCCAATCCACTCCCCTCTAATAATAATTGTTTCTACTAATTGTCCTTGTCAATTTTACTATGATGCGACTTGTTAAGTGAATGTGTGGCAGGAACAATAAATATCAAAAGGATATCCACAGATGCCTGCCCTAAGTATCTGGTTGATACTTGGCAGTCAGTGGATTTCTTTATTAGTCTCACAGGGCTGACCTTAAGGAAACAAGGCAGCACAGCACAATACAATGTGGAATTTTGTGCATAAAAAAAACAAACAAATAAAACAAATACCCCAATAGGGTGGGAGATCTCTGAGCGAGACCAGCCAAGCTCATGGATGTTATACAACCATCTTGCTCAGGGTCTACCCCTGGGTCTCCTGCTGGTTGGTTTTGCTTGTAAAATCTGTCCAACAATTCTTTTCTAAGACATCCTAACCACATGCCCAAGTGAAACCTGAAAAAGTTAATTAGGACTTTGCTGAAAAGGAAGGGGCCTATCTTCAACTCTTTCAAACACATTCACCACACAAAAAGAATCTCCAAAATTGAGTGAGAAATCACATAGGTTGATTCAGACCACTCTGTTCAAAACCTTGGATTATTTTGACACACCAAAGGTAATGCCTGCTCCCAGTTCTTAATACCAGCTTATGGGCCACATAGGTTCATTTAACTATGCCATTTTCAGCACTCTCATTTACTGTTCATAAAATTTAATGAATGGCAGCACCTCCCTCTCTACTTGTAGCATCTTAAGGGGTATTTGAGACCAATCTGGCCAAAACTAGCTCTGGTTCTATGAAACAAAACCACCCATTTTAAAGAGTTCCTATTTAAATTAAAATCTTCCAATGTAAAAGAACCATGTTAAGTTACTATCTTAGCAATGACAATTCATAATTTTAGAAAATCCCTCAAAATACTTCATCAATTAATGGAAAAGGAGTGTATTTGTCATGAGTTGTTATTGTTTGGTTCAGGCTTGATTAAACATAAACAAACTATGGTCAAAGACATGCTAACCTAACAGACAGTGTAACTAGGACTACATTATTCAATATATCCTTCTTGTTTAAAGGTTGTAATGTGTGATTTGATGGAGATTTGACAGCTATTTCTAGCAAGTCGAGTGATCACATAGAAAGCTCCATTGCTGGGTCGATATAACCCCCCCCCCCCCCCCCACCTACCTCACATTATCACTCAGTCAAGATGAAAGGCACCATGTATGATCCTTTCCATGGCTTCCAAAACCCAGCCTGAAAGCTTGTCACAGAGTGCACTCTGCTAAAGGCACCCAACTCAGTTGAACTATGTTGTTGAAAGTTCAATGCTTTAGTTGATTATTTGGTTTCCTAGCAACTGAAAAATGATAATTTCTTAACTCTTTTGTTACCAACCTGCCCAAAACTGGTTCTGGTTCTATGAAAGAAAACTGCCCCTTTAAAAGGGTTCCTTTCTAAATTAAAATCTTCCTACAAAATTTTATATAAAAGCCTTATATAAAATTGCTATCTTTGTAATAAAATAATTAATTTTAGTAAATTTTTCATTAATTGAAATAATATTCCATTAGAAATACAGTAACAAAAGAGTGAATATGCTCAAGTTCTTAACCCTTTTTACTCTATATATACTCTTTTACCTGTTCCAGCCATCCGGCTGAGGCACCACATAATATTGTATTTTTGTGGTAAAGGCTTTACCTCACATAATATCGAATCTGAGATTTTGATATTATTTATTTTGAGAACAATACCTTAACATCAGTATGAGTGGCCGGTTACAGCCAGTTTGAACAGAAAGATGAGAGAATTGTGGCCGGATATGGCCGGTTTAAATGCTAAAGGGTTAAGAATACAGGTGAGCAGAAATGAGATTATATGATATTCATGACTTTCTACTATGAGAAAAGTGAAATGATTACGTAATTGGGTCACACTGTAACGCACTTAGTAACATCTAACATTTCAGGAAATTGACAGAATAATCAACATTTTTTAACTTGACTAACATTAATCATAATCAACCATGCATACACATTTTTTTACTTGAAGTTGTTGTTGTTTAACCTGAGGTCAACCTTGATTGAGTAGACCTATGATCAAAGGCATTTTAGCTGTAACTATCTCTGTCCCCACCTTTTTTTTAATGAATATTTATCTACTTTAGCTTATGTGTCATGTAGTTATCTTATTTTAAGATGCTAAAGTGTGATTAGAGGTAAATAAATTTTGCTGCAATTTTTAGCAGGTTGTGCAAGCAATTACTACCTCCCTCACTAGCAAGTGTGACATGGTTCCAGTGAGGTCTATATTAAAGCACTGGCTAATACCTAACATCCCAGGAAATTGACAAAACAACCAACATTTTCAAATTGACTGACTCCAGTCATAATCAACCATGCATACTTGCCCTTTACTTGAAGTTGTGATAGTGAGCGAACTACTACTATGTTGGTGTCTGTCTCATTTGCTAGCATTTTACTTGTGTAGCTGTTGGAGATATTTTATTCCATACATTTATATCAAATGTTTGTATTTTTCTATTCTGAGGCTTTACAGAACACCAGTCTGTCCACTCTTGTCTTGCTCTACAGTTTCTTTAGATGGTTTATGTAGCATGCTAGATGAGAAGAGGTAGCTCTAGATCAGCTCTTCTATTCCTTTGAGAAAGTGGGTGCTTTAAGTTGTCCCCCCCCCCCCCCCCTCCCATGGCTCTCCGACAGCATAGCTGATTCTGAGAGCGAAGAATGAATTCCAGTACTTAATTGATACTTTATTTAGAAAACTAAGAGGATAAAAAAAAACCCACATTGGCTGTAGCAAAATTTGGACTCAGAACTCAGAAAGCAAGTTGGCTATTTTTTTATTTTTTTTATTAAATACCTAAAAATTCTTGATTATCTTCAAAATGATTTAAAACTCAGACATCATATATTGCATAAAAATATTGCATGTAAAAGGTTAAAAGAATTAACTATAAAATAGCATTGGCTAAATATTAAAGGTGTTGGACACTTTGATTCATTTACTACATAAATAAGTTCAAATTCTGCCAAAAATATTTGACAGTATTTTTGTGCAAAGAATTATGTAGTTGTTCAAGTGTACACAGCCATTTCTGAAAATCTGTTGGAAGTATAATGTAAAACTGACAATATTGCCCAGGAGAATCGGATTGAAAAACATTTGAAAGGCTAAGGATTGATGGATTAAAGTCAGAAGGAATCCTCATCAGTTTGCCATTAGAGACATCATAACTCCCAACAGAAATACCAAACTTTCGGGGCTTTTAAACTTTGAAACCTTTATCTTTCTCCTCTACCTCCTCAGTTGCATTAAAATCTAGATTCAGGTGGATTTGTCACTTTCTGGATAACTTCAAACATTTTTTTCTTCTCTCTCTCTCTCATGGTAAAATAATTTATTCCACTTAGTGAACTTTCAGGGTATAACTGTTTGTAAGTGTAAGTGTGCATGTGTGTGTGTGTGTGTGTGTGTGTGCATATACATGTGTGTATACGTGTGCATATACGTGTGTGTGTGCTTGTTGGCTAGGGAGATCTTTGTTTATTTCTTATGGTAAATAAATTCATTAAAGAATAATCAATGCAATGGAGATGATGCTGGAAGTCTGAAATGTTAATTCCTGTCTGGAAAAATTAGTCTGACATTGTTTATCTCCTTCAGTCCTTTGTTTGCTATTCTTGTCTGTTGTAATAGTTGTTTTTGTTGTTGGTACGACTGTTGCTGCTACCAGTGGTGGTGGTGGTGGTGGTGGTGTTGCTGCTCTGATTGTGGTGGTGGTGGTGGTGGTGTTGCTGCTCTGATTGTGGTGGTGGTGGTGGTTTTGGTGGTGGTGTTGCTGCTCTGATTGTGGTGGTGGTGGAAGTTGGTGATGCCAATACTTCAGTTGTTACTACAGCTGCTGATGATAATGCTAGTAGTAGTAGTAGTTGTTGTTGGTGTTCTGCTGATAATGGTAGTGATAGTGGTGGTTATAGTGGGGAGTGATGATGCTGTTGGTGGTTGTGCTGGGGATACTGGTACTACTGTTGCTGCTACCAGTGGTGGTGGTGGTGATGATAGTGAGGCTGATGATGGTGGTGGTGGTGGTGGTGGTAATGTAGCAGGCTATTGTTATTGGTGTTGTGATCCATGCCTCTTGTTATTTTATGACAGATCTGATAATAACTGACATTTTGGTTTGAATCTGAATGAGCTGGACTGGCAGATCAATCTTATCTTCTGTCAAATGATAAAGCATTCACCCCTGCAAACAACACTCCAATTTCTCCCTGTCTTATGCTTGTAAACTTTAATAAAAACTGAAACCTTCTATGGTAGATGTGTGTTGACCTTTTTTATTTCTTGTACATCCCACCACCACCACGTTAAATCTTTTTTTTTTTTTCTAATTGTGCACTTGGCTGTCCAACAGCAACACAAGTTACATATACATAGTTCCTTTAATGCAGTTCTTTTCTTTCTGTGTGTGTGTGCTTGCAAACACCCACATGCACACTTGTCTGTGTGCTCACATGCATGCACACTAACTTGTGTCACTTGTGTCTTCAGGGTGCAAGAGACTGTTGACACCTCTCATTTGCGATGCTTTTTTCCAAGATTTTAACTATAAAGAAATTAAATTGAAGCCCCTTGATACCAAACTGCTTGAAAATGTTCATAGGTTCTTAGATGCAATGTTGTTCATTTTAAAGTGTTCCTATCTATATAAAAAAACAACCTTCCATCATAATTTTATGTAAAGAAAAAAACTTTTATGTTCCAAACACCCTCTTAATAATGATTTCTACTTTAGGCAGAATGCCAGCAATTTTGGTGTGGAGGAAAGTTGATTATACCAAACCTAGTTCTTTACTAGTACTTTACTTATTGATTCCAGAAGGATAAAAAACAAAGTTGACTGTGACAGGATTTGAACTCAGAATGTAAAGAGCCAGAATAAATAATGCTACATATTTCTCCACTGCTCTAACAATTTTGCCAATCCACTGCTTAAATAATAGCTAAGTTAGTTATATCAATAAATCCTTCCAAATTCATTATTATTTTCAAAATATTAGGCAATGTCTTTAGATATAGTAATGAACAGAATCTTTTTCTCTATTACAATGACCTATTTTTGTTTGTTTTGAAATATAAAGAAACCTGGATTGGTTTGGGAGCTGTTATTGCCAGGAATGTGGCACCAGATAACCCAAATTTCACTTCAATCTTTGGCAGCAGAATAATGAGAATTTTTGACATTAGCCATAGATTTATAGTAGGGCTCTTCCAGGGTCTATAAAATGAAGTACCAGTTACATACTATTTTCATACCATTTTCCCCATCCCCAAAATTGCTGGTCTTGTGCATAAATTAGAAATCATTATTATTATAATTATTATTATATAATAATAATAATTATTATTATTATTATATAACTCTATAGAGTTATATAATAATAATAACCCTTGCCATTCTGAGTTCAAATCCTGCCGAGGTTAGCTTTGCCTTTCATCCTTAAAATAAAGCACCAGTAATGCACTGGGTAATTGCTGGCTTTGTGCCAAACGTAGAAACAATTATTATTATATAGGGCAGTGAGATTGGTGGAATAACTAGCGAAATAAACTGCCTTGAAGTTTTTAGTTACAGAGCATCATCATTAGTAGGGTAATTGGTAAAATTGTTATAGCATTGTTAAAAAAAATAATTTTAAATTCTGATTTCAAATCCTTTGAGATCAACTTTGTCTTTCAATGTTCTGCAGTTGATAAAATAAAGTACTAGTCAAGTATTGGGGTTGATTTAATCAACTTTCCCAATTTGCTGACCTTTAGCCTAAAGTAGAAACCATTATTAGTAGTGTTGATGTTGAAGTATATGTATTATATGGAATATAAGATTGTAACTTTATATTTACTTTCATTTTGCCTTTTCTTTTTTTGTAGGTAAGTGTATTTACTGGTCTGGCAGTTGTCATGGTGTAACCTTTTAATCAGGTAGGAGCATAATATTATTGGTATCTTATATGGTTGGACTTTGCCATTCATTGAGAGATATCACATACGTGGATATTGTATGATTCTTGTAGCTGTTGTTTGTTATAATAGTGGCATGAAGGCATATGGCTTAGAGGTTAGAGGTTGTGTGTTCAATTCCCAGACTGGGCAGTGCGTTGTGACCTTAAACAAGACACTTTATTTCATGTTACTCCAGTTCAATCAGAAAAAATGAGTGCTATGCTACTGGTGCCAAGCTGCATTGGTCTTTGCCTTTCGGTGGCATGGAGAAGGGTGATTGGTATGCAAGAATGACTTTCACAAAACACCAGGCTTATGCCTTGGATGAAATATTTTAGGTGGAAACCCATGGTCAGTCATGACCAAAGGGGGCCTTCTTAGTATGGGTATTGCTCAGGCCAGTATTTCTTCCTCTGAACAGCAAAATCACCCACCTGCAACTAATCACACTTTGAATTATATCATATTTCCACCTGGTCATGGACCACACATAAACTAACATCAAACCATGTGACAATCAGGGTATGATGTCTACTTTACTGCTCAGATATGATGATGATGATCATCATCATCATCATGGATCCTCTGTTGGTTTTGTCAAACAGCATTCAAACATTCGATCAATCATACATCTGGCTTATGAATAAGTGTGTAAATAGTTGAGTATTCCACATTGACATATACCCTTAACAAATGTAATTTTCTAGCAGATTCGGTGTGATACAATACCTGACAAGGCTGGACCTTTGAATTACAAATCCAATCTATCTGACGAGTTACCACACATTTTCTGTCTACCCAATTTTATTCACAAGGCTTGGGTTGATCTGATGCTAATGTAAATGATGTCACACAGTAGGATCAAACCTGGAACCTCATAATCATGAAGCAAACTTCTTAACCACAGTGCCATACCCAATGGAAAATATGTCTTAGTCAAATTTGAGAAGTACATGCCAGCTTCATTCCCTTTTAGTTTATTTTAAGGATGTCAGTGAGAACTCAACATTAACTTCAACCATAGTGTAGCAATTGCTGCTGCTATTGCTATTTTAGTACGTTGATGTATTTTGTACTTCAATTCAATTGAATACCCATTTTTCTTGCTTTTTTTCTCATTTGTCCTCTCTTGCCTCCCTTACTCACCCCCTTTTGCCTCTCCCCCTTTCCTCTCCCACTCCTCCTCTCCCTTCCCATACAAATTTGAGCCATTGTAAGAACTTTGAATCATCAAAGTACCAGTCCAGTAGTAGGAGTTGATATCATTACTATATAGCCCCACCTCCAACTGCCACTACACTTGGAGATCTTGTACTTCTGGTAGAAATGAACTAGAGTGGACTGGGTGAAATGTTAGTGTCTGACAAAATACTTTGCAATGTTTGTTCTTGCCAGCTCTTTACATTCTGAGTTCAAATCCTGCTGAGGTCAACTTTGTCTTTCCTTCTTCTAGAGTCGATATTTGTGGACTTTTTCCTATGTCAGAAATTATTATTATTATCTGTGTATTGGCAGTATCAGTTGAGTGTTGGCCCTTTACATTCTGAATTCAAATCACGCCGAGATGAGCTTTGTATTTCATTCTTATGGGGATCCATAATATAAAGTACTAGTAACATGCTAGGATCAATTTAATCGACTTTCTCCTTCCCTTCAAATTGTTGGCCTTGTGACCAAAGTAGAAACAATTATTAATCTGTGTATTGTAAAACATGACTAATAGAGCTGGTGTCAGAAAGGGCATCCTACTATATAACACTTCCCCCAGTATGCTAGCATGGAAAAGCAAACATAAAAACTACTACTACTACCACTAATTATTCTTCTTAGAAAGTATAATTGATAAAGTGCCTTGAGGTATTCAGTTAGATTATTCTACATTCTAAATCCAAATTTCTTTGGAGTTAGGTTTGCCTTTTACCCTTCTGGGGGTTGATAAAATAATGCACCCGTTTAGCTACTGAGAGTTGATTCAATTAACTGTTTGTTCTCCCATCCCATTTTGTTTTAGTTTTCATTTGGCAGTATGGGTATAGGGTTGGACGCCATGCTTTCCAGCATAGTTACGTCCCTTTGCGGTCTGAGTTCAAATCCCGTTGAGGTTAACTTTGCCTTTCATCCTTACGGGGTCGATAAAATAAAGTACCAGTAATGTACTGGGTAATTGATGGCCTTGTGCCAAAAGTAGAAACAATTATTTCCCTTTTCTTTACACGTTTTCATGTAAGCCCACACTGTATCATCCTGTACAGTCCTTGCTCTTTATGTTAAACCCTTCTGGTTAAAAAAGAAATCAGTATTATTATTTTCTTTTTTATTATTATGTTGAAGCTTTTTTATTATTATGTTGAAGACAAGCATTGCATAGCACCAAACATCTTCTTCCCATTTACTATCACACCTGCAGTCATAAACCACCTGGACATCACAAATGGGAGGCAGTAGACCGAATCTCATCATGCTGGCAGGTGAGAGCAGAACAGGCAACTAAAAAGGAATGGGAGAGGCAGGGTTGGTGTCTGTTGAGGTAGCAGTAGCAGCCAATCTTATAGGAGTGTGTGTAGGATTGGTGGAAGGAGATAAATTGAAGGTGTGGAATGAATTAAATTACCTTCCATTCAAGTATGACATAGTGGAAGGACCAGATATGTAGTTTCTAGTTTAGCGTTTGCTCCACTATAGGGTTGAATTAACTTTTAAAATAAGCAAAATAAACACAGGGTATCAAAAGAAGAGGAGCACCTTTTCATTAAAATTAAATATATTCATTAAAAAAAAAAAAAAAATTGCAGAATTGATGGTGGGTGGCTATAATTAATCTTGCCCTTCTCTATCCGCTGTGTCTGTTTGATGGTGATGTTGGTGATGATAATGATGATGATGGTAGTGGCCAAAGATGATGCAGATAGTAGTGGTTAGGATGGGGATGGCGGTGGTGGTTATGAAGATAGTGATGTTGGTGAGGATGGTGATAATGATGCTGGTGGCCATGAGGATGGTGATGATATAAATATATGCCCTAGTCTTTATTTCAAACCCTTTCATGTCTGAACTACTTATATACTGATCATAACCAATACTCCAAGTCTGTCTCTGATGTCACTAAATCCAATTACTACCAACCATACCCCAACTCTGCTAGTAGCTGTCCTTACTGACCCTTTAGTTCTAATACAATTACTATGACCAGCACCAATACAATCAATTAGTATCACCAAACACCAACACTAGCCAACGCTATTATCCCCTCTCCAAGAAACATGTTTATACGAGCCAAACAAGGGGATTTCTGCAGGGGCATTTAAACTGCAAGAAATAGCAGCCAAAATCTACTTAGAAAATGAAAACACTTTGGATAATGTATAGTCTTAGATACATAGACATGAAGGATGGGAAGGCTGGAATGATTTTGATCATAGGTCTGTATGTTTAATCAGAACTGACCTAGGGTGAAACACTACTAAAACTACTACTACAACCACCACAGTAACTATTTCTCTGCTGCTACTACTACTACTATTGCCACCTCTGTCAATGACTACTACTACTACTGCCACAATCTCAGCTACTCTTACTTGAACCACCACTACCACCACAGCTGTATATTTTGCTGCTGCTACTACTACTACTACTACTAAAACATTTCTACTATTTTACCACCACCACCATACCATCACCACTCTGTAATCTGGGATGACATAATAATACCCCTTCCTCATTCCCTTCTTTTTCTCTCTCCTGCCACTTCCCTCAAACTCTACTTCTCCCTCTCCTAATCACCTTTCATCATTCATCCAATTACTGCCACCAACATTGACACTACTACTACTACCTCTACTACTAATCTACTATTACTACTACTATTGCTGCTGCTAGTGCTACTTTCACTACTACTACTACTACTACAGTTACTGCTATTACTACTGCTACTATTGCTGCTGCTACTACTTCTACAAGAGAATTAAAGAAAAATATTTTTGATACAGAAGTAGACAGGATGGGGTGGAAGGGCATTGACAAATCACCACTACACCACCACCACCATTAAAAGCTACATTAATCAAACTAATGATCTCTTTCATCTATACAAGGTAACAGATCAAGCAGAGGATATATGGATTTCAATTGCTAGGCAGTATATAACTGGTATTTTTAGTTTTAATGACAACCAGTGAGGAAGTCTCTTGAACTTGTGAATAGCAAGCAACTTTCTTTTAAATCACGTTGTAAACAACTTTTTTCTTTTTACTGTTTAATTCAGAGAGAGAAAGGCAAAGCCCATGACCCATGTCAGGGCCTCAGAGACTCGTATGAAGGTGAGAAAAATATATCCTCAAACCCAAAGTTTTAGCGTAAATGCTTGTAATTGAGTGGACTCTGTTCAAGACACTCAAGGGACAAGTGATGTGTTAAACTGGGCAGACTAAGCCTGCCACCCATGTAGGCCCTGGCCAAGACAAGCTCAGAATATAAAGTTCCACAACCAATACCACAAAGCATCACTACCAACATTCTAACAATTCCATCCTGGACTGGTACTTTGTCTTAACAACTCCAAAAGGATGAAAGGCTAAGTTGACCTCAGCAGGATATGAACTCAGTGCAGAGAACTAGAACAAATATTTTAATGCATTTGTATGTGATCTAACAACCTTCAATTCACTGCTTTAACTTCTAGTTTCCTCTACTGGAACCTTCTGGTGTCCTTGGCCTTAGGGCCACCTTCCTACTTACCACCATCAGCACAGTTTTGGCTACCCACAGGTGTGAGTCTCACAAGCTGAAATGACTCTTCCAGCATGTCTTCCTCACCATTCTCAGAATCAGCCAATGAACGAGTCCCTATGTAAACACTTGACTTGCTAGAAATAACAGCCATAGCTTCTTGACATCATACTCAAATCATCTTAATAATAATGAAAATTATTGTACACAATAATTTTCAGGATTGTTATTAAGATGATTAGAGTATGATGTCAAGAAGATTTAAAGAAATGGCATATTGAGTAATGTAGTCCAAGATACACTGCTTGAAAATAAAATGTAAGGATCAGAGTTAGAACCACTTTGATTATAAACCTAGTTGATCAAAGCTGACCTGGGGCTAATCAGTAACCCTTGTTTCCCAGAAGGATAAATATCTGGGACTTAAAGCCAGAACTGTCTTTAATAACAACTACAATAATAACACTAATGGCCTCATATAGGCACAAGATTTTACATATTGTGGAGATGGTTATGGTTGAAGGCTGTACTTAACTGGTACTAATGTTATGGACCACAGAATGATGAAATGCAAACAAGTCCACTCACAACTTCCACCTTCACTCACTTCCACTCTCACTCACTCACGTCCACTCTTACTCCCGTCAACTCTCACTCACGTCCACTCTCACTCACGTCCACTCTCACTCACGTCCACTCTCACTCACGTCCACTCTCTCTCACATCCACTCTCTCTCACGTCCACTCTCTCTCATGTCCACTCTCTCTCACGTCCACTCTCTCTCATGTCCATTCTCTCACGTCCACTCTCACGTCCACTCTCACGTCCACTCTCTCACGTCCACTCTCACGTCCACTCTCTCACGTCCACTCTCTCACGTCCACTCTCTCACGTCCACTCTCTCACCTCCACTCTCTCACCTCCACTCTTTCTCACGTCCACTCTTTCTCACGTCCACTCTCTCTCATGTCCACTCTCTCTCACATCCACTCTTTCTCACGTCCACTCTTTCTCACGTCCACTCTCTCACGTCCACTCTCTCTCACGTCCACTCTTTCTCACGTCCACTCTTTCTCGCGTCCACTCTTTCTCGCGTCCAATCTCTCTCACGTCCAATCTCTCTCACGTCCACTCTCTCTCGCGTCCAATCTCTCTCGCATCCACTCTCTCTCGCGTCCACTTTCACTCACGTCCACTCTTTCTCGCGTCCAATCTCTCTCACGTCCAATCTCTCTCACGTCCACTCTCTCTCACGTCCACTCTCTCTCACGTCCACTCTTTCTCACGTCCACTCTCTCTCGCGTCCAATCTCTCTCGCATCCACTCTCTCTCGCGTCCACTTTCACTCACGTCCACTCTCTCTCACGTCCACTCTCACTCACTTCCACTCTCACTCTCTTCCACTCTCACTCTCTTCCACTCATACTTACTTCCCTTCTCTCACACCCACACATACATAAGATTGTGATGGGGTAAGAGAGGGAGGGATTTTTAACTTGTATAAAAAATAGTGCAGTAGTTTTTGTGAGGTAATGGTGGTGGTGAAGGAGGAAAAGTAAGATAATAAAAGGTGTACAAGAGATATAACAGGGTGTCCAATGATGAAATAGAGAGAAAGGATAGAGTGAGATAGAGGAGTGAATGTTGATAAAACAAGGAGAAGTCCCTATTTTGCAATGATGTCTTGTTACAGGATATTACACCCTAAAGCTGTACAGACAGGCCTAAATCAAATCAACCACCTTTCTCTCTCTACATCTACTCTCTCACTCTCTCTACACATGTATAATATATATGTGTGTGTGTGTGTATATATATATATATAATGTGTGTGTGTGTGTGTATATATATTATATATATATATATATATACACACCCTTGCAAGCAGGGAAAAGCGGACGTAAAATGATATTATATATATATAGGCTTCTAACATTTTCTGTTAATAATGTTTATTCATTTGTTTGGTTATTCGTTCATTCTGCATTCAATCATTTGTTTGTAACTACATCAACCCACTAGACACAGCACACAGCACACAAACACACATATATATATATCACTGCCTATTCTTTTATTGAGATAGTTTCATACATTGCTATTGTCATATATCTTTTCCTCCTCCCCCTCTTCCTCACATTTCCCAATAAGCTCGATCTCTTCACTCCTCAATAATCTATCTATACATAGAAGCTTATATATACAGACTACCTTCTCTCAAGATATTCATTTAAACTATTTATTTACCTCTGTCTACTCACTCACTCATACACATTACATACATATAAACACATACCAACAGATATACTATACAAACATACAGAAACATAAATGCACACACATGCACACATACATACAGATAATGTTTGAAATTATCTTTTTTTTCTTTCCCTCTTAGCATCTCTTACCTTCAAGCTATTTCCCCACTCCTGACCCATTGTATCCCTTGTTTCATTCCCTTTCTTGCCACCTCACACATACACACACACGCACATTATAAGCACATTCAGCTCCTTTTCCAGCTCTTTCCCATCCACCCCTCTGCCACCATGCTGCTCATTCTTTCTTCACTTTATTTCACCCTATTTCCTCCACCCGCTAGCCTACTTTAAGAAGTACTATTAAATTCACATTGTCTCTTGTGTTAACACTGCAGCTCTTGTATAAGCAGTACCCTGAAGGGATGAAATTCATTACCACTACCGCCTTCACTACTACCATCACCATCATCATCCTCATCACCTTCATTTGTGTTGGTGCTGGCAGCAGTTACATCATTGTCAACATTATCACCAGAGACATTATATAATCACAGTTATATCATGTTACTGTAATCTCTACTCAGTCACCACTCACACAAACCTTGCAGTACCTCAAAAATCATCCTTTCACTCTAATTCTCTAATTATGTCAGCTCTGTCCATATCAGGGCGAAGGATACCCCCTTGACTTTGTTTTCTCCTGTATATATTCTTCCACCAGTCTTTCTCCCTGGAGGAATACTTGCACATTTCCTGTTAGAACTTGGATAGATTGCAACAGTAATGACTCTCTGATTGCTTTTTATCACCAATAACAGCACACCTCCACCTCATTTGTCCACTGTGTTGGTTCATGTTCAATAACAACTATGGTAGCCACCCTTACATATAGATACTTGATACTTGGCTCTTCATTCTCATGTTATATTTCGATTGCATATAACGAGCACTTGCCACAGACTTCAATCTGATTGTTATTACAGAAAGCCAAGTTCAACTGTACATAGTGCAGTTGTAACCTGCGGCTGCACTACCCTCAACAACAGTATGAGATTCGTCAAATGAGATGTTCAATTCCGTAATGGCTTGGGATGGGTTAGAAGGCAATCTGTTTATTCAAGCTTTCTGTAATCTCTAAGCATGTCATGGCAGGTCTCAAAATTTGTTCTTAACTCATCATCATGGCATCCAACCGTGATTAAAATAAATGGGGATAGAAAATATAATAAATACCAGATATTGGTTTGACTGAAACCTAGAGGTCAATAATTTCGTTGTAAATGTCATAAACAGCATAAAATACTGGAGCTGTTCCCTGTTATGTACATTAGAAAGAATTCAAGATTAACATTCTTTATTGCTGAGACAATGTCTGTTTGTTTAAGAAATATACCAACAAATTTCCCAGTTGATAAAGAGAGCCATTCAGAAGTCAAGTGGATACATTTCATAAAGCTATGCCTTAAAGACTTCAAACTTGTTAAAGATGTCACTCTGACTGGCCTGAAGGGTTTGTGAATGTTATGGGCATTGAGCAATAGGTGAAGAAATTGTCAAACCAAGTTAATTGTTAAGATTCCACCTTGTATTCCAATCCATTAACAGTAGATGAAGCCATATAGTGAAGTTTACATTAACAGTGTACTGGTGACATAAGTCTTGTGGCTAACATGTGAAGAAACTCATTGACTGTTTAATTTTAGTTTTCACTTAAGGCTCTTCAAATCTGTCAACTTGCAATATTCCAATGAAATTATAAGTTCTCTCTCTCTCTCTCTCTCTCTCTCTCTCTCTCTCTC
>OZ024741.1:99638535-99708535 GCA_964016885.1 Eledone cirrhosa
ACTAACATACTAACATCCCTCCCTTCTCCCCACCCCCTCCTTAGCACACGCACACACCTACCGGCATATATATACACGCGCTCACACTAAACACATACCCTACTACCACCCTAACCCTCACGCCCACACATCCACCTCACCACCCCGCAACTAACATCACTAACACCCCCTGACCCCAAGCACACAAACACACACACCCACTTACACAACCCACCCTACACGCAACTAACATCACTAACACCCCCCAGCCCTACGCACACGTACACACACACCCTCTTACACCACCCACTCTACACACCCTACCACCACTGACCCCCACTAACACCCCCTTCACCAAACACACACACCAGTACACCACACTCCCTCCATCGACCCCCACACCCTTCTCTCCCCGCTCCACCCACACCCTTTCTCAAACACTCACTCATCCCACTAACACCTCTACTAATACACACACAGCCCCTCCTCACCCCAACTTTCACACCTACCCATCCTCTCCCCTTTATCATTTAACCCTACTGCTGCTATGCCCACTGACCACCTCCCCGCACACACAGACACACAACACACCTTCACTCACCATTCTACCCTACTGCTGCTATTCCCTCTGACCACCTCCCCGCACACACAGACACCCAACACTCCTCCTGCCTTGACCACTTCCTGTTGCACCCGCACCCCACATCTCCCCTCTTCCGACCAATCTCTTCACGGATTACACGTATGTGAACCTTGATCCCACCCACTCTCAAGAGCGTGAAATTAATAAACATTTGTTGTACTGCCTCTCTGTTTTGTTCCCGTTCAATTTTTAATTATATATATATGTATGTATATATATATATATATATATATATATATATATATATATATATATATATATATATATATATATATATATATATATATATATATGTGTGTGTATATGTATATATATATGTGTGTATATGTGTATATATATATATATATATTTATATACATGTATGTATGTGTGTGTGTATATGTCTGTATATATATATGTATATATATATGTGTGTGTGTGTATATATATATATATATATATATGTATATATATGTGTGTGTATGCATGTATGTATAAGTGTGTGTATGTTTGTATATATATATATAGGACGTTATATATATATATAGGGCGTTATAGTTCACTTGAAGCATTGTGTAATGAGGTATAAACGTTTGAATTTGTAAAGCCAAAACAATGCACGTATGGACATAGAATAAAAAAAAAATGCAAATGCAAAATATATTGTTGACAATTAGTCTTTTACATTAGATTTATTTAAATGTCCTTAATTTTCGAGATAATATCTGTTCTTCGGAGGGAAGTAAAGCGGTTAAACCAGTGTTCTAAATAGTTTGACTTGGCAAGCTATTTAGAACACTCGTTTAACCGCTTTACTTCCCTCCGAAGAAGAGATATTATCTCGAAAATTAAGGACATTTTAAATAAATCTAAGGTAAAAGACTAATTCTCAACAATATCTTTTGCAATTGCATTTTTCTTATTCTATTTTTCTTATTCTATGTCCATATGGCTTTACACATTCAAACGTTTATATATTTATATATATATATATATATATATATATATATATATATATATATATATATATATATATATATATATATATATATACATGTATATATATATATACATGTATGTTTGTGTGTGTGTATATATATATACATATATATGTATATATATATATGTATAAATATATATATATATGTATGTATATATATGTACATATATGCATATATGTATATGTGTATTTATATATGTATATATATATGTATGTATATGTGTATATATATATATATATATATATATATATTTGAATATGTGAGTATATGTATGTATATATATATATGTGTGTGTATGTATATATATATATTTTTGTATGTGTAATTATGTATTTTTGTATATGTGTATATATGTGTAGATGTGTTTGTATATGTTTGCATATGTGTATATATATATATATATATATATATATATACACACATATGCAAACATATACAAACACATCTACACATATACACATATGCCACTCCTTATTTATGTTTATCTTAAGCTATATTTCAGGTGTCACCAGACACACACACACACACACACACACACACACACACACACACATATGTATATATATATATATATGTGTGTGTGTGTGTGGGGGGGTCTGGTGACACCTTAAATATAGCTTAAGATAAACATGACAATGATGATAGGCACCCAATATTTGAACTGGTTTATAGAATTCTCTTGGCCTTTGTCACTCTAATTTGAGCTTTAAATAATTAGCTTTTAAAGAATTTCCCTTTTCTTTAAACCCATCAACCATGACCGACCCCCGACCATCTTATAGACACCTGAAATATAGGCATTGTTAGCGTAAGAGAAATTTAAAAAGAAGGATTGGCACCCCAATTTGAACTTGTTTATAGAATTTTTTCTGCCTTTGTCACTCTAAATATAAATTATAGCCTTAAAGAATTAGCTTTTAATGAATTCCTTTTTCTTTCAACCAATGACCTCCACCCATCCCACTCCCCACAATCTCCTACCACATGAAAGATGTAAATAAATACCACAACATTTTTTGGGGACAGCCAGACTCCTGATGATTTCTAAAGAATGAAACAGTTCTAGTCCTGTAGAATCTCATCTATATTAAAACGTTTTACTCTGCTATGTAATGAGTACCTTACTTACTGTGTTTACCTCCGATTCGACCCGGAATAACCTTCCTTTACCTATATATATATATATCAAGGTTCAGCAAATAAGAAAAAGTTTTAAAATAAATTTCAAAAAATTCACTGTACTTACTATGGTTACCTTTACCGAATGGTTTCGAGTCTCAAAAATAAATGGATAGTCATTGCGGGCCTCCATTGAAAAGATAAACTCTCGTCAGAAGGTTCTTTTCACTCGGAGAATATAAAATTCCAGAGTTCGAATTACGAATTGACGCTATTCAAAATTGTTCCCGAGATGAGAATGAATGATGTGGAAGGCAGAGGCAGGGAGGTCAATCTACTACCACTATAAGTAGCAGCAGTCAAAACGACCAAATTTTATCTCGACCAGGGGGAGTTTAATAATAATAAAGTATATATCCCTACACGCAAAAAACATATATATATATACAGGCAAAAAACATATATATATATATATATATATATATATATACAGAGAGAGAGTGAGAGAGAGATGTCAGTATGTATATATATTTTTATATGTATGTGCATATAAAGCTATATTTACAGCTCGCGCCCATGCATATATATTTATTAACGCTATAAGTTGTGTTTGCATTAGTGAAGGACTTCGTGGGAGCAAATAAAAACGATTTAATTTTGAAATCGAAATGCTGGTTTACATTCGCTATTGTTGTAGTTAAAACCAAGATTGCAATAAACGGTGGCTTACTAAATATTATTTGCACAAAAAGAATTGATAGTATTATTCTTTTTGTCTTACGTGACTACGGTGCCATCTTGTATCATTTTGGTGTTTCAACTCCTGGTGTCTCCACTGCTTAAATATTTTGTATCCATATGGTGCATACATTAGGAATTAATACATTTCATTTCTAAGCCTTGTCGAAGATGAGGTTTTTTTCACCCTGCACATGCAAAACATTTTTCTTCTTGGGAGGAGGGGTTTCAATATGTTCACGTTCGTTCATGACGTTTTCATCGTTAACAGCAAAACAATACATCGTAGTTGGAATAACAAAAAATGCCTTTATTCAATTTTCGAACTTCGTGTGGTTCTCACAAGAAAGAATATATAATTTTGGTATGTTTAAATATCTATATCGGGTACCTTTATTCGGTATATATACACATATATATTTATCATATACTCAAGCTGTGTAGTGAACAACGTAATATATATCTTAACTCTGCTCTACCGGGGTCATAATTAACCCTGTTATTAACCTAGCATAAGCTCTAATAATATGCTAATTTCTATTACCATTCCAGTTATAACATTAAGGGATTAATGATATATATCCAGGATTATATATTTCCCTGTGGTTGTTTATTTGATATACTGACATTCTGAGGAGGAGTCTGATTAAGTTCGACAATCAACTAAGCGTATTTCTCATTTTTCTTTTCCAATTTACAAGGAAATACGGATATTTGTCATGTTTACATGTACATACTTCACTTACCGAAATATGTCAAACTGGTTAGCGCACAAATTTATATATATAAATATATATGAATACACACAAACGCAGGCAGGTATACACACACACATATATAAATGTATTTATAATAGGCAGATTCCTGTAGGGGATCGAGGTAGGGATCATATTTAGAAAAGGTACTCATTCTGTTAGTAGAGTATAAACATTTCTATTTCTACAGGACTAGAACTGATTTAGTCATATGAAATCATATATATATATATATATATATATATATATATATATATATATATATATATATATATATATATATATATATATATATATATATATATATATGTATATATATATGTATATATATATATATATACATATATATATACATATATATACATATATATACATATTTATATATGTATATACATATATATATATATATATATATATATATATATATATATATATATATAGATGCATGTGTGTGTGTGTGTGTATCTCGGGTTGAATCGGTGGTAAGGTACTTAATATATAATAGAGCATGTAGAATATAGATTTAGAAATCGCTTCTACAAGACTAGTCTTCTAAAAGCCATTACTCTCTCTCTCTCTCTCTCTCTCTCTCTCTCTCTCTCTATCTCTCTCTCTCTCTCTCTCTATATATATATATATATATATATATATATATATATATATATATATATATATATATATATATATATATATATATATAGTAATAATAATAAATTTGAAGACTAAAATCCAAAGAGGGCTCGATAAGGATAAATATATATCAAATATATAAGAACCGTAGAGCAAATATTTATTAAAATAGCAGATTAAAGTTTAAGCAAAGAATCCCTGCTTTCACCCTTAACGGGATCTTCTGAAACTAAAAAAATGAATCTGTGAACTCAGAAGTAAATATTTCGAAAAACGTTGCAACCGAAGGAAGACAGGAAGACGATACTTTGGTTCGTGCTAACGTTCCCTGGCAAAGAACGAAAATAAAACGAAGATAATACGTCATAATTCGGAGCGTTGAAAACAATTACACGCAAAGACAAAACCACGTTAATGGTATAAATGAAGTCGTAGACTAATATTCTATTAGGTGGTTTGTGGTGATGTTCTCTGACACTGAACGGAAAAACGAAGATAATACGTCATTATGTGGAGCGTGGAGAACAATTACACGCAAAGACAAAACCACGTTTATGGTATAACTGAAGTCGTTGACTAAAATTCTATCAGGAATGATTCTCGGCTTCAGAGTTAAGAATAATTTAACTAAATTATAGAGGTAATTGAAAACATAGGGTTAACCGCCGATAGATTCAAGCAGCGTCTTTACATGCATACCCATTCTTTTCTTAGCCCTTTAAGAAGGAATGTGACGTCACTCTCATCTTATATTTGGAGTCTAAAAGACAACCACAGCCAATATAAGTTACACTGGGAGATCCTAGCTAAGGCTAGATCGTATAACGGAAATAAAAGACCATGTGACCTGTGCGCCGCTGAAGCCCTGGAAATACTCAACGCCAAAGACCACATCTTAAACAAAAAATCTGAGGCAATTTCGACTTATAAACATAAATTGCACAAAAGTTTCCTGTATTACAGTCCCACATAATACTCTAACGGATAGTACGAACTATACGCGAATATTTTACGTCTTGATGCGGTAGCTAAGTATATGTTATATTGCCATTACTTATTTGTATAAGTAAGTATATATTACCTGTATGTTTTTAGAACGTATATTTCCTTGTATATGTTATAGGCGTATATATTATATTATATATACTGGTACATGTGCTTATGGTGGTGTGTATACGTGAGTGTTGCGTCTGTGTGAGTATGCGGGTTCGTACGTATGTAGGGTGTGTGTATATGTGTACTTTGTGTTTTGGTTGACGTAGTTTAGCGAAGATATGTGTATTTACATGTAGGTATGTGTGTGCGCGCGTTATATACGTATTTATGTGTGTATATTTATATACGTTTATATAATTATATGTATACACGCGCACGCGCACACACACATATATATATATATTTTTTATAAATATTTTTATGTGTATTTGGTGTATACGTTCGTATGTTTGCGGTTACAGGCGTTGTGTGGGTTCTGTACGTGTGTACGTGTTTTTTGTGAACGTGCTTTTATTTGCATACCGATGGCGGGTGTTTTCGCGTATGCATGTGTATGTACGATATAGATGCGTGCATGTATATATTTAATTTTTGTTGATTTCAATTACCTCTGTAATTTATTTACATTATTCTTAACTCCGAAGCCGAGAATCATTCCTAATAGTTATACCATAAACGTGGTTTTGTCTTTGCGTGTAATTGTTCTCACCGTCCCACATAATGATGTATTATCTTCGTCTTTTCCGTTCATTGCCAGAGAACCTCTCCACGAACCACTTAATAGAATATTAGTCTACGTCTTCATTTATACCATAAACGTGGTTTTGTCGTTGCGTGTAATTGCTTTCACCGATCCAAATAATGATGTATTATATTCGTTTGTTTTCGTTCTTTGACAGAGAACATTTCCACGAACCAAAGCATCGTCTGCCTGTCTTTCTTCGGTTGCAACGTTTTTCGAAATATTTACTTCTGCGTTCACAGATTGATCTTTTTAGTTTCAGAAGATCCCGTTAAGGGTGAAAGCAACGATTCTTTGCTTAAACTTTAATCTGTTAATTTATATAATAGCGAAAAAGAAAGAAAACAGTAGAAAAAGTAACGGGATTTTCTCACAGAATAACATCAAAACATTTATTTACAAAATCGGTATTTCCGCATTATTTGTACCGGTTTCAGGTTGTTGGCTTCTTCATACGACGGATTTAAATTGCATATTAATCAGAACAATAAGTATATGAGAAGAAATTTTTTTATATACTGAATAGGAATTTCTTCAGAGCTGCTGTGGATTCTGTGCTTGTTTATGGCTCTATCACTTGGACGCTAACCTCAACACTGGAGAAAAAGCTAGACGGGGCATACACACGTATGCTCCGTGCTGCTTTATACTTATCTTGGAGGGAACACCCAACAAATAAGGATCTCTATGGCAATATACCACATATCAGCAAGTCAATACGTAAACAGAGAATCAGATTTGATGGCCACTGTTGGCGCAACAAGGAAGAAATAGCAGGTGATGTATTGTTATGGTGTCCATCTCATGGAGCAAGAAACGGTGGTGGTCCCAAGAAGACATACGTCAAGCAGCTTGAGGACGATACTGGATGCACTGCGGAAGAACTGACAAACGGTATGAGAGACAGAGATGGATGGAGAAAACGTGTCGGAGAAGGCCGAGCAAGCTCGACTTGATGATGATGATGATGTATAGAAAAGTTCACATTTTTGTATGTAGTTTTCTCTGTTTCTCTCTTAGTGTTGACCTTAGATGTGTCACCATTAATAGTATAAATAAATGTTTTGATGTTATTCTGAGAGAAAATCCCTTTAGCATTTTCTACTGTTCTTTTTTTTTTTACTATTTTATATATATCAACTCGTGTGTCAATTGTCTACATTCTCTCTCTCTCTCTCTCTCTCTCTCTCTCTCTCTCTCTCTCTCTCTCTCTCTCTCTCTCACTCTCTCTCTTTATATATATATAAATATGTGTGTGTGTGTGTGTGTTCGTGTTCGTGTGTGAGTGTGCTTTTGTTTATGTATGGGTGTTGTGTGTGTGTGTGTATGTGTGTGCATGTACGTATATCCAAATGGTAGTTCGCCCAAGTTACAGGTTCATATAATTTATCTAGAAGTAAAATTTATTCTACGGAAATTAATCAGCTTAACTACACGATTTTAGTCCAGGGAGAGATGTTAGCACATGAAATAGAAAAAGGCTTTACTACAAAAAGAGGTAAGTATGTAGAACATTCATATTCATACACACGCATACATGTTTTTATGTTAATATAGTTTTTGTTTTTTGAGTCTCTTTCACATCCGTCAACCAATGTTCCAGGTTATGGAACAGCGGAAAAGCCTGCACGTGACACTAATGTGAAAGGAGCCGAAGATTTCACAGGGGACATTCAGCTGACTCTTTGAATTACAGATACGATTCATTTTTACCATATCAATGGTCGGTACAACGTGAACTAAAGTGTCTTACTCAAGAAACCGTTGCGCCAACAGGAGTCGAACTCACGTACGTGAATATGTATACAAAACGAAGTGCCGAGTAGTTAAGTCAATTTCAAAGACCACACCACCATTGATACACATCCACACGTAATAATACATATGTCTATATACACACACATACACACATATACATTCATATGTATGCGTGTGTGTATATATGTACATATATATGTGTGTGTGTATATATATATATACATATATATACATATATATATATATATATATATATATATATATATATATATATATATATATATATATATATATATATATATGTATATATGTATATATATATGTATATATATATTATATTATATTTTATATATATATATATATACATATATATATACATATATATATATATATATATATATATATATATATATATATATATATATATATATATATATATATATATATAGTGTGTGAGAGAGAGAAGGTGAGAGGGATAGAATATAAATTTTTCTTCATAGAATCTAATTATCTTTCAGATTTCCATTGTACTCTTTATTTGAATTATTTTTTCAAAGATTTGCCGGAGTTTCGGCAGATATATCAAATTTTTCGGGAGATATATCAAATTTTTCTTCCAAGTTATTTTTGATCCTGCAGAGTTTGATCTTATCTCTACAACAAGTAAAACATATGATTCACGAAATTAGTTATTTCACTGACAATAGACAAAATATATTTAAGAAAAAATAATTTAAAACTTGTGTGATGTCCAATGTAATGATAGTCATTCACATTTTTTGTATGTATGTGTTTATGTATGTATGTATGTACGTTTCTATGTATGTATGCATCTATACATTTGTGTATGTATGTTTTTTATGTATGTATGAGTGTGTTAGTCTGTATTTATATATTTACGTATGCCACCTTTCCTCAATTTTGAGTTTATTTTGAGCAGCTAACTTCCATTCAAATGTAGGAGCATGTTCAGTCCTCGACCAGATTCAAAAATTTCTAAGTGTTGCCAGTTGCTTACGGCGCAGTGATGCAATATTCTTAAATATCTGCACAATTTCACAAAATATTTTAATAAGAGAATTAATTTATTCAACTGTTGCCCATGCGCATACGAATACATTTTCAAACCATGCAAGGCCACACCGACACCCATATAAAAACTCTACAAACAACCGATTACAGAAGTATCTCAATAGACCACTAAGCATCTCCAAATATTTACACACTGAAAGTACAACCCCAAACTGATATGATGAACCTTTCCTTGTTGCTATCAATCCAGATCACAGAACACTTTCTTCAAGAATTATCCATTAGATAATTAATCTACATTCAAGTTGTGCCACTCATTTATGAATTTCTACAGCCAACACCATTTAGACAATAAATTATGCATACATTTATAATGTTGTACTGCCCTGCAACAGTTACATCAAAATGGCGTTTCAGAGAATAATTCAAATTTAATTATACACCTCTACCAGACTACCTCCTCTACTTTTACTTCGTAATGACTCTTTATCGCTAAACATTACTTCTCATCGTCTCTTCGAAGACCTGTTTCAGTTATTTTGATAGAACAGGAATTCATATTTCTAAACTGGTGTCATAAACGCCCAGGATATAACTTTCCTAAGTGACACAGTTGTAACCTAATGAGACCGATCACTTTCGACGTAGGCCCCTTGTGCCTCAACGCCCAGCTATTCTTCCACTGTTTGAAGTACAGCAGGAACGCTTTTTCTTGAACGGTCCTTAGCTGCTGCGTCGACCTTATCTTGGCCCTGAAAGTAAAAGCCTTTCAGTGGATTCTTCATTTTGGTGATCAACCTGAATTCAGAATGAAATATGTCTATAGAGTATGGTGAAGAAGCAAAATGCACACCCATTTACAGCTGAATTTCCTAAATTCAATCGCAAATTCTATATTGACAATTTCTTCCCTCGAGCATTTTGTTTATTGAATTCTCTTCCGGTGTCTTTCTTTCATGAACACTACAATATGCATAATTTCAAATGTAACATCAATCGTCATCAATCCGTTTAAATATATTCTCTCTATCCTTTTCTCGTCTCAGGAACCCAGTGCCATGTTGAGGCTTTATTGATTTGCTTGGGATGAGTAAATTAAACCTTACGTATCATATCACTTCATAAATTGGCTGACAGTAAGTGACAAACATATCCATATAAACAACACTCACGCACATGTATATTTATGCACACACACACGCACACACACACGCACGCACGCACGCACACACACACACACACACACACACACACACACACACACATACACACACACACACGCGCACACACACACGCACACACACACACACACACACATATATATATATATATATATAAGGAAAAAAGATGAAATCGAAAATGCAACTGGAGTCTTTCTAAAAAATATATATATTTATTTGGTTCCTTTACCGGTTTCGCAGTTCCTCTTTTCAAAAGTAGAATTGAGATGGAGGGTCTGTGGTTTTTCTCACATATCAGGTGTAAGAAAAACCACAGACCCTCCATCTCAATTCTACTTTTAACAAGCAGAAGAAATGTCAAACCAGTAAAGGAACCAAATAAATATATATTTAAAAAAAAAAAGACTCTAGTTGCATTTTCAATTTCATCTTTTTTCCTTATACTTTCACTCGTGTAGGACATCTCGGTTATTTTTCATTTTGTAAAAAAAACCTCATTTTCTAATATATATATATAATATGCACATGATGTACAGGAGCATTTATAAAATCTAGAATCAAGGTTACCGACTTTACGAATAGAATAATCAAGATAGTTAAATTGAATATACACACAGGGATGCACATTTACACATATGTGCATAGTTAATAATTTAATATGTATGAACATAAACGTGCGTATATACATTATTTGTAATTAATGAAGTACGGGTTTATAGTTAAACCTGCGACTTTGTGTAAAATGTCGACCATACTTAAATATGGAATGATACGCGATGGGGGCCCCCACAGCCCCGGCGGACAGAATGGAGAAAGCATTTTCCCGGAGGACGGCAAGGGAGACGCGCTGGAAAAGCCACTCCAACTCGCGGGGCTCACACCTGCGGCTGGCCATCTCAGCACCTATGGTGGTGAGTAGGGAGGTAGCCCTAGAGCTGAGGACACCAGAAGTCTTCACGGCCCGGGCTATTTGAGCGAACCTATCTTTCAACCCGAACATCTCATAAGCAGAAAGATTCAGACCGTGCACTCATACACACATATTCATGAAAATTTACACACAGATACACAAACATACACAAAATGAATTTTAGAGTTTCACATACATTTCCAAGCGGGCATATACTCACATACATAAACATATATTCAAGTGCACATAATATAAAAAATATATATAACTGACCAGTCCATCAAGTATTCTATCTATGTTATCAACGTTTGGTCCTTGAAAGTAGATTTCTTTCTCAATAGACGAAACAATCCTTGCACTCCTCCAAACACCACTGAGACACACCCATATAAGAAAATAAAAGAGTCTAATCTAGAGACGCCATCAAGTTTTAGGTTTCGATTTCAGGAAATGTTTAAATTATTTCTGTTGTCCGGATGTATTTAGTTTTATGTTTATTTCGTTGTGATTTAATTTATGTATTTTTATATTCGTGTTTATTTGTTATACATAAGACAAACCCCCTCTCGCCACCAACAAGAACAACAACAATAACAAGAACAACAATAATAATAATGATGATGATAGTGATGATTATGCTAACAAGTTAATCATTTTAAATGCTTAACCAATTACACTCACGCACGCACACACACGCACACACACATACACACGCGCGCGCGCGCGCACGCATACTCACTCACGCACACACACACACACGCACACACACACACACACACACACACACATTCACTCTCCCTCACTTACACTGGCATACATGATCTCACCTCTATTTTGGCATAAATTGATTTTAACTTAATAATAGATCGTAGCGTAGAAAATATTTCCCTGTTACACTTTATAGTACAAATCATACAGAAACACACGGATACACACGTATAGAAGTATATACGCATTCGTTCGAAACTACAAAACACATACGCTCTTGCTTACAAAGGTGAACAGAACCTTATGCATCCCACCATATATATTTGCAGACACAGTTACATCTTAACAGCATGAATACTCGCAAAAAAATAAGCCTTCGAAATAAATCAACCAGAACAAAATACCAACCAGAATTATTTCATTGGACATAAAATATGGAGTAATTATCATTAATTGCTAAGAATCAGTTGAACTATCCAGATACCCAGTGATGTAAATCATTGTTGCATATCTATGTTGACACAATTGTCAATTAAATTTTCCTTAGATGTTTCATAAATATATCATGGATCATTTAATGTAGAAACATTTATTTATTTCCTCTCCTGAATTACTTCCCTCTTACTAACTCCTCTACCTATGTCACCCACAGCTGTGCCAAAGTCATACATAACGCTTGGGGCGCCTTAAGCAGTAATTATAATTATTTATCACTTCCTTTATTCTCACTAAATGATATTTCTATTGCCAGACCGTGAATGGAAATTGGCTATATTACTAAATATTTAGCCTACCTGCTGAGCTGTACCCTGTCAGTATTAAAATCACTTCAGTTATTACCGTTAATTTTCCAGTTTGTAATTAATCATCATTTGTAGGGTTAGCACGAGGGTGCAAGTATATCACTGTTATATAGTGCTGCATCCAAAAGGTAAATACTACATATATACATTCATACATACACATACATATATATATGTGTGTATATATATATATATATCATAAATGTATATATATGTAAATACATATGTATATAACAAAGAAGGTGTGGTAAGATACCAGGTGGACCACAACGCACCAGAGTACGCGATACTTAGGGTAGTAGAGTGGGTAATATGAAAATAGTCAGGACCCCGACGGCTGAGCTCCGGCCGTTTCGACAGCTAGATCAGAATAGATCTAGCTTCGAAACGGCCGGAGCTCTGCCGTCGGGGTCCTGAGTATTTTCATATATATATATATATATAGGAACGAGTAGGACCTAGATGGCTGTGCTCAAGCCGTTTCGACGGCTAATTCAGGACTAACAGTCCAGAATTATCCGTCGAGACGGCTTGAGCTCAGCCGTCGGGGTCCTACTCGTTCCTATTACCCACTCTACTACCCTAACTATTAAGTACTTTGGTGCGTTATGGTCCATCTGGTTCCTTACCACATTTCCTTCGTTATATATATATATATATATATATATATATATATATATATATATATATATATATATATCAATGATATTAATAAATGGAAACTATATTTATAAAATCATATCTATTCTATTATATATATTTCAAGGGTACCAAATACAATGTTTGTTTTATAAATATTGACATATCAACGAAGGTGATCTTAAGGGTTCAAGTTTTTCCTGGATAGTAAAAGGAAAGAGGGGAAAGAGAGGAAAAGTCAAATATTTCAAATTATTAAGATGAATATGCAAATGAGGTTAAAGTATAGGGCTGAAAAAAATGCTATTTTTAGACACTAGGTAGATTAAAATAATTATTAGGATATATATATGTATGTGTAGGAAGAAAAAACAGAAAGAAAGAAAAGCTTGTATTTACGTGAATTTAAAAAGAATTAACAGTTTGTAGGAATGGTGGAATATGATTCCAGAATTTAAAAAAATATATTTAGCTATATTATGAGTTATAATATTATATATACAATCAATTATATTATATGAAGAATTATGGTTGTAAGTACATTTTATCTTATTACATTGTAACAGGTTGTAAGTATATAAATATCTATATAGATTAATAAGTGTGCAAGTATAAGTATTATTGGTGATTTTATAGATATAAAAGACACGTATTAATTGTGGTGGATTGGCAGTATCGGTAGAGAGTCGGACGCCATGCTTTGAAGCATAGAGTTACGTCCCTTTATGATCTGAGTTCAAATCTCGCCGAGGTTAACTTTGCCTTTCATCCTTACGGGGTCGATAAAATAAAGTACCAGTAATGTACTGGACAATTGCTGGCCTTGTGCCTAAAATAGAAACAATTTATTGTTTACATTTCTAATATGAGTTACGAAGGATGTTGATTTTACAATATATATTTAAGAAAAAGACGTAGTTCAAATTTTAAGAGAAGAACAATTTGTAGATTCAAACATTATCATGCAACATTGAAAATATTTTCAGAACATTATTAATTTAGCGAAAGATGAAGCATAGAGTTACGTCCCTTTATGATCTGAGTTCAAATCTCGCCGAGGTTAACTTTGCCTTTCATCCTTACGGGGTCGATAAAATAAAGTACCAGTAATACACTGGGTAATTGCTGGCCTTGTGCCAAAAGTAGAAACAATTATTAATTTAGCGAAATTATATAATTTATCATACAAGTTATGTCTATGTTTGCTCAATTGTAAAGGAAAAGATAACTCGAATATTATTTGCTAACCATTATAAATCTCTCTCTCTCTCTCTCTATATATATATATATATATATATATTTAATACATTAACAGAGAAGGCTTTAAGCAATACTCAGACCGACATCCATCTCACTCAACAAACATTAGGATATACCTGAGTATAACCCTAATTATATGTTTGGGGTGCTAACTATATTGTATTTTGCATATAGCCGACTGTATTATTTTATATGAGACATACTTAAATACATCTCTCCTTCCAAACGATCGTTTCGTTATAAGTTTTCTACAAATTAGGAAAATAATGTCCAGGTTATGTAGAAGCCTGCATATAGTCCATAGGTATACATGCAGGTGGGCACTTATAACTCATCAGTGGATGCCCAGCAATATCAATATAAAACACCATACTGATATTAATATTCAGCGATGGTCCCCGTCAGTGCTAGAATGACCGCCAAATTTGAAATTCCAGCAGTCTCTCAAAAAGAAATTTCACACTGTCCCAAACGGGAAGGGGAGGTCATCGAAAAACATAAAATAATATATACGCAGATCAATTAATTCTGTCATGAATTTTAATCACGCGTGAAGAAGTGAATTGGATATTAAAAAAAATATATATATATGTATGTATTATTTATACACACATAGATGTATTTTCTCAGGCAAAAATGGACATGAGATACAGGCAAAACAATCATTACTTCATACAAAGAATAAATAAAGAAAGTCATACCTAGATATCTGGAATTTTCATCTCCGGCCAATTCAAGTGTATAATACTTAATACATTAACAGAGAAGGCTTTAAGCAATACTAGCAGCTTAGCCCGGTTGCACTCGGGGCTTCTCGGGGCCACTTTTTAATAAGTTAATAAGTTGAGGGGCGACGTGAAGAGAGTGGTTTGACAGAGAGACGTTGGATTGAGTAGGGTTCAAAGATGTTATTTCAGGGCTTCTTTGTAGACAACGTTCCCGGTGTTGCCCGGGTTACCACAAATGAAGAGATTGTGTGGACTGCCGACGCGGGAGCAACCGACGTATAGTTGACCATGGGCAAATACCTGCTGTGTTAGATTTAGGCCAACAACTTGAAGCGATTGTCCCTGTGCTTTGTTAATGCTCATTGCAAAGCAGAGTTTTATGGGAAACTGCCGTCGCGTAAATTCATAGAGGAAGTCAGAGGGACTAAGGCTCATAGGGGTAATTAAACTGGTCACGCCTGCAGCGGGTCCGTCAAAATGGTTGTCTCCAGAATGTGGGTCCGTTTTTATGATTAAACGCATTCCGTTGCATAGTTCTAGTGCATCCAGGTTCCCCAACAGCATAACTGGCCCACCAACCTTCAGTTTCAGATCATGAGGAGGAAGTCCTGGAGGTAGTTGACTGTTGAGGAATTCAATTGGGTAGATGACGGCGTCGTCCGCGTTTTATTGGTGTCAATCGACTTGAAGGAGACTTAATTTCCGGGAATCTGATCGAATAGTTTTTGGTTCATCACGTCAACAGTGGCATTGTGTGGTGCAAAAATAGCTCTCCTTTTCAGCCAGGTGTGATCATGGAATCGTGATTCTAGGTCTGGAAATACAGATAACATTAAATCGTCAATGTTTGACACACAGTTCCCAAAAGGCAAACGGATATGCTCTTCATCCAATCCAGATGGAATTCCATTACCAACTTCCAGTAGATGTTTTGAGAAATCGATGGAGTCTGCATCACCATGGACATGCGCTCTCATGTTGATAGTCAGATGTAGTTTGTGGACATACTGCCTTACGTAGGACGACTTGATGCATGCGTTCACTTCGTCAGCTCTAGTGCTTCTAGTGATAACAGGAAGAGTCTGTCGGAAATCGCCAGCCAGCAGTACTGTCGCTCCACCCATGACGCGTGAGTTCCGACGCAAGACCTTGAGAGTTCGATCCAGAACCTCAAAGACCGCCTTGTGACTCATGGTAGCCTCGTCCTATATGATCAGGTAGCACACAGAAAGAAGATGTGCTTTAGGGTCGCCACGATCTATTCTACATGTAGGATTCTCCTTCTTTGCAATGTCCAAAGCAATTTGAATGCGGAGTGTGCCGTACGACCGCCATGTAACTGTGTCGCCGCAATACCACTGGAGGCGACCACTAAAGCAATCCGCTTGTCTTTTCGTAGCTTCGCAAGCAAAAGATTGATGAGAAAGTGTTTCCTGTTCCGCCAGGAGCATCCAGGAAAAATAGCCGTCCCTCATTTGAATTGACACTCGAGAGAATTCTACATATGCCCGTCTCTGGTCATGCAAAAGTCTGGGTTGGTCCTGAGCTACCTGATGTGTCATATCGTCGATGTTGTAATTTAACTCACGCATAAACTCCACATCTAAAGCACTGTGAGTGTTTCGAGGTTGTGGCAAACGGAAATCAGACACACCGCCAACTCCAAGAGCTTTAAGATGGTTGTCCATGTCAATGAGGGCCTCATTGTACACCGCATCGTTGACAGCAAAGCCAGCCGCTGGATATTCTGCTCGTAGTCTACGGAGGATGTCCTCTGACATGTTGTCCTTATGCGTTTCCCAAAGCTTAAGGGGTTCACTTACGCCACAGAACAATAGCATTATGCAAAACAGACGTCTCATTTCTCGTGGCATCTTACATTCAGCAGCCTCTTCAACGCCACGTTCAGGTGGGCATCATCCTCGAGTAGCCCGCGCTTCACGCACGTGTCCCTGTAACTGGAACAAATGTGGCCATCGAAAAGTCTTAGGTCGGCGAATGACTTGGGCCTTTTGATTTGATGCAGCAACATTCTCAGCTAAAAGCATTCTTGTTGCTTCGGATGAACATTGTACACGCGTCCGATGGCATTACTTCTGAATACACCTACCCAATCCTCAACTTTTTCGCCTTGTCGCCGCCGATGCTATTTTTTGTTCGACCAAGTGAAGTAGGTAGGTACATCGACGTAAAAAGGGTAACTGCAAACTTATCGACAGAACATAGCTTAAAAATGCTGTAAGCGTCATCTCAGGTGGCTGTTCGGGAGCAGCCAATGCGGTTTCCTCAGTGAAATAAACGCGTTGACCATTCTTAAGGGAACATTCAAGTTAACAACTGTTGGAGAGCACCGGTAAATTTCAAGCCCCAAAATGCGCCAAGCCTCTATATTGGACGAAATGTATCTTCCCATCATGAACTGAGTAATTTCGTCTTTTGATTCTACACCATCACTGAGGCCAACCACCGCCATGTCGCCGCCTTTGTTGATGTATTTAATGCTTTTAACAGATGTGCAGGACTCCACATTGATGTGAGCATTAAAAACTTTAGCCAGCAAAGGGCTGTAAGGCACCACCCAGCTGTTGTCAATGTCGTATTCTTTCTCTTTCTTCTTAATCCTAGCCGAAAGGCCACCAGCATCGGGAGCACACCGCCGGTAGATGGGGTAGCCGTCAACCCCACTGCAAGTTTCCCTTGTGAAGGCTCTGGGGTAGTGTTTGGTGCACTTGTTCCCCGCCATGAATGAATTTTGGCTGGTAAGGGCACCACAGGGTCCATGTATCATATTAGCCAGCACAATGTTGTAAAGCTACAAATCAATTTGGGGATCGGGAATCTCTGCACATATAATGCGATCAATGTCCGTAGGTCTGATTCGTTCTTTGCACCAAATAAGAATATGTGTGTGGAAGACCCCCGCTTCTGGCATTCCACAGTATACATCCAAGCATTGAGTTGTCTATAGATGGCCTTATCTTTCAGCAAGCACATTAGTTTCTGGCAGTAATATCATTAGACTCTGGCTGTAATATCATGCCTGTCACTCGTCACCTGGCTCGCGAATAAATTCTCCTTAATCTCCACCCAATTAGGATTAAATGTGAAGGTAATAAAATGTTCCGGCCGCCCAAACTTACGGACATACGCCATGGCATCCTGTGTCCGTTTATGCATGTACCGGGGTGAGCCACTAAAGCTTGAAAGAAGGATCACCTGATGCCCAACATTGGTTGCGTCACCGTCACGCTGCAAAGCATCCTTAAGATGAGCGTATTGAACCCCTCTCAGTTCTTTTTGATGGGTACGTATGTATAGAAGACGTTCAGCTTCAATATTTGCGTACATATCAACCAAGAACTGGTTTGTCACCTCTTTGAACCTAAGTAGTTGGTTGAATTGACCGTCTCTGATCATGAGTAGGTATGCATAAAATTCCATGCTGGAAACTTTCTTTGGTAAAGCAGCAAGACTTTTCGGATCAATTGTGAGAATCTCGAAGTTGTAGCCGTCCTCGCCGTAGAGAAAAAGAAAAGGGTACTGCAAGCAATCGTACGACCGATGGGTTTCTGCAACGAACGTCAGTCTGTTGTTGCGATGCTGAATGATGATGTCACGTGCACCATGATTTTAGTCAACCATTATTGCCGTTATCTCGCTGCTAGTTGGAGCGTTGAAACATCCAGGATGCCCACCCGCAGGTCGTCTGTCAGCTCCGATGATCAATTTCATCTCATGTCTAGAGACCCAAAGGTCCAAAGCACTCTTCTAGTCACGGACATACGGATGTGTTGCATGGAGCATAGTTTAAGTTCCGCAACAATGTTCCCGTCAACAGATGAATTGATCTTGTATCTTTGGGAAACTTCCTCATCATTCCCGCCCATGAAGAATATCTGGAGGAATTTAGGCTCCTCGCCTAGCTGTGGGCGAAGCCTTCCCATTAGGTGGTAACACTAACCTTGAATTTTGTAGGTGTAATGTTTTTCTTCCTTTCTTTCTTCGTTGTTGTCACAATTGCTGGCGACACCGGTGTTGTTGCTGTTGTTGTTGTTCTTTTTGTTTTTCTGCCATCCCTTACACCAAATGATGTCATAGCAAAGCATGAACTGTATCTCCAAATGCTTTTGCGAAACTTCACTCCGAGGTCAGAGTTACCAATGAGAAAATTTTGCAGCAAACCAGGAGGATCAGCCAGCGCCTGAAGTCGAACTTTTCCCCCGGAACAGCAAAGATCTGGACCCTCACCGTCCCACTTCTTAGCCCACAGGACTGACATACCTTATCCATTTTTCCAAGCGCCAAATCCGGGTGATTGGTGTAATCATCAGTAGGATTGTAGTTAAAGCCAGCTTTTAAGCAAAAGGTGTCCTTGTAATAGCAGCATTTTCTTGACGTTTACGCCGTCTACCTGCCAGCCTTTCTTCCCTTGCTTCCGGAGTCTCGTTGAGACGTGAGCGTTTACATCGAGTGCGCTGGTCAGAAAGACGGTCCTTCCTTGCCTCCGGAGTCTCGTCGAGACGTGAACGTTGGTGCTGATCGCGCTGGGCAGAAAGACGGACCTCCCTTGCTTCCGGAGTCTCCTCAAGGTGTGAGAGTTGGCGCCGATTGCGGTCGGCAGCAAGACGGGTCCCCCGTGCCTGCAGAGTCTCCTCGAGACGTGAGCGTTGGTCGCGAGTGCGCTGGGCAGTAAGATGGGCCTCCCTTGCCTTTGCAGTCTCGTCGAGACGTGAGCGTTGGCGCTTAATGTGCTGTGCAGTAAGATGCATCCCTTGCATTCGATGTCTCCTGGAGTTAAAAAAAAACTGAATGCTTTTACTCGGCCACTACTGTTTTACAACTTCGCAATACAGAAATAATATTTTTATGGAGATAAAAGAAGCAAAATAACAAAGGATATCGATAAAAAAACGTACCTGCGCACGCACCTCCATTCTTCGCAATTTAAAGGCTTTATTTCGTTTAGAAGAAAATACTGGTCGTTTTCGGTTAGGCATAGAAGCAGTGTAAAAGTATTTTAGGTTAAATACTGAACCACTGAGAGCACGTAGTTGTTTCAATAAAAAGTTGCATTAAAAGGGGGAGGCATTGGATGTAAAATGCTAAGCTAAAAGCCAAAGATTAATTTCATTGTTTACGTATAATGAATTAGAAATGCTTCACTAAGAGATGGATATGAAAGTATTTTAGGTTTAATAGTATAGGGAGGTGTGTAGCATACATACATACATACACACGACGCTCAGCTTTATATAAGTATCGTATGTATGTGTGTGTGTGTGTGCGTGTGTGCTATACGAGCGACGACAGATCAAATATATATAACACGTGACTGAATGTTAATTAAAGTTTGCTGGTGCTTCTCTGTCTCTCCCTCTCTCTCTCTCTCTCTGAATATCTAACACTTTAATTGTATCTCTCTCTGTCTAACGGCCTATCTCTCTCTGCAGTGTTGTCATATAGGGAGCGAGGAGCGACAGAGAAAGCAAAGCAGTTAAATTATAGAAAGGAGTAATGATCTATTATAGAGAGAGGGAAGAGCGAGAGAGAGAGTAAAGCTAAGAAACTATAGGGAGGTAAAACCGATAGGAAAATACCATTTTTGGCTCTAGAAACAACATTTCTCAATTTAGAGAATCCGACGTAGATCCGTCGCTTCCTCAGCACCATTTACATTAATGTGTAAATTTTCATGACAATTTTTGCCCATTTCACATTTATATAATAGATATATATATAGTAATAATAATAAATGTGAAGACTAAAATCTAAAGAGGGCGCTATAAGGATAAACATATATCAAATATATGCAGAAGATCCAGTTAAGGATGGAAGATTAAACTTTAATCAGTTATTTTAATATATATATAAGTGTGTATATGTGTGTGTGTGTGCTAATACATATGCTAACACACAAAATCGTTTCACAAATTTATACCAATCCACAAAATTACCGCAAAAATACCCAAATGCAATAACTATCGATCGCACAGGCCTGTTCACGGAGTAGTCAGTCCACATGATATGAAGGTATAATATATATATACGTAACTAAAACTACCAATTGCCTTAACCTGATATTAAATATATCTGCATAATACCAACGCTATCAACGAATTCGAGGAAACACAGGCATAAACGAATCAGACACATTCTACTAAAAAAAAACATTGAAACATGAAACACGTCCTTGAAAACTATATGAGAAAACTCATACCAACCCACTTACTAACCTGGATCATTTCTTCATATGGAGGTGACTGACATCATACTTTCTCCTACTAAGCCCCCTTTTTTTCTTAACTTCCTTTCCTAAACATCTCACACTACTCATACGTCTAACGGTTCTCCTCTTATCTGAACTTTCCAGAAGAAGATGTTCTGTCCGAAACATTTAAACGTTAGTATATATATTATATATATAATATATATATATATATATATGTAGGAGGTGAGTTTTATTGTAGTACAATAAAGTAATGCAGATATCGGATAAGAAGCACTCTACAATTTGTAGGACTGGAGTATAAATAATATATAAGATCAAAAGATAGTTAAAAGAGTTCCATGTATTTTATTATGCGCATTTCAAAAACAAATATCATCATGCAATAACATTTGTGTTTTCGTCAGATAAAATAGGGAGATATGTTATGAAGGTTAAAACACACTTGTGAATAGTGCAGTTTTAAATCAACATATGAAAAGTAGTTTTAGATTGATGTATGATATTGGGAAAAACATTTTTTTTTAATGGGAGCCTCCGATTCATCCCAATTGACAGATTTAATTGGTATCTTTATTTTGAACTCTTTGAGTCGGAAAATTCCTCAACTTCGCGGTGGAATTTATCGTGACGATGGACTCTTTACTATCTTAAATTGCAACATAGTTAACCTTAATATTATTAAGAACAATATACGTAATCACTTTAACCAACATAACTTAAAAATTGAATTTGATAACAGCATCAAACTAGCTAATTTCTTGGATGTATCTCTTAATCTTGACACTGGCCTATATTACCCTTACCATAAAAACAATGAGAACCTAAATTATGTTAATTTTAAATCTAACCACCCCACTAATATTAAGAATGCTATAGTTAGTAATATTGGAAAAAGAATATCTAACCTATCTTCTAATAAAAACATCTTTGATGCTAACGCCAATTACTATAATAATGCGCTTTCTAAAGCCGGTTATCCTGATAAAATCAAATATAGTAAAGAAATAAATTCTAGAAGATCTTACAGTAGAATAATTAATCATGATCATTCCAATAACTTTAATAAAAGACCTAGATACAAAAACATAATCTGGTATAATGCTCCTTCCTCCATTAATATTCCTAAATTATTCTTTAGTGCCTTAAATAAATACTTTCCTCCCTCACATATCTATAGTAAAATATTTAACAAACACACTATAAAATTTTCCTATTCGACCTCCTCCAACATCTCCAACATTATCTCTAAACACAACAATAAAATACTAAATACTAAATCTCTTCCTTCCAACATTGAATATCATAATAATAGTAATAGTACTCCCGACGTCATTGTAAACTCTAGGCTAATTTCCTCAAACCCAAATACAACGTCAAACGCAACTTCGCTAAATGTTCTTAGTCCCATTCTAAATCAAGAAACTAGTATTCCTATCGTAAATAACTTCTCCAATCCAATTCCTTCTATAGATAACACTAGGTCACTTGTTAATAACTCTGCTAATCTCTCTAATTGCAATTGCAATTGCCCTGTTAAAAATAAATGTCCTCTCAACAAGCATTGTCTTGAAAAAAACTTAATCTATGAATGTAAAGTTATAACTGACACCAATTCATTAACCTATTTTGGCTTCACTTCCACCTCCTTTAAAGCTCGTCTTTATAATCATAATTCGTATTTTAAATACCAACTTAAAAGAACCAACACGGCACTCTCAGAACTCATATGGTCCTTGAAAGACAAAAATATTAACTATAACATCTCTTGGAAAAAGGTTTCTTCTGCTTCTTGAACAGTTCTCTATCCAAGACATGCAATCTCTGTTTAAGTGAAAAATTTACCATTATATCTAATTTAGATTCTATAATAAATAGACGCACTGACTTGTTTTCTCTCTGCTTGCATAAATTCCACAGAACATTCCATAAAGTATACAGCTAATATCTAATACTTTATCAATTTAAAATCCTTTTCTCAAAGGCACATATATATATATAAATATATATTTCTTTAAAAATATACCCATCTTTCTACCTTATTTCAAAGTTATTTATTATACATTATATAATACTAGTTATTCATTCTATATCACTCCTATTTATCACTTACCTTTCTTTCTTTTTTCCTTTTCTTTTTCTTTTTCTTTTAATTTCTAACCCCTAATCTGTACCTTTTCCTTGATACTTCTCAATTATCATTGTGCCTAACGTAGAAACAATTATTATACAGCACAATATATTCTTACTTTATATCACCTCGAAAAAACCCTTCGTAAACATAAACATTTTTTTGACGTTAGATTATTCATCCTCAATTCATTATTTTTTTCTCCCCTTCATGCTCATCTAACTTATTCATCCAATCTACTACTTCTTTCACAATATATCCTTACTTACATTACTATTGCTATATTTTTATATTTTTTAAATAATACACATCAACAATTTCTTTCCATCGCACATATTATTAAACCATTAAATATTATTCTTAATACATATTAACAATTTCTTTTCATCGCACATATTATTAAACCCTTCAATATACAAACCTTAACTTAACATTATTTTTTTCTCTTCGTTAATTTTCAAATTCTTTTAATTTATATATTATCTTTCAACGGTTTTTCAACCTCTCTATGTAAAACAATATATTTTTTCTCAGTTATAAAAGCTATCTCTTTCTCTCTATCACCCATCTCTCCTCCTATCTCATCCTTCCTCATTATACTCCCCCCTCCACTTTTTACTCTTATCTCCTCCTCTTTTTCACCCCCCCCCTAAAAAATATTTTCCCAATATCACACATCAATCTAAAACTACTTTTCATATGTTGATTTAAAACTGCACTATTCACAAGTGTGTTTTAACCTTCATATCATGTCTCCCTATTTTATCTGACGAAAACGCAAATGTTATTGCATGATGATATTTGTTTTTGAAATGCGCATAATAAAATACATGGAACTCTTTTAACCATCTTTTGATGTCATATATATATATATATATATATATATATATATATATATATATATATATATATATATATACGAGGTGTGTCAGAAAAGTTCCAGGAGTGATGTCACAAAAGATTTATATATATATATATGGGGAATAGGATTGGCTGTGTAGTTGCTAGTTAAGGTAGGCTTAAATTGGAATGAGAATATGAAGAAAGCAAGAACGTGGGGAGGAGTATTCCTCATCAGTTGTCTACTGGGGTTTTTCGGATATTTCAACGCTTTAAAAACAAGATATCTACCCTCAGAGCGTTCAATAACTGGGTAAGTTATTGGGAAAACGAAGGAGGGGGGGGGATTAAAATAGAAGGGAAAAGGGGAGAAACGAGAAAACAGCGAAAAAACAACAACAACAAACCGAGCAATGTGCGAACAACTTAAGGTAAGAAAATCCAAGACCACAGTGATAACTGAACTTAAGTTCGAGAGCATGTGGGCGAGGTAAAAGACACGACTGACCCCAGCGCGTTTAAGTGAGAAAAGGACTGCTAGTGGGTCAGGCGAGGGAATCAATGAGGTGGCTGAAAGAGAGAGGGTGAGTGAAAGTGAGAGGGAGAAAGGGAGAGGAAGAAAGTGGGGTAAGAGTAGATATTAACGAAATAGGAGAAAGAGGACGAGTCACGGCGAAACATGATAAAATATATGGAGAATAGGATTGGCTATGTAGTTGTTACTTAAGGTAGGCTTAAATTGGAATGAGAATAAGAAAGCAAGAACGGACGGGGCGATTTTTCCTCATCAGTTGTCTACTGGGAGTCTCGGATAGTTCAACGCTTTAAAGACAATATATCGACCCCCAGAGCGTTCAATATATATATATATATACTCAAATTAATTACTATAATGTTTTGTGCACTAAACACCTATTATTAGATGATAGTTTTCTACTATTATGAATCTCCACATCTAAACTAGGTTGCTTGCATATATATATATTTTACAATGAGGCTAATTATGTCCATAGTATCTTCTATATTTTCTAATGTCACTGCCTTGTGAAGAGTATCTATGTCCCTCGTGTAGCGTAGACTAGCGATGCTTGAAACTGATATTGAGAAATGGAAAAGAGAGAAAGAGAAACAGAAAAATAGGAAACAACATACCTAGTGGCATTTATTCCATGACGCTAATAACGATTCCTAATTTATGTATAATGACAGCACTTTGACGGGACAGGAATGCGAAGTCGATTATATCGACCCAAATGCTTGATTGATATCTGTCTTATCGACCCTGGAAGAAATACAGCGAAAGATGACCTCAGCGAGCGGGATTGAAACTTGAACGTAATGGGCCCTCGGTTTAACGATTGTGTCAATGCACTACACTCGTTCTAGCTAATAATGATTTCTAAATTACGCACATAGCCAGCAATTTTAGGGAGAGGAAAGCCGATTAAATCGATCAGTGTGTTACTGCGACTTTATTTTATCGACCTCGTAAAGATGGAAGGCAAAGCTAACCTCGGATGGATTTGAACTCTGAACGTAAACTGCCATAACTATATACCAAAACATATTGTCCAACGCTCTACCGATACTGAAAGAAAATTATATTGCATTCATTTGTTATCGCTAGCAAATGCCGCTAGGTTTTAGTTTTCTTTTACCCACCAAAAGGAAAATTACAATCCATTAATCATTTTTTGCTTACGTTCATCTACACATCCATACTTAATTGATTCATTTAATTTCAAGCCATTGACTTATTTGAATTGTTTCCTAAACATTAATTCACTTTCTATCATTATTTTTCTTATGGTCGTTTAGATGTCGGCGTGAACAGCAATTAAATAGGGGGCGTTTGAATATAAATGTCAACAACAACAACATCTCTATGAATATAAAAGCTACCAGCACGCTCACAATCACCATCACCATCACTACCATCAATACCACAACCATCACTGACGCCACTGCCGCCACTATCACCACCACCACCACCACCACCACCACCACCACAACCATCAACATCAATAACATAATCTACAACGATTACATCTGCATTACAAACAATATCAACGAATTTCAAAGAGTTAAGAATAGCAGCAGCCACAGCAATAACAGCAATACCCCTCAGAACAAAACAATAACAACACCAAACAAACTAAAACTATAATGACATTCCACTGCTGCTTCTACTACTACTACTACTACTACTACTACTACTACTACTACTACTACTACTACTACTACCACCACTACTACTACTACTACTACTACTACTACTACTACTACTACTACTACCACTACTACTACTACTACTACTACTACTACTACTACTACTGTTTATGCTGTTGATAATAACAATAACAACAACAACAAGCTCAACAACAATGATTATGAGAATCATCATCATACTTATGAAAGAAAGAAAGTGACAGGAACAATACGAGGATAAATAAAACTAAGAGCAGGAATAAAGGCATGAACAGAAAGGGAACCCAACATCGATATTTAACTGTAAACCTACAACGACAAGAAGAAGCATAAAAAAGTGTAACGGTAATAGTGAGTTTAAAATCAATGAAACAAACAACACAAAAACAATTAAAATATTTGAAACAACAATAAAAACACACACACATACAATCACTCACACACACACATACACTCACTCACCACACACACACACACACACACATACACACACACACAAATAATGACAATTCAATGTATTGTTCGAAGCTAAAAGACCGAATGAATTACAATTAAGCAAAGAAATGTTATACAATTCCCCGACTATATGTGTATGTCCTTTTATGAAAGTCTCATTTAACTAACACAATCATTAAACAATCATTTTCAATGACAATCGTGGCTATGGGCTTGCTAGAGAATTGTAATTACCAACTAACAATTAATTTCATGGATAATTGTTACATTTGTAGTTGTTGTTGCACATTTTATTGTTCAGATTTTGTTCTATCTATTGTTCTTATGCTACATGCTGATTTCTATTTTTAATAATATTTTTTGTTTGCAATTGGTTTTGTTGTAGTTGTTTATGTTCTTGTATTTATATTCTTGGTGATGTTTTTGTTGTTGATACTGCATTTAGATTATTTGAAGGTATGCGAGTTTACTGGAGCCATTAAATTGCAAAACTCTATAATACTCAAGTTTTATTATGACATTCGTTTCGTAATCAAATGATTTCTGTTTCTATTCAACTCCGTGCCGCATTGAGGAAGCACCTTTTACAATATTGGTAAAGATCTCTTAAATTTGTAACATGTTCCTATCGACGTAGAAGTCTTTTAATCTCTTATTCATGATCCTCTTTTGGTAGACTAGTGACACTCTTATGCCCATGCCGTAGAAGATATACACATTCTGATGGATTATATCATTACATCTTATAAAAGATTTGGACTCAGCATTATCCGTTGTAATATTTTGTCCTATTCCATGTATTACAAAATTAAAATCATCCAATTTATTTGGAGGACCTTAGGTGAAATTTGTAAACATATCTTCCTTGGAAGCGCACTGAGTCGTTCCTGCTTCTTAGATGGCAAAATATATTTAAAAAGCAGATCTGATTTTACTATGGGACCACGAGGTTCACAAAATGATGCTGTGTATCGTTTATATATTTTCTCCTTTTTAGTCAATTGAGATATAGCTCCTCGCCAAGCATCATATGTCGTTTCTCAGCTTGTCTTAGAAGTCCGACCACGGAGATTTTAAAGTTTTGAGTATTGAAGCAATGAAACACAAGCCCAATTTAATTTTATTCTGGTATGTTGTTCGGAGGAACGATCAATGGATCCCGAAGCATGTTTTATGGTGCGCTTGTATGTACGAAGTGGTCTTAAAAAACGCTACAACTGAGGTTTAGCGACTATATAAGACCTCATTGGAAGCATTTGAAATATGTAGGATTATTTGTGAAAGAAATATAGTTAATCGGCAACGCTTCTACTTTCTACCAAAGAGTGATATTTGTTAGACGGCAACCCAAATCAAATTCTATTCGTGTCGACAGAGTCTTTTACACTTTTATAGAACATAGATAATTTACATAGAATGTATTGATAGCCGAAACATTGAATAAAAAGTGAAACCCTAGCATGGGTATAATCTCGTAATTAAAAGTAGAATATGTAAGACAAGTCGTTCTACTTTATGCGTTCATTTATCACCGCGTAATCGATTTTACATTTCTCATTTTTGGGGATTTATATATTAAGTATCACTGAAGACTATGATATCAATTGAATCACGTCCCAATAGAATCGTTCCTACGCTCTATGCAAACGTTATTCGTTGTAGTGTCTGTGAAGCTATGATGCTACGTTGGGCGGGCCGGTATGGACGGTCTGCCAAGACCTTCAATCGGTGATTCCTGCCCTGGCGGGAATCGGCCTCCATGTCAACTCGGCCAAGTCGGAGGTGGTGAACGTCAGCCTCGATGCTGCGAGCTTTGCAACCTCCTTCTTGGACGTGCGGTCCATACTCCGCTAGGTTCAGGTGACCCCCAAAGAGGATGTGCTCATCCTCGCGTCACCGATCTACCCGCCGGCCATCCGCTGCACCATCGGGTCCAGGCTTCAACAGCTCCAGACTCTAACGAGCCGACTGGGCTTGATTGACGGCCACCCAGCTCTCTTTCTGCTGAGGAACTGCTTCGCCATGCCGAAGCTCCTCTATACACTCCGGGGCGCTCCATGCTACACCCAGACATCTCTCCTCGCTGACCTCGATACTTTTACCCGAGGAGCAGCCGAGGGGATATGCAACGTCAAGTTTGATGGCATAGGGTCGCAACCGGCCACTTTACCGGTCAGGTATGGTGGTCTTGGCCTCCGGTCCCCTATCTCACTAGCTTTGCCGGCGTATCTTTCGTCAGTAACCTTGTGCTGCGTCCTCGTCAGCAGGGTTCTTCAAAACACAACAGAACCCTCTGTGTTAAGAGAACGTGAGGCCGCCTATGAGACGTGGGACCGGCTGGGACTTAGCCCAGTAGACGTCCCTCCTCCTTCTCCCCATGTTGACATCAAGTCCCCCCCAACGCACTTGGGATGCCATCCTGTGCAGCCTGGCCTCAGACAGCCTCACCGCCAGCTCGACCAGCACCGCCTTGCTTGTGTTCGTGCGGCCTCCAAACCCCACAGTGCTGCTTGGCTCCATGCCCTGCCTTCCTTCTCCATTGGCACGCAGCTAGACAACCATAGCCTGCGAATCGGCGTTTCCCTGAGGCTCGGCCTCCGGATCTGCCAGCCACACCAATGTCGCTGCGGTTCCACCGTAGACTCTTTCGGCCTCCACCCGCTTTCCTGGCGCCACAGTGCCGGCCGCATTCCACGCCATGCTTCCCTCAACGAAGTCATTAAGCATGGGTTGGACGCTGCAGGCTTCCCTTCGCAGCTCGAGCCGGTGGGGCTGGATCGAGGGGACGGCAAAAGGCCAGATGGCATGACCATCTTCCCGTTCCGCGGTGGCAAACCCCCTCGTCTGGGATGCCACTTGCACCGACACTTTCTGCAGCCGCAACATGGTGCAGTCTGCGACTGACCCAGGTTCTGCTGCACGTCGGGCTGAGGGGGCCAAACTCCTCAAATACCGGTCGCTCTCCGACAGGTTTGCGGTCGTTCCCCTGGCAGTCGAAACTTCTGGTGTCCTCAGCCCCAGGGCTACCTCCTTACTCACCACCATAGGCGCTGAGCTGGCCAGCCGCAGGTGTGAGCCCCGCGAGTTGGAGTGGCTTTTCCAGCCCGTCTCCCTTGCCGTCCTCCGGAGAAACGCCTTCTCCATTCTGTCCGCCGGGGCTGTGGGTGGGCCCCATCGCGTACCAATACATTAGTTAAATACCATTCTTTCATCTGATACAACAGAATAAAGACTAGTTTTTAAAAATAACAAATAATAAAAAAAAATAAACTAAAAAAAAATTAAATTGATAGTTTCATTATTTCTCTAGATAACTGAACAACAAAAAATGATAATAATTGAGCCATTTATTTATGTCCCTTTTATCTTATTTTACACGTCCTGTATACTATTGTCCATTTTCGACTCACATTTTCCCTCACCACCGTTATGTAGCATGCTTGAATGTTGCCACTTGTTTTAACCTTCCAGCAACAGAAATTGTCGTCACCTGCTATATTCTTTCAAAGCCAATCGCAGTAAACACTTGAGTGAGCGATGGTCCGTACAAAAGCATTGAATTGACAGCAATGCCTGGGGTAACACGTTTATACAGAAAAAATATCCCCACTTACAGACATTCCAAATGTAATTGTTTGTATATAGTTTTCACGGAAAGCAGTCTTCCATAAGTATTCAACATCACTTATCGAAAAGCTCTCCATATCAGTGTCAACTCTAAATAGCGATTAACGTAAGAAACATTACAAAGTAGCTTAATCTGCTGATTCTATCAAATATCCCCGAACACCTAATAATAGACGTAACAGATACAACAGTTCAGGAAAGTGTTTCCACTAGGCTATTTCTTCTCTTTGACCGTCGGCCACATTTAATTCAGGAAGTCAATGAAATGATGGAATGAAAATTACGTAAGAAAGCAGCTGGTTAGAGATTTATAATAGACTTATCCACTGCATTATATATGGTTTATTTTCTACCCATACGTATAGTAATGTAATCGAGTTGGTTTTTAAAAGCAATTTACTGAAGATATGTTACACAATCGAGCATCTTGAATGAGTAGCAGGAAGGCCCTAACGTAGAAAGCGATGTGATTTACTAGTGGTTCTATGTTGTTATTTTCGTTTCTGTATTTCATATTAATTTTCTTATTCATTTGGTATCTATAACTTTTTCTCCGTTTATCTTACGGGATTTATTCGAAATACAATCATTAATTAGAAATGCATTCATTAAATCGCCTTATTTATTGACTCACATTTAGAAATATATCTCTAAATAAAATTATACATGCTTAAAGGAATTCCTTCCTAAAAAAAGTATTTTTCAGCCTTTATATGTTTATTAATTAAAACATGATACTGTTTCATTTGTTCTATGAAGAAAATAAACAAAAGTTGAAGATAAAATATACACGTACGTGTCGAGACATTCTACTTCATATTATCGAGGATAACTTTGCTTTTCATCCTTACGGGGTCGATAAAATAAAGTACCAGTAATGCACTGGAATAATTGCTGGCCTTGTTCCAAAAGCAAAAACAATTATTGATGATAATAGAGCTTTGGATTGGCAGAATCGATAGAGGGTCGGACGCCGTGCTTTGCAGCATAGTTACGTCCCTTTACGGTCTGAGTTCAAATCCCGCCGACGTTAACTTTGCCTTTCATCCTTACATGGTCGATAAAATAAAGTACCAATAATAGACTAGAGTAATTGCTGGCCTTTTGCCAAAAGTCGAAACAATTATTGATAATTCCATAATAAGGACAGCGGCTTACTTGCTCAAGCGGACCTGTAATTCGTACACTCTTTCCTGACATCCATTTAGTTTGGACGTTTTGAGTTCTATTCCCAACGAAACCTTTGCAATTTATCTTTCTGGTATCGACACAATTAATTACGCGTGAAGTCAGTATTGACTCAATTTACACTATTATAAAAATCATTTGACCAATATTTCTATAAAAGTTCCATTTTTTTTCTTTTTTGCAAATTGTTATCTTTATCAAGTCTATTCAAAGCATTCTTTCAAAATCAGATTTACAAAGTATATTAATGTCTATATCAGAGTTGTACAAGACCAATCTCATCTGTATTAAGTGGTGCTATATTCATTGGTAGCTTTCACATAATCTTCAAATTCATGATTTTTATTCATAACATGTATTATGATTTCATCTAGAATGTCATCATACGAGTGCTGTTCAGTTAAAGGTTATTTTTCTTTCATCGATTTTAACTTTTCCCCAAAGTATTGAACAATTACTATTTAACGTAATTGCGGTTAGAGTTTTTGTATTCTAGGCAGTCACTGTTTGTATCAATCACTTCTCTATTTGATTTGGAATCTATATTTCTTTGAACCTGAAATGTATTTCAGCTAGCGTTAGATAACATGCTCAATTAACATTATACAAATGTGTTATGGTCTCTTTCATATAGACGGCATTGTTAAGACAGACCGGGGGTTTAAACATGGAAAGAACATTGTGCGAGGTTAATATTGATATATTCTTCAGATCAAATATAGCTTTGGACATTTTCTAGCACCACTGACTGTTTGGGCGTTGTTCTACCATAAACTCAAACTCTATATGAAGAGGAGTATTTTAGTTTTGAAAGCGGTTCATTCGTAATGAAACATATTTTGTGACCTTTTTAATACATTCATACATTATTTACATCTTAAAACATGTTAGAAGGATAGAAATACAATATTGGTGAATCAAACATATCTGATAATATTTAGTTGTTTGGTACGTTTATGTTTTGCGTGTCAATATCACTGCTTCTCAGATAAAATGATTTCCATTCATCGAGTATCATATTTGAAATGTTCATAGAAGATACCAGTAGCTTGATAAGACATTAAGACATCTCAATTATCAATGTTGCCCTCTTTTAAATACTTGATTCAACATATTTCTGATATGATTTACTTCTTCTCGATACAGGGGTGGACGTTATGCCTATTTTAGTGTGGTTGGGACTTGTGACTAACCCTATACTTTTGGCATAGTCAAGATGGTCAAGATTCTTATCTTTCATCCTGGTAGTCCAACAAAGGACGCACGCATTACTTGCTGCTTAGGAAGTTCCTCTCATCATCATGTGCACATGATCGGCAAGGTTTCATCCATGATTTCTGAAAAAAATGGGCTAATCGGATTGACTGCACATACATATAAATACAATTACCATTTTTTCAAAAATTTGACATTAAGTCTTAATAAATTTAAAGTTTTTATTTTGGAAACATCATATTTTATTATATCAACTCTCCGGTCATTGATATCTATTCACGGCTCTCATAAATTTTGCCTGAAAATACATACTATATACACACACACACACACACACACACACACACACACACACAGACACACACACACATATATATATATAGGAAAAAGTATGACCTCGACGGCAGAGCTCAAGCCGTTTCGACGGCTATTTCTGGACTCAGAAATAGCCGTCGAAACGGCTTGAGCTCTGCCGTCGGGGTCATACTTTTTCCTATTACCCACTCTACTACCCTAAGTATTGAGTACTCTGGTGCGGTATGGTCCATCTGGTTCCTTACCACAATTCCTTTGTTATATATATATATATATATATATATATATATATATATATATATATATATATATATATATATATATATATATATATTTATATGTATGTATATATATATATATATATATATATATATATATATATATATATATATATATATAATTATGCTATGACTTAGCAACTCATCCCTATGTTATGGGTATTTGAATGTTGATTGACACACACACATACACACACACATGTATACATATATATGTATATATATATATATATATATATATATATATATATATATATATATATACAATTATATAAGGAGTGTGCACAAGTTTCTGTTTTTCTTTAGCAATCCCTATACAAGAGGTGGCAACTTAAATATATGAGTGCAATTGTGGTAAACGTAATGTGCCTTTTTTTTTATTCAATAAGGGAATCTAAATTATTAAACAGAATGGAAAGCTTTCTATATAATACATTTACTTGTATTTTACCTTAATATCCAACAGCATTCAGAGTTAATTGTTCATCTGAATTTGCACGTTGGCACATCACACAAACTCCTTAATTTCTGTGCAGGGTTTTCCGCGCTCTCTTATAATCATTTGTAACGTATTATACGCTTAACTGAATTTATAATCCTCATGTATATATTCATTTTATCCACGTTGTTGGTGTTATTGTTATTATTATGTCTTTATATTGTCCCCTACATGTCGGGCCTTGTGGCTAATAAATGAAATCATTATTATTATTATTATTATTATTATTATTATTAGTGTATAATTTGTACTGCGTGTTGCCATTTATCTAATTTTACTTCAATATTTAAAAAACAATAAACCATGTATTGCATTTTATCTGGGACAATGCCAACGATGATAGTATTGGGAATCAACTTATCAGTTTTGATAAATCGAATATATATCTATAAAAATGTCAGCCTCATTTAGGTCTAGTAAAGAAAACCTTTTCAGCGCATACATCCTTATAGATACACACATAATATAATACACAAGCTAAAACCATATAAATATATTTATTAAATATATATATTTATGCATGAATAATGCATAATATACTCTCCCCCTCTTACACTGTTTCTTACTCTTTTTCCCTCTGTCTATATGCATGTCTAACCTCTCACCTCCTCTCTATCTATCTCTATATACAATGAACATATAAGTTCTTTACATTATACACATATGCACACACTCGTTCCTATATATATATAAATATATATATATATATATATATATATATATATATATATATATATAAATATATATATATATATATATATATATATATATATATATATATATATATATATATATATATATATATATATATATATATATATATATATATACCCGAGCACATATACATTCACAGACACACACACACCACTTACATATATATATTCATATATATATTTATATATATGGTCAATCCAAAATGTATCCTCAAATTACGCAATAAAACCGCCTGTCATTTTACTCTATCAAACAGAATCAATTTCTATAAGGCATTATGCATTTCAACAATGGAGGAAGATTGGGGTTCATACTAGTATTCATACATTTATTTCGTGTGAAGAATCTCAAATTGCAAATCAGCCTATTCTACTTAACACAACTTGATACCCCACAGTGTATCTCACTATGCTATATTCTATAGTAACATCTGTAGAATTATCGTCTTATGCTTTACGATCTCTGCCATATTTGGCATTATACATAAAAAAACATAATACATTTTGGGCATCACTAGATATACATAGATGTATATAGAATATATACCGTGACGTACGCAAGCCCCCCCCCCCCATATATATATATATGTGTGTGTGCCTGTGTGTATAGATAAATATACATATATACATAATATAAATATCCATTTATATACTGCAACATATTGCATTATATCAGTTATGGAGTTATGTTATGTTAACAACCATCATGCAATGTATTTTATTGCTTATATACTTCTTTCATTTCCCGCATATTCCATGCAGTTTTCTCATTTCGTCATCATTTACTCCACTTCTTCATGTTTTATTTATGATTTACTTCAGTATTTTTTCAAAACATTTCTTGGGATTTTGTCACGACCTTGCATTCCTGCAATTGTTTCCAATCTTCCATATCATGTTACTGCGATAAAATTTTGAAATCCCTAGATTATAATGACCGTTATCGTATAGATCTTACCAAACATAAAGCAACGACTACATATCATTAACTGCAATTTTATTATTATTATTGTTTGAAAGTTCCTTTGAATTCTGTTTTTTTTCCTAAATCATGCTGAGTGTCAACATGACACCTGAAGCAAAATTTGATAATACATATATTTTGCAATCAAGAGCCAAATAATGCCACAACAGTAAATGTCTTTGCAAGGTTTTTTAGGTTAATAATCCCCTTCTCAGGACATGAACAGTGACAGTCAGCACTATTTTCTTTATCCCTTGCAGATGTGGCTTACCAGGAATCTATCGTACCAGTCCACCATCCTGGACTGGCATTTTAATCGTCTACATAAAAGGGGAAATGCAACATTGATATCAGTGGGATTTAAGCTCAGATTGCTGGAATAAAGACGCGAGGTATTTAAACCCTGGCATGCATATTAATTTACCAATTCGACGCCTAACAAAAATGATTGATATAGATGCTTTTTAACATAGGCTTAAGTCCAGAAATTGTGTGTGACGATAAGGCAAATTCACCACCCACAGTACTGCACTGGTGCTTTATTTTATCACCTGGCGGTTCAGTCATTTCGATGAAGCTTTCGAGGAATTATTGGTTGATTTCAATGAAGAGTTCCATCCAAAATTGGGAGTAGTTGTGTCTCCGTACCTTATAGATATGGAGGATGCTAGGTTCATCCTAGATGTTACCAATGGCTGCTATTAGCAGGGAAAATCAGTCTTCACCCTGATTTTGGACAGTATTTGAGCCCAATTCGAATGAAAGAAGATCAAAACAAACAATTCCTATTATAGTAGGTGCGCATAAACCACATACACTCGTCAGTTGCATAACCAGAATGCTATGACTTGCATATACAACATAGAGAACATATCACTTGCATGTACTGAACATATTTTACACAGTCATAATAATAATATTTTCTCGACCAGGAATTATTACAGGCAAAATTGACTTCAGTGATATTTGACTTCAGAATGAAAAGAAACATAACAAATAATGTTATCCGACGCACTAATGATTCTGTAAATCCATCAACTTTCAATCAATGAATTATATGGAGATTATGCAATATTTAGTTTAATATATAGGACAAACGTCAGCATTAAGAATAATATTAATAAAAATCCTGACGCCACTGCAATAACCAATTATAGCGAACCATTAACAAGAATCTTGTGTAATTCTGTAGAGCATAAATAGTGGTGCATTTAATGTACTATAATACCTTGTCTGATCTTTATGGAGTTAATTACATTTGTATTATAAATATATCTTTAACTACTTGAGTCGGGATTTTGTATAAATTCTAGTTAATAACGTTTATGAAGGATCTTTTGATGTCATTAATTTTTCTGCTTTGAAGATGCCTTCCCACGTGTGGTATATCTTGGTTGGACTTGATGAATAAACCAGCCACTGGTTTGGAACCGATCTATATTCCATTCTATAGAAAGTTTATTGTCTAAATGACACCGTTTCCCAATGAGAAATAAAGTCATATTCTAATTAATCGTCCGAACCCTAATGACTGCTATTCTTAGGACTTTTGCACTTATTATTTGCTTTCAGTAATAATTAGTAGTTATTGATTATCATTTTTACTTTTTCCGTATTAATCTCTATAGTGCTATTTGCAGTATATGCTTCCGCCGTTTCTTTGATATCATCAGATATGAGTTCTACATCAATCCCCATCGTTACGTATCAAGTCAAGGGACAAGTGAAAAGCACACTCAATTATAGCTGTTCTTTAATGATCACTGGTAGCTTCATTAGTTCCTCTTAAGAAAAATTGACATTTAGAAAAAGCTGTTCATTTCACAGAATTCTTGACTTATGATTCTTATTACTCTTACGCATTTGGCCGAGATATATTTTCATTAATCACTAACAATAATATATTTATTTGTCTTATTTTCTTTTCGGTTTATTATTTTTCTCCTTCGTATTAAGGAATTTCGTCCACTGTTATCTATAAAGTCCTTCCAAAATATTTGCTCTCGCATGGAAGAAATTAGCTTAGCGTAGGGTCAAATTACATCTGTAGGGTTAATGTGTTTCATATTACATATGAATCTCGCAACAAATACTTAAATGACATTCTGTCACTTATTCACACACATCAATTCTCACACGGAATCCATTTTCACTACATTACAAATATCCTATTTTCTATTTCATTCATTGTCTACATTTTTCTTTCTTCATTTTGTTCTTTGCAGATTTAATTACATAATGCTTCCTTTTCATTCCCTCTTTCTCACAAATACATGCACTCACGCATTCGCACTTACACACATACGTTACCTCACTCAACTAATTCTATATAATCTGCACCCTACACGTTCTCTCTTTTTAACTGAACATCCAAAGCAGGAGGACTAGAATATGTGTTGTAATCTTTCATTCTTGCATATATGACCAGAAACACACAAACACACACTCCCTTTCCTTCTCTATTACACGCTTATATATTCACTTCACATTCTTCGTGTTAGTCCGTAAGAATTAGAAGAATGCATTATGTGTTGTTTAGTTTTATTCAACCACTGCAGCAAAGCGCGTCAATAGTCTGTCCGGCCGCCAGCTAAACCAGCGAAGATTCATATTTATTTGCCAGTCCTTTCTTAACGTTTATGACCAAGACAGTTTACTCGCCCATAACCCAATCCACTTCTATGTAAATAGATACGATAAATAAGCACATTTTACAGCTATACACAACTTCAAAACTGTACATTTAAGTAGTGTTTCGATGTCTCACATTGAGTAGTTCAACACCTTCCATGAATGTAGTTTTCCATCTGGTCGAGTTACTCAAAATCTTAACAATGATCAGGAACCTTATGTAACTCATTCTAGCTATCATCATTGATTTTCTTCGCTTCTTTTCCTTATACATATTTGTAATAAGAGCGATAAAAGCTTATCTATTAAGATAAACAATCTTCTGGATCGATCAACATTTATTGCTAAGTTTGTTTTCATTCTAGGAGGATTGCTAAGAAATTCAATTTCTGATATCCTTGCTGCTTTTAAGATTTCGCTTTGATAAATACGAAAGAAAAGATTTATTTAGAAATTCCAATAATATCCACTGCAAAGCTTCACCATATTCGTCTTCGCTGCGCCCACCACATAAACACGCTAACAATTCGATATCTCTAAACTTTCACACGGTACACCACAGCAGAACCAGCAATGCAATATATAAAACGATGATGACTGTATATCGGAATATATTAAAGTATGAATGTTAACATATGCTTTCAATCGGAGGAGATTGTGGACATAGGTATTCGCAACCATAAGCAGCCATACGCTAATGAGCATGAAAATGTGCACAATGCAAGGAGAAATGCGGTAGAATGATGTTTTGACAGTTGATGTTCTGAGGAAGAAAAACTGAGCACATTAATTACTGCTGAGTCTAGAATAAGAGACATAAAAAGAGTGAGAATCGGAGACAATTCGAGAGACTTGTCTGGAAGTTATATACAACTGATCTGTTCCGAAAAGCCGAGAACATTGCAGTAGCCGAAAATGCAACATAATATACAACTTCTGCTGGGAATTGTAGTGAGTGAGTTAGCGTCGAATCAATTGGCAGGCTTTCTTTAGAATACGAGGTATAACGATTCTGTGCTGCAGCAACATAGTTCTAGTTGTTGAAACTGTATTATGTTGTGGAAGTTGAATTTTGTAGGTCATCAAAAGCTGTGTGGAAAATCATTAAATACTATCCCGTGTTTTTCAATATACTGGATATGATGTCACCATCAGAGGTCGTCAGTAAGGGGAGCCAATCGTGGCTTTAATTACATGTCGTCTATCATTAGGGAGGTTGGAGTAGAAGAGATTCTTCTCGATATGTGTAAAGATTATGTTTTTATGATAACATTTATAGGGATCTATAAAATCAAGGTAAGTATTAAGATGGATCTGCAAATTATTTTATCTACTATATTTGCTTTACTCCTGAAATACATATCACCATATTAGAGAAAAAACATTATTTTTCTCCCAGCACAATATTCTAGGTATAACGTTTCTATTAAAATGCTAAATACAAAAATAAAACATCAACATTTTCATCATCATTACCATAATCAACCAGTATATCAACAACGCCAGCACTAACAGTGATAACAAAAATATGTATACAAAGAAAGAAAACAAATACAGAATACAAGAAGAGAAAAAGCAGCATTACTGTAGCTTGGATCTATTCTTTGCATGAAATGAATAGAAACCATCTATTCTGGTATTATTGTACCAATGTCTCCACGAATCATGTTCAGGCTGCGTAAGAACCTATTTCTAATTGTCGTTATGTGAATGTTTAATTTTAACATCAATAAACGTTGATGTTGTTGTTGTAGCTCTCCTGTTTGTGCTTTTTTTTAATTTTATTTTTTTACAAAAAAGTTTTGATTAACCATGTTTGTTTTTTTCTTATCTGCTTTACATATTTTTGTTCGAAATAAATACTGCATACTGCTTCACACAGAATTGGAAAATACATGTACACGCACACACACACACTCACACATATATATATGTATAAATACATTAACATATGTATATATACATACATCTCTCTCTCTCTCTCTCTCTCTCTATATATATATATATATATATATATATATACATACATGTGTGTGTGTATGTGCGTGTGTGTGTGTGTACATAAAGTTACAAATAATCCTTTTGAAACAGAAAACTTTAAAATTATATTCCACAATTGGCTCCACCATATATATTTAGATTGTTTTAGTATAACTAGTAGCATAAATAGATTTATGTAAATCTTACTTTCTTATTTTATGAAATAGAAACTATATAATTCACAAATAGTAAATCAATTCTTCAAATTCAGCAATCTTTATGAAAAGGAAGGAGAAAAGGAAAGGAAAACGTATATCACTCGATCTCAACCCATCTCAAACGTGAGAAACCCTTAAAATATTTAGTCTATTTTTCATGAGGGTCGGATGCCTTGCTTTACAGCATAGAGTTACGGCCCTTTGCGGTCTGAGTTCAAATCCCACCGAGGTTACCTTCTCATTTCATCCTCACAGTGTCGATAAGTAGAAACAATTATTACATATTATGGTTTATGTACAATAGTCTTGTCAGTATCGTGATGAGAATGGAATAATCAATGGTTCACTATATTCTCTTACCACAAATTTGCAATATACACTGAAATCGGAAATCTTCATAATGCAAACGTAGAAAACACTGCAACCAAATAGTGATTGTATATATGATATTTATTTTTGAATAAAAAAAGAAAACATGACTTTCGCCAACAAATACAATACGATATTGTTTTGTAGGCCTTTCACACACGGAAACCAATGACCAGAATCTAACTATTGAGATGAAATATATTGATAAGTGAATCCCTATTGCGAAGCCAATTTCAAACGGAGAAATGATAGTTAAGCTGTGGATACATTATTACATCATGTTGGTTGCACATAGTTGAAGTATGAGTGTTTACGAAGGTTTTAAGAATACAAACGTGCTTTAACTAAAAAATTAATTTTCCCGTTCCTTTTTCTATCATTCTCTAGCTTTCTATTTCATCTTTTATTTCTCATTTTATCTCCTGATACCGGTTCGAAATATAAAGACACTTTACCTACTATATCAAACGTTAAACTAATATATTTCTTCATTGTACTGTATTGTTTAATTTGTTTTTTCCGTTCACCTTTTACATATATACATATATATATATGTGTGTGTGCGCGTGCCTGTATATATACACCCCCCAAACACACACACACACACACACACACACACACACACACATATATATATATATATATATATATATATATATATATATATATATATATATATAAGTATGTATGTATACGTACATACATATATCTATATAGACGTACAGTAGCATGCATATATATATATACATACAGGTACACATACATATATGTACGTATCAGTTTAGCGGACGTTTATTATAACGCCCGCTTTTGCCGTACTAAGAGTGAGAAATGAAATTTCGTTTTCATTCTATTACAACTTATATATATATATATATATATATATATATATATATGTGTGTGTGTGTGTGTGTATGTATATATATATATATATATATATATATATATATGTGTGTGTGTGTGCGTGCGTGCTTATATGACTTATATAAGTTTGAAATTATTTAGAAATTGTAAGAATCCTAAATGCACAAAATAATAGCTTAAAAAATCAGGTAAATTACCCCCTCCCCGTTTATATGTAAATATCATTATAACAGAGACAGCTACGTGAATAACGTAGGATTATTTAATGGTGCAATCTAGATGCATGTTAGGGAGCAACAAAGTAGAAAACAGGATAAGAATTGATGGATATTTGTCAAATGATATACTTCTTATTGTGAAGCATATGCATCAATTTATCTACCTGTTTAACCTTGAACCAAACATGATCAAGCAGAGTTTTAATCAACTTATTTCCATTCATATCTATCCTTTGTTTCCTTTGGTTGTAGATTCTGAGAACCATATTATGCAACGCGCGTTCTTATACAGATGATTTGCGGAAGATATTTGGAATTTAAGATTGCGATTTCTAGAATATCAAGGGAATCCCTAGGAAAAACATGAGCTGGAGACGAGGGTTGAGAGTAGGTGTTAGGAATAAGGAAAATTATTATGGGTTTCTGCAATGCAATACTTATTTTCTAATCTAATTACAATCGAAGCAGTGTTTAATAGGGCAAATTAATGCATAAGGAATATTTAAATACGCTTATATAAAGTTGCGGTAACTTGTTTATATTTAGCTCGACAGAAACCAATCATCGCGCAGATAGCTGCTGCTGCTCATGATGATGGTGGTGATGGTGATGATAATGCTGACGATGATGACAGTGATGATGAATATGATTGTGATCAGGATGATGGCGTTTCTGAAGACGAAGTTGATGATGTCGATAATGATGTATTGTTGATAGTGATCGTTGCCAGGATTAAATATATTGATGTTGATGAGAGCGATGGTAATGATAAATATTTGTGTCATTATTGAGTTGAGGATAATGATAAGAATAATGAAAATATAGATAATACGGGAAAAGATATGATAATGGCGGTGATGATGATGATGATGATCATGATCATGACGATGATGATGATGATGATGATGACTATGATAACGATGACAATGGTGTTGATTACTATGATGATGATGATAGTGATGTTGACGGTGATGATGATTATGATGATGATCATGATAAATACGACTACGATGAGGATGATAATGAATTCCAAGAAATCATCATTTATCACACGCGTCTCATTGTCCATTGTAGCAGCTTTCAAAACAACATTTGTTCCAGTATTTTGTTTAGTTTCTACTCCATCTTATCCAATTTAAATCCCATTTCTCGCCCTTAGCCATTTATCCTCTTCACACACATTATCATTGCTTCTTGTCTACGTCTTTTCTTAATCGTCCACTTCATTAGTCACATTGTAATTCTGTTTCTTTTCTCACTACTCTTGATTCATTTGCCGTATTTGCCCCCCAAACTATCATATAGTGTCCTACATATTCGGTCAATTAAACATTTGTCTTGCTCTAGATCAACTTCTTTTGTCCTAATTGCCAACTATTGAACTACATTAATCAGTCATTTCGTGGTCCTGTCCACTAAAATGACCCGTTCATTGGTTGCATTACTATATTTTTCTTGATCCTACTATTGTACCCGAACCCGTTTCTCTATCCGGTCCAACGCGTATTTAATTTCAATGACCCATATTATCATGTGGGTTAGATCAGCCGATTATCAGAAATATTTCAAATATTCTTATATATTAGGCCTGTTAACTAGAATATATCTTTGGGTATATTTACAGAATTTTTACAAACTGTTAGTCACATAGCAACAATGATTCAGACAGGAATCGATGTCTCATTTTCATTTTCAATTTCTCCACAATACGTTTCACACCTCGATAATATCAATAATATGTTTGGGGAAGAGAAACCTCGATTAAACAGACACCAGTACTTGATCAAATTTGGCTCCGGCAAGATTTGCTATCAGAAAGAAATCAGAAGGAATAGATATTTCAATGCAGTTGTCCACGTTTCCATCGATTCTGCCAATGCTCTTTTCTTGCCCCGAGGGCATATTCATACCAACAGAAAGGCGTAGAAAGAGTGTTCCAAAAATGTATAAATATACAAAATACGAAGGTCCATAAAAGAAGCCATGCCTTATATTAATGCATTTAACACATGTAGAAATGTACATAAAACTGTAAACGAATTTGTAAATTAACAGATATAAAATAAAGCTCTCTATATAAACGAGTAAGTGAAACACAAGTGTGAAAACAAGATATCTGAATTTTCTCTGGCATACCACGAACCTAACTATTTTTCTCTCCCATATCCTATATATCCAGCTACTCAGTTAACGATGTAATAATATCAAATGACTATGATATCCTACATGGAACTGAAATCTAAGGACTAATATCGATCTTGAAAATTAAGAATGTATTTACATGTTCATTTTTTATTTGTGGAACTAGAATGGCACAGATCCTTTTTATAACAATATTCACAAATTAAATAGAAGTAGAGAAAAAAGTATATTCAAGAAACTAGTGGTATTAGAATCCGTAAACATTGGTAGAGGATTCAACCATTGCATATAGTGAAAATTTACATTTGTTTTCTAACCTTAAACTCGTTATATTACTGTGAATTCCTATTGTAAATTCTCTTAAGCATCAACACTTATATAAGAATATTCTCTAAGATCTATGTAGTAATTGCTACAAATAAAGAAAAGCTTCGTGTGTTTCGGAAACCATGAATTATAAAGTTGAAAATAACTACACTAAAAAACATTACCCGGACGAAACGATTTAGAAAACAAGTCAACATGATGCTAAAAAAAAAAAAACGAAATAAGAGAAAAAATAACACGTAATTCCAAAACATATTAAAGAAAATCACAGAGCAAAAAATCTATTCCTTAGCAAATACTTTAGGTGGCTCAGCAAAAAAAAAAAGTGAAATACAACAATGGCTTAAAATCTTTTCGATAAAAGTGAAACCCTGCCTCATTTTAATAGCACAGCATAAATGGTTAGCAACAAGTAAAAAGATAAAAATGTATTCATCAAAATAGATTCTAACAGCAAAGCCGGAAAATAAGCAATTGTTAGAATGAGAAAATTGGCCATATGATCTCTGGCTTCCCATCTTTGCTTATTCCTCGTCAAGTATTTGTAAAAAAACGTGGTATATGACATCAACCTTACCACAAAGATGTGCAATGGGAGAAGGAACAAATATTCTTCGCGTTTCGACGACTTTGCCTTAAACACTGAAACCACTACTAGAGACATGTTAGAAATTTATTAGAGGTATTCAGTTGTAGTCATCATCTTATGTTACTAGTGACAATTGAATCGTGTGTATCTATCTCTTTACATTTCTATCCTGTACAAATGTTTTAAAAAAACTATTATTATTTTTAATGAACGGTATCATGTGGCAGGATTTCCCATGATATAGAATTAACACGATTCTTCCGTATAAGGGAGTGGTGTGGCTCAGCTTTCGTAAGGGGTCCTGTTCACATTCTTACGTCCCAAAATGTGCTACTCTTTATTTTATTCAACTATATCATAGTTGCCTTTTAATGGTAGAGAAACTGTCACGCATGCATACTGTAATTTAAGGATTGTTGGGCTATCATTCCCATCAGATCAAACGACACTATAGAAGATCGGGCTGAGTTCATATAAGAACATTTTAAAATCATTTATGCTCCATGATTTCTCACCTCATTTCTTTCAGATCTATTATAAATACTGTTTTGCGTTGAACATAATTACGGAGAATCAGAAGATTAAACAGCTCCGTTGTAATTGATGACGCAGTTGTCTTTCCACCAGATTTATTGAGTTATTGGTTTGCAATCTATGACTACAGCTATTAAATTAATGACTGCACAATGACTAGTTGACTCAGAATAAAGGGTTATATGGGCCCATGGAAAATACTTGCTTGACAATGAAGTAGTTATGAAAGTATTACTGCTTTAAATACTCACGGCGAGCCTAAATATAAGAATATTAAACTAACATATTGCATAATCATATGCAATCATAACAAGAAAATGAATTTGAATTCTTCTATGATCAGGTAGTTTAACTATAAATCGACACAATGTGACAGTTAGCTAACACTGCAATAAACATCACCGAAATCAGTAAAGAAGCAAAGACATTTCCCCACAAGATTAGAGGTCTCACCAGGTTATATTATTATTGTGCTTTAGAAGGGCGGTGGATTGGCAGTATCGGTAGAGAGTCGGACGTCATGCTTTGACGCATAGAGTTACGGCCCTTTCCATCTGAGTTCAAATCCCGCCGAGGTCAACTTTGCCTTTCATCGTTATGGAGTCGATAAAATAAAGTACCAGTAATGTACTGGGTAATTGCTGGCCTTGTGCCAAAAGTAGAAACAATTATTATTGTGCCTTAGACACTTGTGAAACATAAATTTACAGCGTAACCGTCCCGTATGTTTCGGGTTATCTTATGGGGCCTTATTATTAAATATAGCTTTGGCTGCTATTCCTAAGAGCAAGTGTGGTCACTAATTTGCACTTCATATAGGGTGTTTATAAAAAAATATATCCGTGTAAGATGCCAACTTACATTACACATTATTGATGTGTTCAACATCATCTCTCCTGTGACAATATTGTTCAAATGTAACAGGTTTAATAGCTGTTGTACCCTGGTTTCCCCCCTTGATAGTTTATATAATGTATTGTTGTTGTTGAATAGCTATCATTTATACAAATCTTTGAACAAGTAATGATGAGTGACATGATATTAATGATGATCAAAAACATCATTATCAACAGATTATTCTAACATTTACTTTAATATTGTTTGCTTCACTTGGATCATTTATTAAGATTTCTTAGATTTAAATTATATATAGAATTACATTTCTATTTTGCAAAATTATATATTTAAATTATATATTGAATTACATTTCTATTTTTCACACCTCATAATTAACAAACTACATTACGTTTCGTTTGGTTCTTGTTACATTTTTGTATTGGCATGGACTGATTTGTTTTCGGCATTTTTCTCTAGTTTCGTTTTGTGTTATTTTCACTTCACCCAGCATGAAATTGGGCGAGAAAAAGAGCAAGTTTGATGCAGATTTCAGAATACATCTCAACTATACTGAACAGTTTTTGACACAACAAAACGGTATATGAGCCGGAAAATAATACATTAGTAGAGGGAATGTAATGGAGATAAATACACAAAATAAAAGAGTAAAAATGTCTGCTACACAGTATAATGTACACGTTTATTCCTATATTACAACGTTGTATTTATCTACCATGGATGTATTTAACTACCATGCATTTGGAAAGTAATGTAAACAATGAGAAAATAGCCGATAAATCGGAATCTGAAAACGATTAACACTGACACAGTCCTTCTGCAAAGAAAATAAACCAGCAACAAAGAGAATAAAAATAATATAAGTGAGCTGACATGGATTCAATGGTAGCTATTTTCCTTCTATGTCATATGCCATTTTGTTTACATACATAGTTACAACAGCGTTAAGGCCCATTTAACATGAATTGTTTCGGTCTAAAAGCATTCTTTAGTTATATAACTAATACATGAAGCATTGTAATCACAGACCATATCAGAGTATCCAGCGTCATTATTTCAGTGGATTCGTTCTGTCATTTGTGTTTGTAGAAAAAAGTGTAGATCTTTTTTAATCTTAAAGTGTTTCTTCTCACATTCATTTATTTTGAAATGTTAGTGAAACTGCATTATAGCATAATGGTAACATATAAATCATCGGTATGCATTAACCAATATAATAACTTTCAAGAAGTAGTAGGAGTTCATACGGAATTGAAGGGAAACAATTTCACAGGATTAAGATACGCCAATTAAGCTCTGTTAAGTAAACTTCTAATCAAAGGAGTTCCAATTGTTTCTAATCTATCTTTGTTGTTATACAATATACCCAAGTTAATTAAGGTTTGATTTGGGGGAGCTCTGGTGGCTATTTCTTGCAGGTTGAGCAACCGCAAATAATTCCCTCGTTTCGTAGAACAGATATTTAAAGAATCCCAGTTGGATATAGTTAATTTATCACTGTTAACCGCAGAATGGAAATTAATGACCTATTTATACTTAGGTACATATTCCAATTATCTTCAGATTGTGATGTCCATCATGATTTTCGAAATGTTCTTCAGTGCTAATTAAATTATACTTCAAAGCATACAGAAAAGAACCTGGCTGGGAGAATTGACAGGTTCATAAAAACAAAAGTATTGATTTCGTTTTTGTACACAAAAGATAAAAATGTTTAGTAGTAGTATATAATTGATGAGATCGATCACAATATATAACTTGAAGATATTTCATCAATCAATTCATGTCAGATGAAAGTCATAAATGCTCTGCCGAATTATGAACTGGCAAATTAACATGTTTTAATCTCTCAACCACAAAATATTAAAAGTAATATTGTTTGTTCATGGCAAAATCTAATTAAATTATCGATATCCATAAATCGAATTGTTTAAGATGGCGTTGTTATGAAATCACGTTCCCTGTAAATTATTTACAGGGAACGCGATTTACAAGGAACGCGCACTGGAATGCAGAAGCTAGTAGCCATGTTTTATGAGTTATACACTAAAATGTTAGGATTATATCTATACACACACACATACACAAACACCCACATACACAAGCACACACACACATCTTTATATATAAATATATATATACATATATATACCTCCATCCCACCACCCCGCAACTAACATCACTAACACCCCCTGACCCCAAGCACACGAACACACGCACCCACTTACACCACCCACCCCACATGCAACTAACATCACTAACACTCCCCAACCCCACGCACACGTACCCACACACCCTCGTACACTACCAACTCTACACACCCTACCACCACTAACCCCCACTCACACCTGCATTCAACCCTTTCTCCACCTCCCGTATACTAACACCCACTAACACTCCCTTCATCAAACTACACACACACCAGTACACCACACTCCCTCCATTGACCCCCACATCCTTCTCTCCCCGCTCCACCTACACCCTTTCTCCCCACTCACTCATCCCACTAACACCTCTACTAATACACACACACCCTCCTCACTCCAACTTTCACACTTACCCATCCTCACCCCTTTACCATTCCGCCCGACTGCTGCTATGCCCTCTGACCACCTCCCAGCACAAACAGACACACAGCACTCCCACCGCCTTGACCACTTCCTGTTGCCCGCGCACCCCACATCTCTCCTCTTCCGACCATCTCTTCATGGAATACTCGTATGTGGAACTTGACCACCGTGGAATCTACTACCATCATAGCAGTTTACCAACATTTCAACCACATCCTCTTACGGAATCACCTATATAACTCACCCACAAACACACTCCCACATATTTTTTTCTCCCACACGCCACCCACACCCACAACAGGCTTAAACCCCACACACACGTGCATTCCACCACATATTTAGACCTTCAGCCTCCAGATTCCTCTCCCCCCACCCCTCTATCCACACACGCACACACACTCCAACCTACACCCCACCCCACACCACCTCTTCCTGAACATGCAACCCCGTTCTTCCCCCAACCCTTGCTTTCACATACACACACACACACACACGTACACCTACACACACACACACCACCTTCAGCCCTCCCGTCTCCCTTCCCCCACTCCACCCTTCCCCACCCCTACACACCCCACACCCTTCCACCACCTGTTTTACCCCTTTTTAATTTCAGTTTATTTTCATCATGCTTTTATATTTATTTCTATTTCATTTCATTTTATTTTGATCATGCTTTAATTTTATTTTTATTTTAATTTCATTCGCACCGTTTCCTCCCACCCCCTTTTCGCTATATGTCTCTCCACCACTCCCCTACACACCCTTTGAACTATCTTCCCACACACTTCTCACCTGAGGAAGCGCTTATGCCCGAAACGTCGTTCCCCACCACACCCCACTCTCCAGAGCGTGAAATTAATAAACATTCGTATATTACGTTTCCTGGATTGTGAAAATGGTGGTGTATACAAAAACCATAACATTATTTTGCTTCTCATTTATAATATTTCTCTGCACACAAGCTTCTTTATCATACACAAAAAATACTTTACCACTACAATCTCCATAATACTCTTGATTACCCGCTTAAAGTGCTTGTATTGCATATAACACCTTGCCGCACAATAATCTTATATAAATAAGACACACGTGCATGCCCCACGTGTAACTATTGCATGCACTAACTACTTCAACTGACTAACAAACTATCCTCTTGCATTATCTTCGTAAACTGCCGATGTTGTATTTTAACTTTAATTTTGTTTTAATATGATTTTAATTTTTGAATTTAAATTGCCATGCAAAAATATTATAATGGATGTCACCCCACTGTGCATCAATATATACATATGTATCTGTATGTCGCTTGTGTTGGAAAGGAGGTCATGTATGTAATCAATCATTGAAAAATTGCTCCGAAGACTCCAAAGCTCGGTTTGGACGAAATAATTGTAAGCTAATAAATGGTTTGAACAGAACTTTGATTCATGTGATTTCTATATAACTGCTCTGTAGAGCAACTGATGTTATTACATTGAGCTATTTATCTTACTGGTAATAAGGTAGTAATAGATTACTGTCTTTCACTGTTTAGGGTTTAAAATATATATAACTATAAACAGTTTTAGTATATACCTAACCATAAATAGTATCCTTAATACTATATATATATATATATTTAATATATGGTGGTTGTTTACTGTATGCAGAATGGAACACTAGACGAAGTACGCAGGTTGGTTTGTTTACTCCGGAGTTATGTTAAATAAGTCAAAAATGTAAAATTTTACATGTTTGACTTATTTATTTTATATATATATATATATATATATATATATTTAATTAATGTCCATATAAATTACTAGAGTATTTAAGAATCTAAACTGTTATTGAACAACTCACTACTGGTGGCTCCCAGAATGGAGAAGGTTTATATATGATACTTTATTAGATAAGAACTTTACAGAAATATTTAATTCAAAATTCAAACGAACTAATCAATAGTACGAAAGTAAATAATGAAAACGGTACTGAGTCAAGTTCCTAATGCAACCAGTAACAAAGTCATGATGCTACATATACGCCTTACCGAGAAAGCTAGTATACCTGTCCAAATTGATTAGCTAATAGTATATTTCAATTCAGATTCTCTTAAGAACCGAAATAGAATATTCTGGAAATAACTCAATAAATAAAAATTACATGCATAAAGTAATAGAAACCTATATCACAAGTATCTTATACTCTGTTTAATAATGGTCTAACTAGTTTAAATCTGGTTTAATCCTGATATATATAAACTGCGAGTAGGAATCAAATTATTTGATATGATAATATTCGGAAAGTAGATTATTTCCAGTAAGTAAATGAACAAAATATTACAGTTGTTTATTCAAGCGAAAATCGTAACGTATCTTTTCATTAATATCTGAAGATGAGAAAAATACAAGACAAACGCAAACATGCCAGCAATTTTATGATTTACTCACATTCACATGATCTGACACAGCGAGTGTGTGTGTGTGTGTGTGTGTGTGTGTGTGTGTGTGTGTGTGTGTGTGTGTGTGTGTGTGTGTGTGTGTGTGTGTGTGTGTGTGTGTTTCTTAGAAAAGAACCACGCGTATTAAAATAGATGCATATGCTAAAACACATGAACATAGATATTTATTTAGAAACAAAATTTCGAAATTGTATTATACATAGACGGTCGCAAACCCACAAATAGAGACCTAGAAATTCACACGCATACGCACACACACACGTGTGAAAAATCACGTTTAAAATGAATAAAAAATATTTAAAAAAACAGCAATTCAACAGCGATACCTATCAAAAGTTAATTCACATCATTTATTTCAGTTTCTTTTATAGCTAGAAATACAATTATCTTGATCCATCCCTCTTTACCGTCGTTGAATTTTGCTTTTGCACAAGACAAATTATATTTAAATTATAGCTCGCAACTAAATATTATAAATAACTTTTTCATGCATCAAACATGTTATTAATAATATAAGTAGTCCGAAAATGAAAGTGCTTTTTTTAAAAGTTTCTTGTTTTCTTTGAAATTTTTTAGGTTCATTCATTCATTCTTTCTTCGTTTCTTTAATAATTTTTCTATATTTCTCTTTGGTTATTTTGATTCATTTATCATTACTCCGTTGCTTCCATTATTTAGTATTATGTATTCTACAGTATTTTTTTCGCTCGTTTAAACATTCTTGACAAACAATTCCTGTATGAGACCGTTCTATGTGACAATGTGGCAAGATATACGTAATGTGCAACTATATATATATATATAATGTGTGTATGTGTATGTACATGTATATCTATATATGTGTGTATATATATATATATATATATATATATATATATATATATATATATATATATATATATATACATACATACATACATACACACTCACACGCACATATATATCAGCTGAACATTCTACAAAGTTTATCACGGAGCTTTGAGCCAAGGCATTTTTCAAATTAAAATTCGAAATTTCCTCGTGATCTATTTATAGTTTTGACATATAAATCAATAGAGTATTTTAAATCACCGTTAATAACACGTGGTTGTTGTGCTTAAATCCAAATACTTAGTAATATAACTATTTGTTAACAGGAATTTGAATATATGTACAGTTGTAATGAAAATTAGAAATACACGTGTGCAAACTAGACTTGCTGCTGTGAGACGGGAATCGTTTGACAAGAGCTACCTTTGTGCAAACCCGGTGTGCACTAGTTTTAACTTCCGTCAGTCTATATGGATTTTATGGATTGCAACATTGTCTCCTCATTTAATGCAGCAGCTTCATGTGGCATATGTCAATCCATGGTATATACCCCGATTTGGTGGTGATCTTGTGTCCGGTTGTTTCATCAAGAATGGGAAGTAGTCGTTTTTCTCCTCGATTATATAGATTCCATCACGCCGCCCATTTTATTCATTAGCCACATTGTATATCTTTTGTGTATGATAGACCACATTACCACGTTCTCTATGCCCATGGGTATTTGCGTCCCATCTTCATGCATACCTTGCTGTAAATAGATCCCATCTCTGTGATTTCCTGTTGGAAATCAAGCAATGAGAGCCGATATTTGATGTATATAGAATAGTTTGATATTTGATGTATATAGAACAGTTAAGTTTTTTCAAATTACGTGTACTTCGACAGCCTTGTCACTGGACGAAGTTAACATCAGTATATCGTCCACATGCAAAGAGAAGAAAGCACAAGTATGACATATGGTAAGCGGACTACACTAAATCTAATCAATGCACGCGATGGCCAGTAGGCCCGACAGAGTTAATGACCACATCGTAGTCCCGATGCTCTCAAACAGGACATACGCATCATGTATGTGGTTATAAGGCAGTGTGTGGACGTCTGAAGCTAGGAGGCAGTTGCACTCGGGATCATCAGATGAGGTTACTCTGATGACTGGAAAGGATACTATGTCTAAGTTAAAGGGGTATCGATTATAATTGTTTAATTGGGTTATAATATTTCAATCTGTTAATTATTTAATAAATCTTCTCAATATGCCAGAAACATACCTAAATATCATAAAGCCCTATGGCATAGGGCTTTATGATATTTAGACATATGAGAGGGTATTCTATAGAACGACCCATCAATTTCTGAGATGTAAATTTTTTTTATTCCGATCCTGTTTTGTTTGGCTTAAATTAGCCCACATGGTGGCCAGATTCCAGTTCCTGGTAGTGGGGTTACGCCTGATTTTGATAAGGCTAAACATATTTGTCAAAGACCTATTTAAGGGGCTCTCAAGCTGGCTGGATTGTGTAGCATTGTTTAGTTGGTAGAATGACAGTGCGTTATGTAGTTCTTATTATTATTTCTCCTTGTCCGAAGGCATGTATGTATGCATTTTAGAACATAAGCTGTATAGTAAAAGACTAGGATCGTACGCATGCACACACACAGAAGTAGTTACATAGGCACACACATACATACATGCATTTATACATACATAAACGCATACCTGCATACACCTTTTGTGTTTTTATATAAATGAATGCGCAGATATGTGTCTTTTTTACTGTTGCGTTTGTATCTGTGTATGGAGGTTAACGTTCTACAATAAATATATTCATCGTTTATATCAGAAAATTTATAAATTTTATGTATTGTAATCCTCTGACAAAATATCTAAAGAATAATTGTTTCTAAATTTGGCACAAGGCCAGCAATTACCCAGTACATTACTGGTACTTTATTTTATCGACCCCGTAAGGATGAAAGGCAAAGTTAACATCCCCGGGATTTGAACTTAGTCCGTAAAGGGACAAAGAATAATGTTGATTTCTATGGCCAAAATATAATTAAATGTACAGCGACAACAAACATCCAGCTCATAAAACATTATGCCTATATGAATTAAGGAGCAGATAGCCTCTTCAATGGTCCTCTGTTGATTAGCCTTATATGCAGTTAAGTAACAACAAAGTGGGTAGCTCCTTTGAAACGTTGCATACAGAACGCGTTGCTCACATGCAACTGGGAAGCACCATCATTATTAGAACTTCAGTAGCTATTGTTCATTTAAAAACTTTCGTCAACATCCGTTCGTCCAGTGCATCAATTTAGAATCACATTTTAATTTCTTCATTATTGTCTGACTATTATGCTAATACGTCTCTACTGACTATCTATACATACTGTCACATTATGTTAGTGTGAACCACTTGGTGATTACCAAACCCTAAGAAAGACTTTGTTATTTTGTATGAAACAGCTTTAGAACAAAACCTATTACAATTTCAGGAGTTACACATCGTCGGGTAGATTACTTTTTAACTTCTCCATTGAATAGCATTACATTAGGTAGTGTGTTAATAGAGAATGTTACTCGAGGATTACGTAGCCGTAAGCTATTTCGATTCGCTATTTTATCATTTAAATCAGCATGTTACGAACAGAGAGAAACTCTGCACCATACAGAATTTTGCTTTTGCTTGTCTAAAATATCATGCACATATAAGTTGAATGAATAATCAATTCACGTTATATTAATGATTGCTGGTTTCTTAACATATTTATTTTCAGTTATTTTTCACGAATAATTTCATGGATCCTGAATTCCTCTTATCGGCTTAGGAGCATTCAAACCTGGTCGAGCTCATTCCTCTCTAGGCTTGAATACAGCCGAATTTGTCCGGAGTGAGAGAGAAAGAGAGAGAGGGGGGGATATATGGGGAGAGGAAGAAAGAGAGCGATAGAAAGAGAGATCAACTAAGTGCGTGCTGCGCTGGTAATTTATTTCACATCTTCGAAAGTGTGAAAAGCTAAGTTGATCTCCGTGAAAGACAACTTGGAACGTATGAGAGAGAGACAGAGAGAGAGAGAGAGAGGGAGAGAGAGAGAGTGAGAGAGAGGGAGAGAGAGGGAGAGAGAGAGAGAGAGAGAGAGAGAGAGAGAGAGAGAGAGAGAGAGCAGGAACCAATAATTGTTTCTACTTTTGGTACAAGGCTAGCAATTACGCCAGTGCATTACTGGTGCTTTATTTTATCGACCCGTAAAGGATGAAAGCTAACCTCAGCGGGATTTTCACACAGAATGTGAGCAATAACCCGTATGTACATATAAAATATACGTGTATGTACAGAAGTGAACTATGGATCATTTACTACGTTATTTGTTAAGAGCCAGAAGTGTTTGAAGATCAACCTTTCCTGTTTTAAATATGGAAAACGATGTTAAATATTGTAGTCCTATGTATATCTAAAATGATGGTAACAAACACATTTCTATAACTCCCTAATTTGGAGTGCTAATGAATATTTTAGATTACACAGATTTGCAACTCGCTCCAAATATTCTATCATTACAATTCACTTGATGTAGTGAAATCTTTTTTTTTTTTTTAATATACATTATACGTTCAGCCCATTCGATATATAATATATAATATACAATGCATGATATTGAGTGTGTGTCTTCAATATATGAAAAATAAACAAAAGAATATGTGAGACATATCACCCCGCACCATATCATGTAAACGGATGTATTTACGAATCTGAGAGGTAGGGGTCTCTCAGAAACTGAATACCAATAGAAGACGCAAATTACAAGAATCGACTCTAACATGATTTGTATATATATATATATATATGTATATATATACATACACACACACACACACACATATATACATATATATATATATATATATATATATATATATATATATATATATATATATATATATATATATATATATGTATATATATATATACACACATACATATACATGTATATATATATAATATAGTTTATTTTGCGAGGTTTTTGATATGAAATCGTGTGTCGAAACAAATATTGTTATACTTGGGGAGGGTCATATTGTTGTAATAATATTACCAGAAATAATAACAGAACACTGTTTGGTTGGTTTTCGCATCTGTATCTTTTATATCTCCACAGTTAATTCATTCGGTCCTCAATGTTTACCATTAACTGACCAACGGTCAAAAATACAGATATAATATAGATATAAACACATATATATATAGTCTAACAAAGCTCTTTCGTTGCACATCTGGAACATCGTCAGTGGTGCTATTATGGTCGACCTGTTGTATTGTATATCTACGCCAGAAAAGAGGGCGTAGATAATATATATATATATATATACATACATGGTGGCTGCCAACTCGTTTTCGAGTACGGCCACTACTTTATATCCATGTAGGAGAACCCCTACCGATGCGCTGAACGAGTGTGACTTTTTACTCCAGCCAGCGACTTGAAAACTCTGGTACAAACACTACACTTGTGACAATTATTGATACATAGTGCTGGGCCCATGGTACCATGTGACGACAAGTGCAGAGAGATCTCCAGATATAAAGCAATGCCTGCGCCGTGAAGCTTTTATAGTGAGCAAAGGCACTGCACAAAGCCAGTCCCACTCTCTTAACCAAGATGATATTTACCAAAAAGAAGAACAAGTCAACATCATTGGATACCATCAGTGGTGCAGGTGTTATATCAAAGTTTTCCTTCTCCTAGAATTCTGCCTTGACAAAGGCTAAGGGGTCATCTCTCCCGGTGATTTTGGATGGCCATTGACTCTTAAGAGCTCCTTTTCCCTTTGACAGGTTTTGTTTTTAGTCCTGCAGGATGTCCAAAGTCACCCTCCTCACCAAGAAACCTTGGTGGGGTTGCCAGTTTAGTCACCAACGACCCGACCATGGGAGAGGTTGTACTGGTATACATGTTACATATATATATATATATATATATATATATATATATATATATATATATATATATATATATATATATATATATATATGTATGTATGTATATATATATATTGTTATACTTTAGGAGGGTCATGTTACCAATAAGAAACAAACGCACCAGCTGCTTTCACTTCAATTTATTATAAATTAAATTATAAATTTAAAAACTTATAAATTTCCGGTTGGCTGGTTGGTTCCACAACCAGACGGTTCATATATTGTCAAAGTTCTTTCGTCTCACATTCTGTGACCTCTTCAGTGACTGAGGATTCTTTTTTTTTTGTGCCTCTCCCTTGTTTTAGAGAACAGTCAGGAAATAGAGAAAAACACCATGGAAAGCTTCCAGCAAATAACTAACTCCATCCACCAGAATATCAAAGTAACTATAGACGACCCAAGCAAACACCCCAACCATCGATTACCTGTACTAGACGCAGAGCTTTGGTTAGAAACCATTAACAATAAAAAACAAATCCTCCATTCCAATTATGCCAAACCCATGACTTCCAAATACCTGATCCACCGAAACTCAGCTGTTTCGGATCACACCAAAATCAACATACTGATTGCGGATTTAGTAAGGGTGATGAGGAACGTGTCCCGCATGTGCAACCCCAAAGAACTAGAGACACACATACAACACATCATCCACCGTATGCAGTTCTCTGGTTACAATCAGAGAGATAAAACCAGAGTATATAGAGGAGCCAGAACCAAATGGGAAAAAATGGTAAATAATGATCCAAATGGGACCTGCCCCTTGTATAGGAGTAAATTTTGGAATAGAATAGAAAGAACTAGAAATAAGATTAATAAAATAAACTCATGGTATGATAGCAATAAATAACAGAGTGTAATGTTCATCAATACAACCCCTAGAGATTAACTAGCTTACAAATTTAGAAGGGCCCTAGATACACTTAAACTAAATATTAAGATAATGGAAAGACCAGGTACCTCCATAAAACACTTATTATTAATACATACTCTTTTCAAAGACCTCCCTGTATAGATAGGAAATGCATAATCTGTAAACTAAGCCCCCATATTAACTGTACAACTAGAAACCTAGTATATAGCATAAGATGTACTCAGGGACAATGTAAAGATAAGAATATAATGTTCGTAGCATAGGAGAACGATTAAATGAAAACTGGCGAGAACTGCAATATAGAAAAAACTCATCAGTACTCCACCAACATGCGAAAATAGAACATAACGGCAAATTAGAGAACATAGAAATAAAAATAGAATCTACGCACAGAAAAGACGCAATGTTTAGACAAATCACAGAGTCAATAAACATAAATGAACTCCAACCAAATTAAATAGAAAACATGAATGGAATAGTAACATCACAACTCACAATTAAAGGACAAAATGAAAATACACACACATAGAATAAACAACTAACTAGTAACATATAAATAAACAAATAAATAAACAAATAAAAACACACACAGACACACGGATGTAACACATGCGCAAACTAAGAACACAACACACACAAAAATAAGATGGCGTAGGACAGAACAAAGGAGAGGCACAAAAATAAGTATCCCCAGTCATTGAAGAGGTCACAGAATGTGTGACGAAAGAACTTTGACAATATTTGAACAACCGTCCGGTTGTGGAACCAACTAACCAACCGGAAATTTATAAACTTTTAAATTTATAATTTAATTCATAATAAATTGAAGAGAAAGCAACTGGTGCGTGTGTTTCTTATTTGCAACCAATATCGGTTTCAACACACGTTTTCAGATAAAGAATTTTGCTAAACAAATTAAGAAACGAATATATATATATATATATATATATATATATATATATATATATATATATATATTGAAAGGATGACAAGGACGATTGGTTACTCCTTCATGAAGTGAACCTAAACATCGAGTGCTCTCCCGGGTGAACCTGCAGTAACTCCATGTTACACCCCCTGGATATATATATATATATATATATATATATGAGGACGATCGACTTTCGTCAAATCGGACAGAGGGAACAATGTTTCCGTTGGTCTTTCCAATTGCTAATACTATCTATCGGTCGCAACTCCAGGTAGAAGGAGCAACGTGAAATAAAGTGTCTTGCTCAAGGACAAAACGCATCGCCTGGTCCAGGAATCGAACACACACCCTTACGATTGTGAACAAACAAAATGGTTTAAGCAACAGAAAGTGAGAGGAAAGAGACAAGTCCCATATTTCTATGAATATAAACTCGATAAAATCGTGAACTAGAGAATAAAGACCATCAGACCTGGAAGCAGGTCTGATGGTCTTTATTCTCTAGTTCACGATTTTATCGAGTTTATATTCATAGAAATGTGGGACTTGTCTCTTTCCTCTCACTTTCTGTTGCTTAAACCATTTTGTTTGTTCACCCTAACGTTCTCTTTATTTACGTGTCCCAACGACTTTTTTTAGCCGTTGTTCGCACCAACCTGAGGTATATGGCCCTTAAAGCGATGAAATGCCTGGGGCGGTTGGAGGGTCACTGATGAAGGACTCACTTTTTTATATGTAACCCATTTGCAACGCCGCAGCTCCATTATTATCATATATATATATATATATATATATATATATATATATATATATATATATATATATGTGTGTATATATGTGTGTATGTATATATATATATATATATGTGTGTATGTATATGCGTCTGTGCGTGTGTCTGTGTGTGTGCATGTGTGTTTATCTACTTTTATATTTATTCTTTTTCCTTTCCTTCTTCCTTTTCCAGCCTCACTTTCATATAGATTATATTTTTGTTTTTAAAATCCACTGTCAATAAATACACCAGGATTTTTTCATTCTGATGACTGAAAGCAAATTTTGTTTGCTTTCAAGAAACCACTGGTAAATCAAATAATTATCTTATGTTGTTTATTACATAACTATATACATATATATATATATATATATATATATGTATATATATATATATATATATATATATATATATATATATATATATATATATATATATATATATATATATATATATATATATATATATATATATATATATATATATATATATATATATATATATATATATATATATATATATATATATATATATATATATATATATATATATATATATATATATATATATATATATATATATATATATATATATATATATATATATATATATATATATATATATATATATATATATATATATATATATATATATATATATATATACATATACATATATAAATACATATACATATATATATATATATAGTGAAGGCGTGTGGGTGAGTGGTTTGAGAATTGGATTCGCAATCGTAAGGTTGTGAGTTCGATTCCTGGACCAGGCGATGCGTTATGTCCTTGAGCAAGACACTTTATTTCACGTTGCTCCTTCTACCTCGAGTTGCGACCGATAGATAGTATTAGCAATTGGAAAGACCAACGGAAACATTGTTCCCTCGGTCCGATTTGACGAATGTCGATCGTTCCTATATATATATATTAGAAAGTGACGTTTTTTTTACAAAATGAAAAATAACCGACGAGGTGTCCTACACGAGTGGAAGTATAAAGAAAAAGGGATGAAATCGAAAATGCAACTGAAGTCTTATTTTTTAAAAAAATATATATATATTTTTAAAAAAAATAAGACTTCAGTTGCATTTATATATATATATATATATATATATATATTTTGAATTCATATTCTCTCTACATATTTGGATTACATTGAGTTCTTCATACGGATTGGACACTACTACCGTATATTTTAGTAGATATATATATATATATCTACATATATCTATATGTGAAGTAATTCCGTCGGAAAGGTCCAGGAAAAAAGGGTACTCTATGTAGGTTACAGAGCTTAATATGTGTATGTGTATATGTGTATATGTGTGTATTGCTTACCACGTGTCTTTGTTCATTTATTTGTGTCCTTTCCTGTATCGCTGTCAACTTTATAATCATTTTTATTTTTATTTTCTTAAGTCGTAGAATTTTAATTTTTATTTTTATGTGACGGCCTATTGCATTATATGGTTGTCCATTGTTTTTTATTTTTATTTTTTATTATTATTTTTTCTTATAATTAATTGTGTGTGTGCGTATGTAGGGGTGTGCACATGTATCTATATATGTGTGTACGTAAGTATGCGTGTATATTTGTGTGTGTGTATGTGTGTATATATGTATGATCATGTGAATATATATATATATATATATATATATATATATATATATATCACGATAAATTAAAGCAGGCATAGTCCCTCGCTATTCCCTGTAAATAATGTGCTCAAAGGAGAAGAGATCCTGAGCTCTTTAAAACACAATATGTTGAAAAGGTAACACACCAGAGAGAGATATATAGTGCGTTATCAATAATACAGGGAAAAAACCACCAGTGTATGGAATCTATAACCTATGAAAGGCAGACTATAGACACGATAATTAAAAATATAAATTAAAGCGTAAATAAATACCTCTATAACTATATAACACACGTACAAATCCAAAGATATGTTTCACCAAAAATTTGTTGAAAGAAATGGTCTAGTCTCGGTTCATCAGCGTGTGTAAGGGTATACATTTCAGACAACACTAAGATAATTTTAAAATTGACTGTCCAGCTACACGTGGGAGAGAGAAGTCACAGCGTGTTTAAGGACAATGAACCAGTGGCCTCTGAGGGACGAACTGCTAGAAAGGGCATCCCAAAGCCACTCAGAGAAGTGTGCTCAAACAAACAGAGATAGGAAAGACTGTTATTAGGAGCGAAATATCACGATAAATTAACGGAGGCATAGGCCCTCGCTATTCCCTGTAAATAATGTGCTCAAAGGAGAAGAGATCGTGAGCTCTTTAAAATACAATATGTTGAAAAGGTAACACACCAGATATATATATATATATATATTTATATATATATATATATAAATTTATATATATATATATACATGTGTGTGTATTTGTGTGTATGTGTATGTATGGATATATATATATATATGTATGTATTTATATATATATATATATATATATATATATATATATATATATATATATATGTATGTGTATATATGTGTGTATGTATATATATATATATATGTGTGTATGTATATGCGTCTGTGCGTGTGTCTGTGTGTGTGCATGTGTGTTTATCTACTTTTATATTTATTCTTTTTCCTTTCCTTCTTCCTTTTCCAGCCTCACTTTCATATAGATTATATTTTTGTTTTTAAAACCCACTGTCAATAAATACACCATGATTTTTTCATTCTGATGACTGAAAGCAAATTTTGTTTGCTCTCAAGAAACCACTGGTAAATCAAATAATTATCCTATGTTGTTTATTACATAACTATATATATATATATATATATATATATATATATATATATATATATATATATATATATATATATATTTATATATATATATATATATATATATATATATATATATATATATATATATATATATATATATATATATATATATATATATGTATATATATATATATATATATATATATATATATATATATATATATATATATATATATATATATATATATATACATATATACATATATACATATATATATATATATATATACATATATACATATATACATATATATATATATATATATACATATATATATATATATATACATATATATATATATATATATATATATATATATATATAGTGAAGACGTGTGGGTGAGTGGTTTGAGAATTGGATTCGCAATCGTAAGGTTGTGAGTTCGATTCCTGGACCAGGCGATGCGTTATGTCCTTGAGCAAGACACTTTATTTCACGTTGCTCCTTCTACCTGGAGTTGCGACCGATAGATAGTATTAGCAATTGGAAAGACCAACGGAAACATTGTTCCCTCGGTCCGATTTGACGAAAGTCGATCGTTCCTATATATATATATTAGAAAGTGACGTTTTTTTTACAAAATGAAAAATAACCGACGAGGTGTCCTACACGAGTGGAAGTATAAAAAAAAAGGGATGAAATCGAAAATGCAACTGAAGTCTTATTTTTTTAAAAAATATATATATATTTAAAAAAAAAATAAGACTTCAGTTGCATTTATATATATATATATATATATATATATATATATATATATATATATTTTGAATTCATATTCTCTCTACATATTTGGATTACATTGAGTTCTTCATACGGATTGGACACTACTACCGTATATTTTAGTAGATATATATATATATATCTACATATATCTATATGTGAAGAAATTCCGTCGGAAAGGTCCAGGAAAAAAGGGTACTCTATGTAGGTTACAGAGCTTAATATGTGTATGTGTATATGTGTATATGTGTGTATTGCTTACCACGTGTCTTTGTTTATTTATTTGTGTCCTTTCCTGTATCGCTGTCAACTTTATAATCATTTTTATTTTTATTTTCTTAAGTCGTAGAATTTTAATTTTTATTTTTATGTGACGGCCTATTGCATTATATGGTTGTCCATTGTTTTTTATTTTTATTTTTTATTATTACTTTTTCTTATAATTAATTGTGTGTGTGCGTATGTAGGGGTGTGCACATGTATCTATATATGTGTGTGCGTAAGTATGCGTGTATATTTGTGTGTATGTATGTGTGTATATATGTATGATCATGTGAATATATATATATATATATATATATATATATATATATATATATATATCACGATAAATTAAAGCAGGCATAGTCCCTCGCTATTCCCTGTAAATAATGTGCTCAAAGGAGAAGAGATCCTGAGCTCTTTAAAACACAATATGTTGAAAAGGTAACACACCAGAGAGAGATATATAGTGCGTTATCAATAATACAGGGAAAAAACCACCAGTGTATGGAATCTATAACCTATGAAAGGCAGACTATAGACACGATAATTAAAAATATAAATTAAAGCGTAAATAAATACCTCTATAACTATATAACACACGTACAAATCCAAAGATATGTTTCACCAAAAATTTGTTGAAAGAAATGGTCTAGTCTCGGTTCATCAGCGTGTGTAAGGGTATACATTTCAGACAACACTAAGATAATTTTAAAATTGACTGTCCAGCTACACGTGGGAGAGAGAAGTCACAGCGTGTTTAAGGACAATGAACCAGTGGCCTCTGAGGGACGAACTGCTAGAAAGGGCATCCCAAAGCCACTCAGAGAAGTGTGCTCAAACAAACAGAGATAGGAAAGACTGTTATTAGGAGCGAAATATCACGATAAATTAACGGAGGCATAGGCCCTCGCTATTCCCTGTAAATAATGTGCTCAAAGGAGAAGAGATCGTGAGCTCTTTAAAATACAATATGTTGAAAAGGTAACACACCAGATATATATATATATATATATTTATATATATATATATAAATTTATATATATATATATACATGTGTGTGTATTTGTGTGTATGTGTAGATATATATATATATATGTATGTATATATATATATTTATATATATATATATATATATATATATATAGTGAAGGCGTGTGGGTGAGTGGTTTGAGAATTGGATTCGCAATCGTAAGGTTGTGAGTTCGATTCCTGGACCAGGCGATGCGTTATGTCCTTGAGCAAGACACTTTATTTCACGTTGCTCCTTCTACCTGGAGTTGCGACCGATAGATAGTATTAGCAATTGGAAAGACCAACGGAAACATTGTTCCCTCGGTCCGATTTGACGAAAGTCGATCGTTCCTATATATATATATTAGAAAGTGACGTTTTTTTTACAAAATGAAAAATAACCGACGAGGTGTCCTACACGAGTGGAAGTATAAAGAAAAAGGGATGAAATCGAAAATGCAACTGAAGTCTTATTTTTTTTAAAAATATATATATATTTAAAAAAAAAATAAGACTTCAGTTGCATTTATATATATATATATATATATATATATATATATATATATTTTGAATTCATATTCTCTCTACATATTTGGATTACATTGAGTTCTTCATACGGATTGGACACTACTAAATAATGTAAATAATGTGCTCAAAGGAGAAGAGATCGTGAGCTCTTTAAAATACAATATGTTGAAAAGGTAACACACCAGATATATATATATATATATATTTATATATATATATATATAAATTTATATATATATATATACATGTGTGTGTATTTGTGTGTATGTGTATGTATGGATATATATATATATATGTATGTATTTATATATATATATATATATATATATATATATATATATATATATATATATATATATATATATATATATGTATGTGTATATATGTGTGTATGTATATATATATATATATGTGTGTATGTATATGCGTCTGTGCGTGTGTCTGTGTGTGTGCATGTGTGTTTATCTACTTTTATATTTATTCTTTTTCCTTTCCTTCTTCCTTTTCCAGCCTCACTTTCATATAGATTATATTTTTGTTTTTAAAATCCACTGTCAATAAATACACCAGGATTTTTTCATTCTGATGACTGAAAGCAAATTTTGTTTGCTTTCAAGAAACCACTGGTAAATCAAATAATTATCTTATGTTGTTTATTACATAACTATATATATATATATATATATATATATATATACATATATATATATACATATATATATATACTTATATATGTGTGTGTGCGTATGTCTATGTGTTTGTGTGTGTGTAAGTTTTTGCATGCGTGTGTGTGTGTGCATGTTCGTTTTCCGTGAGTTTATATATATATATAAACAAACATCAAAAGCTACCTTATATTTGTTGATCTAACGGCTATAAAACTGATAATCTATCGTGTTCCTCAAATCAGCAGACATTTAGGTATGACACGACTTTAAGTCTTTGGTTGCCATCAAGATTTGAAAGATAAGAATAAATAGTAATATAGTTTTACTGATTGTTACTTAACCGTACGAGACGCTATTACGTTAATCTACTCGTGTCATTTACGAAAAAGATATACGTCAAGATTAGATTTGTATTCATAAGTTGTATTTTATGGGAGAAAAAATGTATGTACGTTCATCTTCATGTACGTTACCCTCACATAAACTTACATATACACACGGGGATATTTACACAGTCATACACCACATACACATACACACGTGTATATATGTATGCCTATATATATATATATATAAGTATTTGTGTGTGTGTTTGTGGGTGTAACCATAAACATATAATTTGAGAGGAGTTGTGTCGAACGCCCAATACAATAAATTCCTAATTTCTAAGAATGTTATATTAAATGGGTGAAGAAAATGAAGACAACTGGAGGTAGTTGCTTGTGATTACATGTAGAAGATGAGAGCATTTGATGAAATTGTGAACGTATTCTCAAAATGGGTAGTCTGACCTATGTTGAAAGCCATGAAAATCTCTGTTCATATGAATCTGCCTGTAGGCCCTCATTAATATTATATATGCTCAACTTGTCACTTAGAAATTACAATGTTACATTTAAACAAATAATTTGGTATAATTCACACAACTATAATAAAACCAAAAATAATTCCAGGCGCTGGTTAATGAGCATTAATTTGAAGAATTTATTCAAAAGGTAATTTAATGAATGGAATGTAATTAAAAAAATAACCAAGTATGTGAACACAGACATAGAGATTAGGAGTTACGAGCTCAATCATTGAATGAATGAAAACATCTGAAGACGAACCAGTGAATTTGTAGAAACTTTAAATGACTTATGAATTTAGGAATGCTATGGTACCAAAGAATAACGAATTAACAATATACAAAGTAACAAACGAAAAAAAAAAAAATTCGAATACAGTCACGTTTTCAATATAAGCTTCACCTTATATATACAAATGAATATGCTTATTTGACTGTCATTGTATGTATAAAGGAAAGAAATCACCTATCAATCAGGGTTTCACGTGCACGGCAACACGTCTCTAATAATTTCAATGTCAAAATTGAGTGCAGTTGTGGTGTCATGCGACTTGAAAGGCGGGTTTTCCTGGTCTCTATAAGACTGGCTCTCATTGGTGGAGGCAACTCATCGAATTTGATGTGCAATAGAATTTGATGTGCTTTTCATGCCTTACTTCAGATAAGGATCTACTAAGATATAAGAGAAGCTATTCAGCCGAGATCCAGTTTTTAAGCAAGAAGGAGTACTCCACGAATTTCTCTAGTAATAATTTAATGATCAATTGGTTGAGAAAGTTTCGTCTTTACCAACAGATGGTAAAATATCCAAGTTGTTTTGGTGTGAGGTAATGTGGGTGCTTCTAGAATATAGTTTCTATAGTGTAGCTCAATTCACATAGTTCAAAGTTCTGATCGAGCAGCCATGCCTTCGGCCTCAAGGGACGAAATAAAACGGTAAGGGAATGATACACGTATTTCATATGTTATTGCAGCCTCCTTTAAAGACGTTAACTGTAAGCTTTTTGATTGCACCTTTATATTCTATGTGTGACTTAAATTGTTTTACTTCAGGAGACAATAACAATATATACGTATTCAACATTTACCCTGGAAACCAACTTTACTTACTACCAATAATGACCTATCTCCGAGATGAACACTGCAAACAATTTCCACTACCATACGGCACCTGCCTCATTAAACATGCACTTGTCTGTCTATGAAATTATGAATGATATAAGCCAACAACTTGTTCATCCGCATTCGTACACACACAGACTCCCACTACACACAGACAAACGAACACACAAACATGCGCACACAGACATGCACACACACACACAGAAAAGCGGCTGTGAATTGATCTGTGTGCATTTGTGTAAGTATTTATATAGGTATGTATGTCCATGTGTCTGTATTTAATAAATGGTGATTATCAATAAAAAATATACTACATATCATTTAGAAAAATCACCCCGGCTATATTAAGTATCCAATTATATAAAATAAGCATACAGATTACGTAAAACGTTCATCTTTACATTCGATAATTCTTTTATTGTAATATAGAATGCTTGAATTTTTCTTCCCTGAAAAGATACTTTCTAGACGACTGTATTAGTCATAAAGAGATGAAAAACATTTTTTATTTGCCTTCTGCAAATTTAAGCTTATCGAATATGATTGAATCCAGTCATGCTTTATCCCTTGAATGGCTAACATTGATCGGGAAATGTAGATATTTCTGGTAATTTGCTTCTATTTTTACATTTAAAAAAGATATTTTAGATCTCTCAAATTTATATATTCAATGAAGAAATTTCGTAACAATGTTTAAAGCTTTAAGAAAGTTAAATATCACAAACGAATTTCAAAAGATTATTGTACAATGAAAGATTCTTTGAAATGGCGTAAGAAGAATATATAATTATACATAATCATCTGAGATGATATTTTCGTCCCACCCGTCTAATTTTAACATTTATTTGATACAAATTATTCACACTATTGTCATTCTGATATATTCTTCAAATATGTTCTTATTGAAATAAAATTTAATTGAAAATCTGGTTTCATCTATGCAATATATATTGTAAGCGTACTATTTGATTATCTTTGATGTTTTATTGTTGCGTTTGTCTTGTAGAATATGGCTTTACCATTGGTTATGACGTAAAACATATTATAATGCAACTATTAAATTTAGGTACTGAGAAGACAATGTGGGCTGTCTGCCCTGTAATACAGTGAAATTTAATCAATTGATTTGACATTAAATATATGTAGTACAATATAAAAGATTCAACTTTTTTTTACTTCTTAAAGCAACTAAAACTACGATATTAAATCTATGTTCCGGCAAATTTCTTTTAATGGGACGTAACTGCCTTAAAAAATCGAAGGAAATCCCCATACAATACCTTGAGTAGAGTGGGAAATTTACTCGTTCAGCACAGATATGACACTAAACTATATTCCTCCGTGCAGTCAAATTCTGTTTAATAGCAGAACCACCCCATCTTTTCAACAATATATTAAATCACAAAAATTAAATATAAAACATATACATATACCACTCGCCTTATTATATAATATCTGAGATTGTTCCTTTATGTTTCGTTCAAAGATCAAATATCCCATTTATTATTATAATCATCATAGATGCTGTTATTGGCTTTGGAATCGCCCTTAATACGATTCTCCCACTAATGTCTGAAACTGAATTCCCCTGAGCTGTAATTTTAGTGTAGTTAATCAGTAAAGGTTAAAGAAAAAGTGATGT
>OZ024741.1:99713535-99728535 GCA_964016885.1 Eledone cirrhosa
AGAAGGCGACCAAACATTTAGCAGTTTCTATTCCTTTGTTAAATTTCGAATACTTGATGATGTCACCGGATTCATACTGAAACGGTCATTGAAATGTTCAGAGTATAATAAACTTTTAAGGAATTACACCAGTCTAGCTTCCTGTTATTTTATAACATATATATATATATATATATATATATATATATATATATGTATATATATATATATAGTGACGAAACATAATTCAATTGCATGAACTCATAATCTTTTATTTACTGCTATATATATTTCGATGATAGCCATTGAATGGCTATGACCTCATCAGGCAGTTAGTCAGTTCTTAGATATGCCAGCTCTGTGTTTATGGTGTTGATGGTATCAGAGCCTTGGGACATATATATATATATATATATATATATATATATATATATATAAAGGACGTAAAATAAGAAAATATTTTTTTAAAAAAATTTAAAAAAAATTTTTACTTACTTAAATTTTCACTCCAACTAATTAGTTTCTGCAATGGAATAAAGACAGTTACGTAATCCAACTGTCGAGAATTCATTGCGTCATCAGGGAGTCTATTCTCAGTTAAGTCTCCAGGCAATGCGCGGACACTGGCGGCTCATATAAAAATAATAATAATTCGGTAGATCGAACAGCTTGCGAGGACTGGATTCTATGTACCGAAATTCTCACTGCTTCAAGTCAAATGGCCGATTCTAAAGAATCAATCACGTGACACAGAGGCTAGTTAGAAGGAATGAGATGGTAAGATGACTGACGCCTACTAACACCCCAAAAAAAATTTTTCTAGAAGTGGTTTTGACAAGTTTGCTCTCGACAGTTGGATTACGTAACTGTCTTTATTCCATTGCAGAAACTAATTAGTTGGAGTGAAAATTTAAGTAAGTAAAAAATTTTTTTTTAATTTTTTTAAAAAAATATTTTCTTATTTTACGTCCTTTATATTATTGTTCTGCATTCTCCTGCATTGAACCACCTAGGTACTATGACATAACCTGTGTATTTGCTGGCATGGGCGTGCATCTGTGCGCTTATGTTAGTTGATATATTAAATTATCTATATTTATCTCCAAATCACTGATTTGTCGAGCAAACTTGTCAAAACCACTTCTAGAAAAATTTTTTTTGGGTTGTTAGTAGGCGTCAGTCATCTTACCATCTCATTCCTTCTAACTAGCCTCTGTGTCACGTGATTGATTCTTTAGAATCGGCCATTTGACTTGAAGCAGTGAGAATTTCGGTACATAGAATCCAGTCCTCGCAAGCTGTTCGATCTACCGAATTATTATTATTTTTATATGAGCCGCCAGTGTCCGCGCATTGCCTGGAGACTTAACTGAGAATAGACTCCCTGATGACGCAATGAATTCTCGACAGTTGGATTACGTAACTGTCTTTATTCCATTGCAGAAACTAATTAGTTGGAGTGAAAATTTAAGTAAGTAAAAAATTTTTTTTAAATTTTTTTAAAAAAATATTTTCTTATTTTACGTCCTTTATATTATTGTTCTGCATTCTCCTGCATTGAACCACCTAGGTACTATGACATAACCTGTGTATTTGCTGGCATGGGCGTGCATCTGTGCGCTTATGTTAGTTGATATATTAAATTATCTATATTTATCTCCAAATCACTGATTTGTCGAGCAAACTTGTCAAAACCACTTCTAGAAAAATTTTTTTTGGGGTGTTAGTAGGCGTCAGTCATCTTACCATCTCATTCCTTCTAACTAGCCTCTGTGTCACGTGATTGATTCTTTAGAATCGGCCATTTGACTTGAAGCAGTGAGAATTTCGGTACATAGAATCCAGTCCTCGCAAGCTGTTCGATCTACCGAATTATTATTATTTTTATATGAGCCGCCAGTGTCCGCGCATTGCCTGGAGACTTAACTGAGAATAGACTCCCTGATGACGCAATGAATTCTCGACAGTTGGATTACGTAACTGTCTTTATTCCATTGCAGAAACTAATTAGTTGGAGTGAAAATTTAAGTAAGTAAAAAAATTTTTTTAAATTTTTTTAAAAAAATATTTTCTTATTTTACGTCCTTTATATTATTGTTCTGCATTCTCCTGCATTGAACCACCTAGGTACTATGACATAACCTGTGTATTTGCTGGCATGGGCGTGCATCTGTGCGCTTATGTTAGTTGATATATTAAATTATCTATATTTATCTCCAAATCACTGATTTGTCGAGCAAACTTGTCAAAACCACTTCTAGAAAAATTTTTTTTGGGGTGTTAGTAGGCGTCAGTCATCTTACCATCTCATTCCTTCTAACTAGCCTCTGTGTCACGTGATTGATTCTTTAGAATCGGCCATTTGACTTGAAGCAGTGAGAATTTCGGTACATAGAATCCAGTCCTCGCAAGCTGTTCGATCTACCGAATTATTATTATTTTTATATGAGCCGCCAGTGTCCGCGCATTGCCTGGAGACTTAACTGAGAATAGACTCCCTGATGACGCAATGAATTCTCGACAGTTGGATTACGTAACTGTCTTTATTCCATTGCAGAAACTAATTAGTTGGAGTGAAAATTTAAGTAAGTAAAAAATTTTTTTTAAATTTTTTTAAAAAAATATTTTCTTATTTTACGTCCTTTATATTATTGTTCTGCATTCTCCTGCATTGAACCACCTAGGTACTATGACATAACCTGTGTATTTGCTGGCATGGGCGTGCATCTGTGCGCTTATGTTAGTTGATATATTAAATTATCTATATTTATCTCCAAATCACTGATTTGTCGAGCAAACTTGTCAAAACCACTTCTAGAAACATTTTTTTTGGGGTGTTAGTAGGCGTCAGTCATCTTACCATCTCATTCCTTCTAACTAGCCTCTGTGTCACGTGATTGATTCTTTAGAATCGGCCATTTGACTTGAAGCAGTGAGAATTTCGGTACATAGAATCCAGTCCTCGCAAGCTGTTCGATCTACCGAATTATTATTATTTTTATATGAGCCGCCAGTGTCCGCGCATTGCCTGGAGACTTAACTGAGAATAGACTCCCTGATGACGCAATGAATTCTCGACAGTTGGATTACGTAACTGTCTTTATTCCATTGCAGAAACTAATTAGTTGGAGTGAAAATTTAAGTAAGTAAAAAAAATTTTTTTTAAATTTTTTAAAAAAAATATTTTCTTATTTTACGTCCTTTATATTATTGTTCTGCATTCTCCTGCATTGAACCACCTAGGTACTATGACATAACCTGTGTATTTGCTGGCATGGGCGTGCATCTGTGCGCTTATTTTAGTTGATATATTAAATTATCTATATTTATCTCCAAATCACTGATTTGTCGAGCAAACTTGTCAAAACCACTTCTAGAAAAATTTTTTTTGGGGTGTTAGTAGGCGTCAGTCATCTTACCATCTCATTCCTTCTAACTAGCCTCTGTGTCACGTGATTGATTCTTTAGAATCGGCCATTTGACTTGAAGCAGTGAGAATTTCGGTACATAGAATCCAGTCCTCGCAAGCTGTTCGATCTACCGAATTATTATTATTTTTATATGAGCCGCCAGTGTCCGCGCATTGCCTGGAGACTTAACTGAGAATAGACTCCCTGATGACGCAATGAATTCTCGACAGTTGGATTACGTAACTGTCTTTATTCCATTGCAGAAACTAATTAGTTGGAGTGAAAATTTAAGTAAGTAAAAAAATTTTTTTAAATTTTTTTAAAAAAATATTTTCTTATTTTACGTCCTTTATATTATTGTTCTGCATTCTCCTGCATTGAACCACCTAGGTACTATGACATAACCTGTGTATTTGCTGGCATGGGCGTGCATCTGTGCGCTTATGTTAGTTGATATATTAAATTATCTATATATATATATATATATATATATATATATATATATATATATATATATGTATATATAGTAGAGGATTTTCCGACCTTACCACGCCTTATCCAGACTTTTCCGCTAAGCTCAAGTTCGTTCACCCGCACCATGCGAAAAGACAACATCGACCTCTCCACCAAGAACATCCCAGTCCCACCGAGAAAACTCTACCTTCGGATGCTCAAGTAAAAATCGACCTCTTTGCGAAAAGACTAAGATGGAGAACTTTTTTCTACGACAGATATTGTTACAATCAGAACTTCGATACCAAAGAGAGATTCGGATTTAATACCTACACATCGAGAATGACATTTTCCAACTGGTCAAGAGCATTAAATTCAAACCCAGACACAACAGGTTCCTACAAAAACTCCGCAGCAATTTAACAGAGTATGAAAACACCAACGACATCATGGTGCACTCGGATAAAACTGGTAACCTCTACTTCGTCAACCCCGACAGATACCACACACTGATCAGGAGTAGCCTAAACGCCACCTATAAAAAAGCATCGAGGACATAAATCGAGATGGACAACAAATTACCTCCAGCCTCGGGGTCGCCGACCGCACTGAACCCCTAGACCCACGGACCCCCTACTTCACACTGAAGGACCACAAATCTGACTTCGACCGTAAACCATCTATCACTCTTATAATCCCAACGAAGTCCGACATAGGGAGAATCAGTAAAAAAAATCCTAGACCGCGTTATACCAAAAGTTAAGCAAAACGCCAGACTTAGCCTATGGGTCAACACCCAGGAAGTAATCTCATGGTTCAGCAATATGGAGGACAAACGAGAGACAAAATTCATCTAGTTCGAAATAGAGAGTTACTATACTTCAATTACCTTACCGCTCCTTACGGCCGCCTTGGACTTTGCCGAGACACTCGCGACCATCACCGACCAGGAAAGAAATATCATCCTCCACGCCAGGAAGACAGTCCTACTTTTCGACAACTCCAAATAGATAAAGAGAGCTCCCGACTCCCTGTTCGACATCTGTATGGGCGCGACTGATTCGGCTGAGGTCACAGATCTAATAGGATTATTCCTACTATTGAAACTCACCGATATGTTTCCTACATTCGGCGGTGGATTGTACCGTGATGATGGGCTCCTTACCCTCAAAGGGTACAACACCAGTAGTACAGTCCGGGTCCGTAAACAATTAATCAGCTTCTTCCGCGACTGGGAATTTAAAATAACTCTACAAAAAGTCCCTAACTCGAGTAAACTTCCTGGACGTTACCCTTAACCTCGATAACGATCTGTACTACCCATACAGGAAACCAAACGACAACCTGCACTACATCCACCGCCGGTCGAAACATAATCAATAACCTGGTTAAAAACATCTCCCTCCGCATATCTCGTTTGTCCGCTAATGAGCAGGTATTCGAGGAACATGCACCTTATTACAACCAGGGCCTCAAGCGGAGTGGCTTCCGGGAGGAAATATCCTATAACCCAGCTTCCATTAGCGGAACCAGCAGGCGACACCGCCGCTCACGCAACGTAACGTGGTTCAATCCTCCCCACAATGCCGAGGTGACAACACCTATCGGGAAAATCTTCTTTAGGCTTATGGAAAAACACTTCCCACTACAACACCGCTACCACAACATAATCAACAAAAACACATTCAAACTCTCTTACAGCCCCACACATAACTTTGCACAAAACAGCGTCTCCTCTAACAACAAAAAACTCAACCCTTATGGAAGAAATAACCTAGACAGCAGTGAAGAGCCGACCAGGAGGTGTAACTCTCCTGGTGGATCCCTTTGCCCCCTCGACAATAGATGCAGAGATCGTAATGTGATCCACCAGTGCAACATAAGGATGGACACCTCCAACAAAGCTTATATAAGATTAACCGCTTGTGACTTCAAGACTCGGATCTACCAACACAGACATACTTTCCGAAACCCGGCCCGGCGTCACGCCACTACACTTTCGGGCCACATTTGGGACCTCAAAGATAATAATATAACCTACAATCTTACTTGGAGCTTACTGTCCAGAGCCAACACTTACACGAGAGGACGCCGTGCGTGTAACTTATGCCCGGAGGAAACATTACAAATGTTGTTTTCGGCGGACCAACTCCTAAACAAGAAAGAGGAACTGGTAACTGCATGCAAACACAGATTGCGTAGGAGTTACCTCGCCCTCAAACCCCATAATAACCGGAGGCGGGGGGGGGGGGGGTAGACAAGGGCTGAAGCACCCCACTTGCCGACTTTGTAAGGGGTAACCCCTGCTTACAAAGGTAGACGTACCTTTTTTATATATTCTATTTTTATACATTTTTTATCGTTTCCTCTATATTTCCTTCTTCCCCCCATCCCTTCCTAGTCCTTCGACCCCAGATCTCCTTCTTTGTCGTCGTTTTTTTCACCTTCTCGCCCACCCCGATACAGCCCTTCGGTCCTCTGTAGCCTCAGTACCCCTTACCTTATTTTATGATAGAATTGGCCGATTCCGCTTTTTATAGCAGATGTGCTAGACCCCAGATACTTGCTCTCTTCTCTGGTTGCTGCCCCTTTTCCGCGATTTCTAGATTTCTTAGTGGTATTTCTGATTTAGTTTCTTGTATATTAGTATTTATTTTTGGTGGGATTCTGAATTAATATTTCGTATTAGTTAATAAATTAAATAATCAGAGCTATATATCATAAAACATGTCTATGGATTTTTTTATATGGTTAATTATGCTAATTGGGAGAGGGGATGTTATATATTTTATCTGGTGATTCTATAGACATGTTTTATGATATATAGCTCTGATTATTTAATTTATTAACTATTCATTGAGCCACAAAGTGACCCGTTGCAAAACACGTATATGTATATATATATATATATATATATATATATATATATATATATATATATATATATATATATATATATAGGTGTAAATCTTTATATGTAATAATCTCCCGTTAGGTTGAGATACAAATTTGGCTGTATTGTGCTTCGCTTTCTAGCAAAAAGCCACCAGCCGTAAGCAACTAACCTGACCGCTGCAACGTCACGATTCTTGGCCATTTTTTAATGTATTCTTGGCGCGATCACTTTGGAAAATTTATTGTCTAGATTTGAGCAAACTCCTGAAGAGTCTGGTGCTCAAGGTTCTGAAGTTATCGGAAATCTTAAAATGCGGACGAAACCATGGTCGAGGTAAATAAATGTATTCTCTTTTCTTCTAGTTTATTTTACACCTAATTCTGTTTAATTGACTGTATATCTAGGCGATTACGCTGTCGAAATATTCGATAAATATTCTGTTGCAGCCGGCGCAAAGGGCTGGTTTCAGTTATTTGTTGGAGATTTCTTAATAGAAGCCTTATTTTTATAGCCTGGTCTATTCGATTTTTTATATGATTAATTATGCTAATTGGGAGAGGAAATAGTATATATTTTATCTGGTGATTCTATAGACATGTTTTATGATATATATATAAATATATATATATATATACAGAGAGGGAGAGAGAGAGAGAGAGAGAGAGAGAGAGAGAGAGAGAGAGAGAGAGAGAGAGAGAGAGAGAGAGAGAGAGAGAGAGAGAGAGAGAAGAGAGATGTATGCACGTGTGAATTAGAATACAATGGTAACTGAAAATCTTTAGAAAGAGAATTCGAATATTTCACCGCATATTGACAGTAGAAAATAATCTAACATTTGGGCAGATGAGCCTCTTTGAAAATGGGCTTTGATATCTCTATCTCTCTCTTTCTTTCTTTCTCTCTCTCTCACACACACACACGCCCATACACACGCACACACACACAGTTACACGCACGCACACACACACACACATATATATATATATATATATATATATATATATATATATATATATATACACTGTGTGTCTCTCTGTTAATGTATATGTATTCATACAAGTATACATGAATGAGGAATAGATATAGATAGTTAGATGGATAGACAGAGATGGTTTGATAAATACGCAATATTAAGTAAACTCTTAATACATACATTTGTTATTCAAATTGACTTTTCACCAAAATGCAAAATGATAACGGGAAATGTTTCACCTTAATGGATGGAGAGGTTGCATGAGGTTCTCTGTCAGCACGAATGAAAGACTATGAATAATAATACGGTTGCATTGGGAATATTGATTTAGTTGAGCTTCATGCTACCATTTAGTTGTTACGGTAACTGTTACAGATCAACAAATATGTGTGAATACGCTGAAGTGTCGGTTTTTCATAATTGTCAACGTATTTTGATCCCATTTACGTTTTCAAGCTTTCTATTTTTTTGGTTTATTGGTGTAATGGACCTAAAGCTAATTCTAAATACCAACATATGCTGTGTTGCATGGATTTGAAAGGTCATATGACTAATTAAATTGTGCTGTAATATTTTCTTGAAACATGATGATGAAAGCATGAAGTTTACTTACGATAATCACACCCGAAAAAAAGATAATTTATTTAAGTGAAATTGAAAACCACCATCATATCAAGCTCTTCGGTGGAATTGAAGATGTAGCATAAGGTACTTTACTTTGATATACCTATGGAAAATCAGTTTAAAACATCAAATGTTGAGTTATAGCGTTGAAATACCATCAAAGTTCCGTATGACTTCTCACAGTTATAATTACGATTTTTACAATTTTCTAAAGCTTATTTGATATAACAGGGTTGTTTGGGTTACAGAAAATATAGGATGCTACTCTATATACCAAAGAGTTAGTTGCTGTTATTTTTGTTGTTAACTCTTACTTTAACTCCGATGGAACACATACATGATCTAAGTTCGATTACCTTTTACGACTTACATAATCATGATTTGTGGTTGGGCTAGACTTGCAATCTCTAACCATATTTGGTTTCAGTCTCCTCCTTCTTTCTCTCTTTTGAAGTTTATTTACTTTAGCCGCCAACTTGCCCCACGAAGAGAAGTGAAGTTAATAGTCACAGCATTTTCCAGATGAAACAAATAAAAAAAGGAATAAGCATGATATTGAATCACGGAAATATTTTTGAATACGCACTTATAATACTGCTCACTGTATACAGTTGAGCCAAAGTCTATATCCGCCAAACCTAGAACATTATTTTAACATTCAACTAGATCTTTCACACTGAGCTAGTATTTGTAGATCAGAAGAAAACAAGCAAACACCATTCTATGAGAAATATATTAGCTAATACTCTAAAACATCCTTACAATGTATTTAAAATATAAGCAAACAAAATATTTAAAGCTGGAATGCTTTTCGATCATAGACCTAAACTTCTCAGAACTGAAAGGGAGATAAGGAATAATAAAAACTGCAGAGTAAATATATCATAATATTTCTTCTATTGTATGCCGAACAGGTATTCAATATAGTCGAAAGGGAAATGGAAAAGTTCTCTATATTGTATCAATCGAAGATGACGTATTAGCGTTAACTTGGTTCGTTTCCTTAAAGCTGCCCCCATTTCCTTGTATTTAGTAATGTATGTCACAATATTTAGCCTTAATAAAATCCTTATTAAAACTCTTTCCTCTCAGCCATGAACCACATATATATACATATATATATAACGAAGGAGGTGTGGTAAGGAACCAGATGAACCATAACGCAACAGAGTACTCAATACTTAGGGTAGTAATGTGGGTAATAAGAAAATGTTTAACCCCGACGGCAGAGCTCAAGCCGTTTCGACGGCAATTTCTGAACTAAATTAGAATATTTAGCGTGGTAAATAAATATTTATTTACCACGCTAAAAATTTTAATTTAGTCCAGAAATAGCCGTCGAAACGGCTTCAGCTCTGCCGTCGGGGTTAAACATTATCTTATATATATATATATATATATATATATATATATATATATATATATATATATATATATATATATATATATATATATATATATATATACAGAAAAAGAAGTAGTGAGGAAAAGCGGACAGTGATAAAGTGATAGATAAATGAACAGTGATGGAGAAAAGTAAGTAAAAGAATATATAAATACCAACACACTCACTCCCTGCACACAGAAATATATATATATATATGTGCGTGTGTGTGTAGAGAAAACGAGAGAGGGAGAGATAGAGGGAGAGAGGGAGAGAGGGAGAGAGGGGGAGAGAGAGAAAGAGAGTGAGTAAAAGGTAGAAAAAGAGAGAGAAGTAAAATAATCAAAGAGAGATATGCACTTATACATATAGACCAAATGATAGATCGTGATAAGATAATATTTCAGGAATGGGAAGTTTAATGTAAATATATACGTATATATATATATTTACACATTCATTCACAGACACAAAACAAGTGCATTCTTACTGAAATATTTATTGATAAAAGCATTGCCAGGATCAGAATCATCTACTTAATTGTTTACATATGCATATATAAGCTTTGCACTATTTGCACTGGCTCTCAGAGTTCTGAGATCAAATCCCACCCGGTGACCCTGGAGAATGGTAACATGATAAAATTTAGAGTACATACATGAATATATATATACAAAATACATGAATATCTATCTGTATGTATGTATTGCAAAATACACTATATATACATTCATATATATATATATAGCTATTTCAGAGCACCAATTCTAATTTTCAATTTCTGCTTGACCGGTAACCGCTCTGTATAATCAGTTCCTGATTATTTACTAGAATTCTATAAGAACCAAACATCAATGATTTCAGCAAACAGGAGGAGTAGCTGGCTTTGATAAGCATCAATAAGGCCTTGTCAGCTTTATCTCATCCTGTTTGCTGAAATTAAAATAAGTGAGACTGTCACTATTCTAAAACAATAGCATAAGTCTTCGAAATGCTTTTAATTAAGCATACAGTGTATTGCAAAATACACTATATATACATTCATATATATATATATATATATATATATATATATATATATATATATATATATATGTATATATATATATACGTATGTTTGTAAAAGGTAAAGATAAACAGAAATAACAACACGATCGGTACAGTATATGGAAGGAATATATTAGGTTAACGCTTTAAATAGCGGGAAGAGCAAGAATTAGAAATAAGATAGATAGATAGAAAGGACGGGCGGTGTCGAACTGGAAAAAAAATGTCTTTAGATAAAAATAACAGGTCCATTCATGTCGAAATTTACGCACGATCTTTGATTAGCCTTTTCTTTTCTTTATTTTCTATATATCGCCTTCCTCATAGTTTCTCTCCCTATAGATGAGGCATCGATTTTATGACAAACGATGCATTAAAACGAACCTGAAGATGAATCAACTAATCTCTCCTCTTATACACTTCTGCAACATATGACAATATCTATTCCATAGTAAACTATGATTTTGCAAACATTTTAATCATAAGATTCAAAACATACCTGAATCTAGAAACAACTACTGAATTTTTAATTTCACCATCTATAATGATCATATTTACACCGTATAAAAAATAACAATATAACCGTCGTTATATAGAAATATATATATATTCTAGATATAGACTACTAAAGGACAAATCTATAAATTTTAAACTTCACTACTTTTCTGCAATAACTCAGATTACATTCGACATTAGTCATGGCTGGCCCGTTAATATACAACTTCATAATGAAGTATTGTATATAAAAGAGGAATCCGCTCTTAAGTTGTATTTAAAGCGACTGACAAAGCGCTTTGATTAAATATGTCTGCTGACCTAAACAATTTTTATTCATTTTCCTGATCAACATATCATTCCACAAAAATGAGAAGGGACTGTCTATAACAACTGTCCAATCTATAGGAGAAGAGTCTATCAGTTTAGACATTTAGTGGGGGCTAATGTCTATAGAGTTGTCCTATAGTAGACGATGTTATTTCTCCAAATATAATCTTGTACGAGTAAAGTATATGGATACATTATTCATTGGTGCTTCGTGAAGTTCCTTAGGTTCTTCGAGTCTCCCAACAAAGAAACATTCACCCAAGTAACCAGGTAGCAGAAAAACAAATACAGGTAATGCCTATATATATATATTAATAAAAGCGATGAAGTTTCGTTTACATGTATGTATTTTTTTAATTGTGCATCTCTCTCTCTCTCTCTCTCTCTCTCTCTCTCTCTCTCACTATATATATATATATATATATATATATATATATATATATATATATATATATATGTATATATATATATATATATATATATACAGTTCAAGAGTAAACCAATCTTAAAGAGAGAGATGGAGATAGGAGAGGAGAAGAGAGATTGGTGACTTAGTTAGAAGCCAAAGCGTAAAGGCATATGCTCAATGTGCAATATGCAGTGGAAGGCAGCTAGATGGCTGGGTTCATGCAGAGGTTAGGTTCACAGAGTTGGAAATATTCATTAGTTAAACAAGACCAGACATTTCACAAGGAATACCTTATTTAAAGATTGTCAACATAGTTGTAGTTTAATGTAAGGAATGTAAGGAATAATAATTGTTTCTACTTTAGGCACAAGGCCAGCAATTACCCAGTGCATTACTTGTACTTTATTTTATCGACCCCGTAAGGATGAAAGGAAAATCAACCACGGCGGTCGATAAAATAAAGTACCAGTAATGCACTGGTTAATTGCTGGCCTTGTGACTAAAGTAGAAACAATTATTATTCCTTACATTCCTTACATTAAACTACAACTATAATAATGTCCGTTTACAATTGTTTCACTACTCCATATAATGTTTCAGAAACATTATATGGAGTAGCGAAACAATTATAAACGGACATTATTAGTATGATTATTATTCCTTACATTAAGGCCGGTGGATTGGCAGTATCGGTAGAGGGACGGACGCCATGCTTTGACGTATAGCGTTACGACGCTTGCCATTCTTAGTACAAATCCCGCCGAGGTTAACTTTGCCTTTCATCCTTACGGGGTCAATAAAATAAAGTACAGTGATGTATTATTCCTTACATTCCTTACATTAAACTATGTTGAAAATCTTTAAATAAGGTCTTCCTTGTGAAATGTGTGGTCTTTTATAGCGTAACTAATGAATATATATATATATTTCCTCTCGTTTAATCTGTGTGAAATCCTTTTCTCGCTCACATCTCACCCATGTCGGATGGTCTGTATCCCTCGTCCATTAATTCACCAAGCTTAAGCTCATAGAAATCATGTCTCTTCCTATCTTTCCGTTGCAATACCATCTTTGTTTGTTTACATGTCTCGCTCGCTCCACGCTATTTTACCTGTCCCAATAACTTTATTTAGTTATTACTCGCACCAACCAGAGGTATATGATTTTCAAAGCGATGAAATACCAATGAAGGTTGGAAGATCACTGATGAAGGACTAAGTTATTCATATGTAACCCTTTTGCAACCACGCAGCACTCCATTTATTTTATATTTATATTTTTTCCTCAGCTGCTATTGTCTGTTTCTTTCTTACTGCTCCCCCTCTCTTTATATCTCTCATCTTCTTTTTATTCGCTCTGCCAGTCACACTCTCTCTCGGCTGGCCTCTTCCTCACACTTCCACACACTCACTCTCTTCTTCTCCCCCTCTCTCACTTCCCCCGTTTGACCTGTGTGAAATCCTTATCTCGCTCACATCTCAACCATGTCGGATGATCTGTAACCATCGTCCATGAATTCACCAAGCTTAAGCTTATAGATATCAGGTGCTTGTCTCTTCCTATCTTTCCGTTGAAATACCATCGTTGTTTGTTTATATATCTCGCTCGCTTCACGCTGTTTTACTTGTCCCAATAACTTTATTTAGATATTGCTCGCACCAACAAGAGGTATATGATCTTTAAAGCGATGAAATACCAATGAAGGTTGGAAGATCACTGATGAAGGACTAATGTTATTCATATGTAACCCATATGAACCACGCAGCACTCCATTTTTCTTATATTTATATTTTTTCCTCAGCTGCTATTGTCTGTTTCTTTCTTACTGCTTCCCCTCTCTTTGTATCTCTCACCTTCTTTTTACCCCCTCTGCCAGTCACACTGTCTCTCCGCTGGCCTCTTCCTCACACTTCCACTCGCTCACTCACTTCTTCTCCCCTTCTCTCACTTCCCCCCGTTTGACCTGTGTGAAATCCTTTTCTCGCTCACATCTCACCCATGTCGGATGGTCTGGATTCATCGTCCTTGAATTCACCAAGCTTAAGCTTATAGATATCATGTACTTGTCACTTCCTATCTTTCCGTTGCAATACCATATTTGTTTGTTTACATGTCTCGCTCGCTCCACGCTATTTTACTAGTCCCAATAACTTTATTTAGTTATTGCTCGCACCAACCAGATGTATATGATCTTTAAAGCGATGAAACACCAATGAAGGTTGGAAGATTACTGATGAAGGACTAATGTTATTCATATGTAACCTATATGCAACCACGCAGCACTCCATTTTATATATATATATATATATATATATATATATATAAACATAAACACGTACACATACACGAACACACATACACACACATAAACACAAACACACAAACACACACACACGCATATATATATATTTATTAATATTTGTGTAAATAGGAACAGCTGCCATAGAACAGCCAAAGAAGAAATTCTCTCACACTGACACGACATATATAATATCCAGTAAAAATACACAAAACACCCGTACCGTATGCTATACAAACCAAATACATACTAGTTACAGAAGATTATGTCATGAAAAATTCATAAAACAGAATAGAATATGTATTGCATCCATAAACTCACAGCGTTAACATACTACAAAGCACAAGAATGAAAAATATTTGGAAGGGCTTTCGCTATGAATTTTAAGGTTGTGACGATCATCACATACCTTGCCTCATCTACAGCAGGAGGAAGTAATCGATGATGCCAAGGTTTCTGACTTATAAACGAGTGTCAAAACTACATATCTTCCTGCCTTTGCTGTAGCGAGACGAAGCTAGATTCCTATAGAATTCTACTATGTTTATAAACTGATGAAACTCATTTGCATATAGAGCGATAGCCGGCCCGGCATAAATAACGTAATTGTATTGGTGCTCCGACATAGCGATATACATATGAATGTACGTTTTGTATGATAACATAGGGGATGTTTATAAACAAACATTTAGAAGGTCAAC
>OZ024741.1:99733535-99743535 GCA_964016885.1 Eledone cirrhosa
TAAATATGATATTATACAATAATATAAATCCTTAAAAATTTTATAGTTACAATTTTATAGTTACAATGCCATTAGATTAATTCACTATTTCTAACTAACATATAGATTCGAAATTTAACGGTCATCGGGATGCGTTGGGATATATATATTTGATTATTGACTATTTCTAATTAACTTAAGGATTCGAAAATAAACCGTCATATAACTACACCCAGATATATATTTGATATTTTGATTGATTGATTATTTCTAAATAATGTAATGATTCGAAATTATTCATTCACAAAGCTATGCCCAAATATATATTTATATATATATATATTTATTTATATATATATATATATATATATATATATATATATATATATATATTTTTATTTATATATATTTTTTTGCATCATCTAATTATTCGCTGTTTATCCTCGACAGTACAAATCGCCCTCCCTGTGTTTTATACTATAAAAATTATTTTATCCTCCTCTCTCTATCTTTAATCAATTTTTCTTTTGCTTTCGTGCATAAGATAATTCTATACTTCTAGTCATTCTCTTTTTCCTCATCTGTTTCCCTCTGTCTATCACCTCTTCTTTCTTCAATAATTTAAATTATTTAAATTTCTAACAGATATGTAGGTTTATATTATATTAGTAATTGATTATTATTATGTATCTTTATAAGTTTCCTCACACGCACCCTCTGTATTATATGTAATTTTTTCATCTTAAGGTATATAAATATTGAGTTTTGTCCTATCTTATTCACTGCCATGACTGAATTTTAACCATCTACTTAGTCAAGGTATGTCAATCATCATCTTACTTTATCTGATGAGGACGTACTGTTGAAGATAGCTCAGTACCTCTGAAATATGTATAATAAAACATACTTGATCACACGAATGTCTATATTTGTTAATATTTTGAATTAATATTAATAATCCGGAAAACCATTCCTTCTAATCTATTGTAAAACTTTATTCATTGATTTATTCATTGAACCTTGTTTAACCTTTAAATATATATATATATATATATATATATTGAAAGGAAAACAAGGACGATTGATATCGTCCTTGTTATCCTTTCAATATATTACACTCTGTATAGCTCTACACTTCATCACAGAAGTGAACCTAAACATCGAATGCTCTCCCGGGTGAACCTGCAGTAACTCCAAGTTACACCCCCTGGATATATATATATTAAAGAGTTAAACAATATTCAATGAGTAAATCAAAGAATGAGTTTTACAGTAGATTGGAAGCACTCTATGGTAAATAATCTTTCAGAATTATTAATATTAAAATACAAATATTAATAAAATAGATGTTCTTTTTATCAATTACATTTTATTATACATATTTCAGATGTACAACAGTACGTCCTCATCAGACACAATATAATGATACATGACATACCCTGAGATGTTAAATGGTTAATATTTAATCAAGGTAGTGATTAACCTAAGAGAAAGTTTAACATTTATACCCTAATAATGAGAAAATGCGAAAACGTAATAAATTCAATAGAGAATGTGTGAGTAAGAAAAACGTTGCTTAATGTAACTGTTATAGAGATTTTAAAATGTATGTTTCTACAATTTATCAGGGAAAGCGGTCGATGAGAGCCGCTTAAATATTATATATAGAGAGAGGGAATATATGTAGAAGGAGATTTTCCGAAAGTTAAGCGGTTAAGTTTGAACATATTTAATTTATGCTATTTTAGGGTGAAGAATCAGATTTTATGTTTAAAAAAAAAATATATATATAAAAAAAAATTGCAGGTTATTTATTAATTTTGTAAATTCAATGTGTTTTAACATTTCTAATCTTCAGAATTTTATGAGGATAACTTTTAAAGGATTTAGCTGGCCAACGGAAAATAAAGTTTACACTGTCGAATATTTTTCTAAATGTAAGCTTTACCGGCGATATTCATTTTCAACATATATGGTATGTAAATCTTATGAAGTATTTATTGCTAGAAATATTTAAATAACTATTATGTATATATACATATATATATATATATATATATATATATATATTAATGAGCCTGTATATTTTAGGTAAATGATAACGAAAATAAAAATAAAATAATAGATTTAGGCATGCTAAAGTTAAATATATACGTATATATAAAAGGGTGTAGATGCATTGATTATTCATAGTTCAAAATAAATGATAATCAATAAAGTTAACTAAAAATGATGTATAGAATGATACATGGAGGTTTATATAAATTAGATATTATTGATATAAATTAGGTATTATTGATACAGTATACTTTAGGTATATAATAATGTATATATATAATATATATATATAATAAGGTTCAAAACGTGTTTTAGTTAAATATATATATATATAAAAAGCAAGGAAAGTTTACACTGTTGCATATTTTCCTAAATATAAACTTTACGGAAGATAATCGATTGTCAACATATGGTATGTAAATCTCATGAAGTACTTAATGTTAGAAATATTTAATTAACGATTATGTATATAGATATTTATTAATGAGCCAGTATATTTTAGGTAAATGATAACGAAAAAAATATAATAGATTGAGGCATGCAAAATTAAATATATACCAATATAACAGGGTGTAAATGCATTAATTATTCATAGTTTGAAATAAATAATAATCAAAAACACATGAACAATTCAGTTAGAAATAAGTTCCATAAAAATTATGGATTGTATATTAAACTAAAATTTAAACCTGAGATAGGAAGATAAAGATAGAGAAATAAAGAAATAATTGTTTCTACTTTTGGCACAAGGCCAGCAAATTACCCAGTGTATTACTGGTACTTTATTTTATCGACCCCGTAAGGATGAAAGGCAAAGTTAACCTCGGCGGGATTTCAACTCAGAATGGCAAGGGCCGTAACTCTATGCGTCAAAGCATGGCGTCCGACCCTCTACCGATACTGCCAAACCTCAGAAATAATGGCATGGCTCAAAATTATTAATTATAATATTATGTTATGTATATCAATGTTCTGGCATATTTATTGAACAAGTGTTTTTCATTCAAGCGTTATTTCTTCTATAGATAGATTATAAGATAATGCAATATTAAAGGCCATTAATGTTTTTCCCTGTTGATTATATACATCTGATAACCAAGTTTTTAATGGTTATATGTTTCTCTCTTTCTTTTTTCTCGTTTTGTGGGAGGCTAAGAATGTGGACGTAGCTTTGTGGGGGCAACTAGAGAATAATTCACTTTTTTTGTTAATTAGGGTCTCATAGTTATTAATAATCAACAGGGAAAAATTACAAAAAAGCCCCGGCTGATGATCTTACTGAAATTAATGAAGAAGTCTACACATTAATTACCAATTTAGGAATAGAAGGAAGAACCGAGCCATTTTTACCTAGACAGCCCAGGATTAACTTGAAGGATCACAAAAGAAACTTTGAGGAAGAGATGCCAGTTAGACTGACTGCTCCATCGAAATCGGATATTGGAGTAATCAGTAAAAACATCATAGATAGAATATTACCCACTCTTAAATTGAGATCTAATTTGAGCTTATGGAAAGATACAAACGAAGTCATAGAATGGTACAAGAATATCGAAGATAAGAAAACCATAAATTCATCCAGATGGACATTACTAGCTACTATTTTTCCATAACACCTAACCTTCTAAATAAGGCTGTTTCATATGCTTATAAGCATACGGGATGAAATAGACATAATACTAACAGCCAGAAGAACTCTTATTAACTTCAACAACGAATATTGGACCCGCTCAGATAGAGATAGAAACTTTGATATCATTATGGGGGCAGCCGATTCCGCGCAAATCACAGATCTTCTGGGAATTTTCATATTAAATATGATAAATAGAAAACTGCCGGAGATTACCGGTGGTTTATATAGGGACGACATTTTATTTACCGTGGTCAAACACAACAATATAGAACTAAATAGAGTAAAGAAAAGTATAATATAATTCTTTAAACAGTACGACCTTAAGTTAGAAGTAGAAAATGGTACCAAAATAGTTAATTTCCTAGACGTTTCCTTTAACTTAAACACTGGCTTCTATTACCCATTTCATAAGCCCAATGAAAACTTAAACTATGTTAGTAACCATTCCAATCACCCTAAATCTGTAAAAAAAAAAGCTATAGTAAATAGTGTGCAAAAACGAATCAATAACATATCAGCCAATAAAGCTATATTCGATGAAAACGCTGAATACTACAACAACGCGTTAAAAAGAGCCGGATATATGAATAATATAAAATATGTACATAATAATAATCCAAGTATTAATCTTAATAAAAAGAAAAACTCTAATAATAAAGAAAAACTCTAATAATTATAATTCAAAAACCTATACGCCAAATAAATCTAGGACAAGAACTAGAACTAAATCAGTCATATGGTTGAACCCCCACTCCCGTCCCCCCAGCTTCGGTCGCAGTCAAAACACCAATTGCAAAATTATTCTTTAACGCTTTGGACACCTCTTTCCCTACTCAACATAAATACCATTCCATTTTTAATAGACATATCATTAAATTCTCATATTCGACAACGATGAACATGGCCCAAACCATTTGAACTAGTACAGCGTTCCTTTGTCAGTGTTGAACAAATGAGCAACGATGGTTGCTAGACACTGTACAGCTTAATTCGGGATGTTTGTTTACAAACACACCGAGCATTATAATAAATGTTCGGTGAATCCATACGTACATATATATATATATGTGAACATGTATGTATATATATATATACATACTACTGTACGCCTGTATACACATATGTATGTATGTATACATACTTATATTTAAGTAACAGCCGTACTAAGAGTGAGAAATGAAATTTCGTTTCATTTTTCCACTTATCGTTTTCGGTACCCCGCCCTATTAACTCACTCGATATGCAAATTAGGCTGCTCAGCCGTTAATATGCATAAGGAAAGTATATACATTCAGACGTTCAACCATCTGGCAGGAAGGTATGCGTTGCTGACGATAGCTAATAAGCTAGAAACTAGTACAGCGTTACTTTGTCAATGTTGAACAAATGAGCAACGATGGTTGCTAGACACTGTACGGCTTAATTCGGGATATTTGTTTACAAACACACCGAGCATTATAATAAATGTTCGGTGAATCCATACGTACATATATATATATGTGAACATGTATGTATATATATATATATACATACTACTGTACGTCTGTATACGTATATGTATGTACATATACTTACTTATATTTAAGTAACAGCCGTACTAAGAGTGAGAAATGAAATTTCGTTTCATTTTTTCCACTTATCGTTTTCGGTACCCCGCCCTATTAACTCACTCGATATGCAAATTAGGCTGCTCAGCCGTTAATATGCATAAGGAAAGTATATACATTCAGACGTTCAGCCATCTGGCAGGAAGGTATGCGTTGCTGACGATAGCTAATAAGCTTGAAACTAGTACAGCGTTACTTTGTCAATGTTGAACAAATGAGCAACGATGGTTGCTAGACACTGTACGGCTTAATTCGGGATGTTTGTTTACAAACACACTGAGCATTATAATAAATGTTCGGTGAATCCATACGTACATATATATATGTGTGCATGTATGTATATATATATACATACTACTGTACGTTTGTATACATATATGTATGTACGTATACATAGTTATATTTAAGTAACAGCCGTACTAAGATTGAGAAATGAAATTTCGTTTCATTTTTTCCGTTTATCGTTTTCGGTACCTCGGCCGATTAACTCACTCGAAATGCATATTAGGCTGCTCAGCCGTCTGTATATATATATGTATGTACGTATACATGCTTATATATATATAGGAAAATGTTTAACCCCGACGGCAGAGCTCTAGCCGTTTCGACGGCTATTTCTAGACCACTCTACTACACTAAGTATTGAGTACTGTGGTGCGTTATGATCCATCTGGTTCCTTACCAAACCTCTTTCGTTATATATATATATATAAATAGCCGTCGAAACGGCTAGAGCTCTGCCGTCGGGGTTAAATATTTTCCTATATATATATATATATATACATATATACATATATACATGCATACATACATACATACAATACATACATACATACGTACAAAGAGTACTGGTGGAATGTTCCAGTCAAAACCACAATAACAGACCAGATATAACGATATGGGATAGGGAAAAGAAGGCATGAGCAGAAGTGGAAGTTAGCCTCCCAGCAGATGCCAATATAATATTAAATATTAGCGAAAAGGAGAATATCTATGCAGAACTAATGACAAATCTGGAGATACTCAACCCTGACTATACCTTCAGGTTTATACCTGTGATTATTGGGAACTGGGATATGTTAGTAACTGCCTCACTATAAATCTTGAGAAACTGGGCTTCACAGAACAGAAAGAACACGACTAGTTAGAAGATTACATTTACAATCCATTAATGTGAACAGTAAAAGTATGTAAGACATTCCAAAAATTCTGCATCTAATAACTGCATGTACTCATGAACAGATATAAAGCATACGTAAATGCACACATATAACTCAAAACATCCACATCCACACATACAACAACCTCCATACCTCCATACACATATATGCATGCAGACATGCATACATATCTACCTAGTTGATGTTGTGTAAATTCCAATGAGAGAGTCTTGTATCTATGTTAGAAACCGACTCATTCTCTATCTCACAGACGATTGCTTCTTCATTGCCCCCCCCCCCCCCCCCCCCGTATATGAAATCGTAGATGTCTTTTTATAGCAGTTGCGCAGATCTGCATGGGTTGTGAAAGAGTTGACAGAAGAGAGTTTTGCTTTCAACAGGATTGGCGGGGTCATTTTGTTGGATACAATCTTTATCTACCAAAATGTTTTCATTTTTAGTCTGGAACTAGTTCTATACACTTTGCTGCATATCATCCATATGGTTTCACAAGGTCTTTGTTGCGTGGTGTTGCCGGAGATTGCTCTTTCTTGTGACTGCATGTGATTAACGTAACCAGCTTTTGAGAGGAGTGCATTTGACATAATCGCATGTCCAACAAGAGATGTTTTCCTCCGGAATGTGAGCATAACACTTTCGGAGCTGTTGCTTCAGTTGTTTATGCTCTAGGCGACATTCTTCAAACCTTTTCCAACTGCTTTTTCTGCTGCTTTCTCCACTCAGCCCTATTTAGAGCTATTTCTTCCCAGTTGTCTATATAAGATGCAAGCTATTTGAGGTTGTTATTGATGCTGTCGTTGTACTACATTTTCGATTGGTGTTGAGGCATTTTCCCAAGTTGAAGCTCACAGTTGTTTTAGGATACTGCTTGGATTCATACGGACGTTATGTCATGTCCAACGCATTTGAGAAGATGTTATTAGGGATCCAATGCTTGGACATTCCGCTTTGACAAGGACATCGATATCAGAAGTTTTGTCTTGGCACTTGTTATTGAATATGTGGCTTAGATATTTCTGCTGAAAACGCTCAAGCAGTCGTGCGTGCCGGATGGCATGTATCTCTGGAGACGCACCTAAGCAATGGCAATCGGCTGAAGCTTGCAGTCGACATAGTGTTATTTAACTCAACAGAAGGTGATCGCCGACTTGCTCTTGATAAGTTTGATGTCGAGTATTGTATGGCTGGAATGAAAATCAATGCTGCGAACACTGAGACACTCTTCCTTTCAAGGAAGCCTGTGCAGTACACTCTCCATATAAATGGAGTTCAACTGAAGTAGATGGAGGATTTCCAGTATCTAGGGACCGTGTGATGGAAGGCAGGAGGCTGAATTAAGTGCAAAAATTGAAGGGGCTGGTGCAGTAAATGCACCAGCTTCAACATTCAGTAATGAGAAGGGAGGTATGTTTAAAAGCCAAACTTACTATCTTCAATTCGATATTGCTGTAAACCCTTACATATGGTCATGAATATTGGGTAATGAACGAAAGAATACGATCGCGAATACAAGCGGCCGAGATGGTGTTCCTCAGAACGTTAATCGATAGAGGGCGTATCTCGGATATCAGACAATCACCCTGTATATAGGTGCAAATTCTCGAATAGAGAGATCACGGCTCAGTTACAATGGGCAAACTGTGTGAATCGCTGGACAGATTTTACGGGCAGAACCATCCGGCAGGAGACCCAGGGATAGATCCCAAGCAAGACGATTGGATAACATTCATGAGCTTGGCTGATCTCACTTGGGGATGCAGCCGCATCGCTTGTAACGGTTGCTTGTGATAGGACTCTTGGGTTGATTGTTCAAGGACTCTTCCCCACGAATCTCTCACCAACAATTGAGTGAAGCAAAGATGATATATATATATATATATATATATATATATATATATATATATATATACGTGTGTGTGTGTGTGTGCTTGTCTGTATGTGTTTGAGTTTGTCTGTCAGTATATATATATATATTGAGGGTCTGTGGTTCGGGGACCCTGGACAACACAAATCCGGTTAGTATTCAATGCATGGTAGGATCCAGATGCAGTTTGGGTATATTAAAGAGACGCTGGTCACAATTTGAAACCACCCGAGCTCGCGGTCAAATCTCCGTTTGATTAATATATATATGGATATTTTATTCGATTTACAGAAACGTTTTCTTATTCATCCTAAACCAATTATTTCCACTGAAGAGAGAAACGTTAAGACTTTTCACAAAAATTATTGATTTTTATAACCACCACTAGTGTTTATTTTCGACAATAACATTTCATATGCAAATATTAGCCCAATATTTCTGAAATTATTTCCTCGATCAACATTTCATATGAAGAGAACTGTTGCGCAGTACTTTTTATTACTTTCATTTTGGGGAGATTATTTTTCAGTGATGTTTTCTATTTGCTTTTTTTTGTTTTACCGAATAAATTACCAATTCGCCATTAAAAAAATTATTGCAAACGAAATAAAGAGAAAAAAAAAATAAATCGCCATTCAAAATAATTATTAAGAATAGCGGTAGTTGAAGCTCATATATTTTGGGAGGTCGCATAAAATAGACATAACCACTAAACAACTGTTGAGGTCATTTTGTAAAATATTGATTTTCATTTTAGACAAGAGCAAACACTCGCTTAGGATTTTGTATGATAAATCGAATCAGGTTACGTTAATGCTATTCGAAAGAGCAATAACAATGTAAATAAACAGAAGTAAATACCACTCAGTGGAAGTACGAAAGGTAATGTGAACCCATGACAGATATGTATCCATAATAAATAAACTAAATCCAGTAAGACATCTATTTCAGCGTTTAAAGCCATAGTGGTCTGTGTGGATAGGAATCTAAACAACTACATTTGTAACCATAAACACTCTGTGCGTCTAAGCCTTTAAGTAGTTTCCACGGGCTAGAATGCCTCGGTACGATAAGCAGCGGAAATAATCTAACAGGGAGAAGTCTTGGTAAATCAATGTACAGCGTGTGTGATTTTAGGTAGGTTTGACGGATGACTAAATTTCACAAAAGTCGACCTCTCTTTTGTTTGAATATAAAGAGTTCCAGAAAATCCCACGGGAATAAATGATTGGATGAGTACAGCGTCCTCCAATTAAACTTACCCTGAATATAATTATAATTAACTATTCTAATCTTCACTATTTCAACTCGAAAGTTTTCAAAATGCAGGTATTGTTATACAATGCACACACACACACACACACACACACACACACACACACACACACACACACACACACACACACACATATATATATATATATATATATATACATATATATATATGTGTATATGTGTGTGTGTGAAAACGTCTCACTTTCCACAAAACAACCTTAAACTTCGCTTTCTGTAGGGGAAATCAATTTTCTACTCAGTTTTCTCAGCAAAGACGCCACTAAGGGTGGTTGTTTTTCGGAAAGATGAACGAAAAATATATGTTACAAACAGCTCTGGTAATATATTGATGGGAGCTTGGGTAAAGGACATAATCAAAACCATATAATAGATCGAAATATTG
>OZ024741.1:99748535-99776035 GCA_964016885.1 Eledone cirrhosa
ATTTTGGCTAGGCGTGCGGTGCGCTGTTGGAAACTTTCAGCGGCTCGACATTCTGCTGAACATAAGGCTGTCTGTGAAAGTCTTGAAGCATTTTCCTCAGAGGACTCGTTTGCTATAGTAGCCTTTTGCGTCACTGCTGACGCGGTATGTTGACTGAGGCGACTTCTCTTTTTAGGTGGCATTTTATGTCCAAAAGAAAGGGTGAAAGTTACTTCTACAGAAAAATTGACTTTGAAAGTCTACTGTCTGTTTATGAATATTGTTATTGTTGTTGTGATACAGATGTTAGTAAGTAAATGGGTATCGAAAAATAAAGGGTGAAAGTTACTTCAACATAAAAATTGACTTTGAAAGTATAAGGCTGATAATTGAATGCAAAAAGATTGATAAGAAAGGCCCCCCAAAAAAATTTACAGGTATTTGTATGTATGTGTGTATATGTATGTATGTGTGTATATGTATGTATGTGTGTATGAAAGTGTAAGGCCGATGTGTGTGTAAATTAAGTGACAGGTATTTGTATGTATGTGTGTATATGTATGTATGTGTGTATATGTATGTATGTATGTATGTATGTATGTATGTATGTATGTATGTATGTATGTATGTATTATGTATGTATGTATGTATTAAAGGTTGAAAGTTACTTCAACATAAAAATTGACTGAAAGTATAAGGCTGATAATTGAATGTAAAAAGATTGATAAGAAAGGCCCCCCAAAAAAACTTTACAGGTCTTTGTATGTATGTGTGTATTTTTATGTCGAAAAGAAAGGGTTAAAGTTACTTCTACAGAAAAATATAGTTTGAAAGTGTAAGGCCGATTGAAAAACTTACAGTTTAGTAAATGAAAGTCAGCTTCGAAATCGAGTTTGAACGCGCTAATACAAACACACACACATATATCCGTCTTTTAGTGTGTCTTTTTGTTTCTCTCTCCCTCTTTATCATTATATCCCTCTTTATCATAATATGCTATTGTTATTTCTAAAACAAACTGTGTATGCGTTGATTGAAATTCCCGCGTTCCTGTTTCTATGACGTCAATCGTAACCATACCAACATATATGTGTGTGTATGCACCCACATATATGTGTGTATATGTTTTTTTCAATGTTTCTCTTTTTCACAAACACTTATAAGATAAGGTAGCAATTTTAAGGGGAGGTGATGCAGGGAGTAGATATAGGAAATGTATATCATATGAGAGAGGAGAAATCATCGATTGTTGAAATAAATCGATTTTTCCGTAATTGGGGCATTTTTTACCCAATAAGTTCGCCCATGACCCAAGTTAGAATATTTGTAAACATTCTGCTTAATTATTCATTCAATATTTTTGGAATTGTGTAAATGTATAAAATTGAAACATACATACAGACACACAAATCTGCCTTTTATAGATAATGATATATATATAAAACATTTGAAGAAAGAAGAATACTGTGTGGTTTGCACATGGGTTACATATGATAAAAATAGTACTTCGTCAGTGATTTTGCAGCCATCATTGGTATTTCATCGCATTAAAAATCAGATACCTCAGGTTGGTGCGAGCAATAACTAAAACAAGTTATTGGGACCAGAATTCGCGTAAGGCGAGGGGGACAAGTAAACAACATAGAAGGATTAAAAGCAAACCGAAGATAGGAAAATAAACAAGCAACATGGTGTCCGGTCAGCATAAGGTGGGTGGATTTCATGACCGAGAGAGGTACAAACCGTGTTGATGTGTGTGAGATGTGAGCAAGATATATATATATATATATATATATATATATATATATATATATATATATATATATATATATATACTCCCCGAATGTATTCAGATCTTATCAATTCCTTCATTTTTTGTTCTTAATGTCATCAGCCTCCAGAACACCCAAATACTTGGATCCTTCTTCAGTGTCAATTTCCTTTTGTCATCTCACCTGATGGTACCTAGATTCCGTTGCTTCTGCTTAATTTACCCCTCTTCATCACAAGGACTCCACACTTACTAATACCAAATTACATACATATGTTATTGCTGAAAATACGGACTGTGTCAACAAGCACATCCAACTCCTTCACACTCTTCCCGAAGAGCTTAAGATAGTGAAGGTGATTGATGGTAAGCCCTCCCTTTGCCAACATGTTTCCTCCTCTCACTTTTCGCAGTATAATGGTCATAATGGTCAGGGGCATCAGGGCAAGGACAAACAACAGAGGGGATAGAGTATATCCCATTATTATTATTATTATTATTATTATTATTGTCCTTTGAGTCTCAGTCATTGATGTTATTTAAATGGAAAGTTTGTTGGAATGAATATCTAGCCACTACCTGCAGTCGCAGATATTCAGGATGTATCGGAGGGTTCTTGCTGTTCCCACCAAGCATGCCTTTTGATGTGTTCCAAAAAGCGGGGGGGGGGGGCAATTTTCTTTAACCATCCCTGTAAACGTTTTGAGATAGTACCTAGTGAGCCTATGGCAATCTGGACCACTTTGACTTCATGGCAGTTCCAAATCCTTTTTACCTCCCACTTTAAGTCCTCGTATCGGTTAATTTTCTCCCTCTACTTCTCTTGCACTCTCGTGTCGAATGGGCAGGCCACATCCACAATCAGGCACGATCTTTTTTCCTTGTCCAAAACCACCAGGTCAGGTCTATTGTGTTCCAGTTTCTTCTCCGTCTGTATCCTAAAATCCCATAGCACCATTACTGATCGTTTTCTATCACCGACTCTGGATTATGCTCATACCACTTCTCAGAATGTGGTAAATTGTTTATTTGCATAGGTGCCAGTGGATCACCCTGCCCATCACATCATGTCTCCAGCCTTTATAGTGAGTCCGGGCTAGGTGTTTACACTCGGATACAATGTGAGCCACAGTCTCTTCTCTCCATCCACAGATCCTGCACAGTGGGCTAGCCCCCTCCTTGTAAATATGGTGTTTCAGCCACTTAGTTCTGGAGGCCTGCTCTTGCGCAGGCATTAGCATTCCTTCTGTAGCCTTTTTAAGGTCTCCTTTTCTCAACCAGTTCCATTGTCTGTGGATCTCTGAATTCCGTTTTCTCAAAGAAGGTAATATGAAGGGACTTTTCTTGAAGGTTGCTCTTTCTCCTTGTTGTTATTTCCTCCTTGGACATCCTCTGGTCTATTGTCCTCTCCTTCAGTACAGTTCTGAGCATTGGCTCCTTACTATCAGTCACGTATTTGTGGAGGTTGTTTCTCTCCATCTGAACACAGTCCTCTATGCTGATAAGACCTCTTCCACCTTCAGATTTCATTAAGTAGAGTCTATCGACATCACTCGTCTTGTGGAACATGTTGTAGAGAGTCAATAGCTTCCTCGTCTTCCTATCCATTTCTTTTTGTTCAGCAACATTCCATCTCAGAATTCCCGCACTGTACCTAATCATAGACACAGCTCGGGAATTTACTGCACTTATGGCATTCCTACTGTTCAGATGTGACTTTAATACGCTCCTTACTCTCCGAATGTATTCAGATCTTATCAATTCCTTCATTTTTTTGTTCTTGATGTCATCAGCCTTCAGAATACCCAAATACTTGTATCATTCTTCAGTGTCAATTTCCTTTATCATCTCACCTCTTGGTACCTGGATTCCGTTGCTAGTGCTCAATTTACAGCTCTTCATCACAAGGACTCTACACTTACTAATACCAAATTGCATTCATATATTATTGCTGAAAATACGGACAGTGTCAACAATCACATCCAACTCCTTCTCACTCTTCCCGAAGAGCTTAAGATCGTCCATGAAGAGGAGGTGATTGGTGGTAAGCCCTCCCTTTGCCAACTTGTATCCTGGTCTCACTTTTTGCAGTATAATGGTCAGGGGAATCAGGGCAAGGACAAACAACAGAGGGGAACGACTATCTCCCTGGAAGATACCTCTCTTGTTATTCACACCTCACAATGATTCTCCAGCTGATGTTAACTCTGTTTCCCAGGACTTCATACTTTTGCCCAAAAACTGTCTGATGTTATCTGCCACCTTGAAGATCTCTAGGCTTTTGGTGATCCAAGAATGAGATACCATGTTGAATGCCGTTTTGTAGTCTATCCATCCCATGGCAAGACAAGTGTGTCTCCTCCTGCAATTTCTCATTACCATCTTATCAATAAGTAACTGGTCCTTTGTAGCACGGGACATCTTTCGGCATCCTTTCTGTTCATCCAGTAACAAGTTGTTTGTGTGGAGGTGATGGTAGATTTTCTTAGACACAATGCTGGTCAACAGTTTCCACATTGCGGACAGACGTGTGATAGGTCTATAGTTGGTAACATCATTACCCTTGATTCGGTCTTTCATTACCAGAACTGTGGTACCTTTTGTAAACCTCTCTGGTACCTCACCTGACATCAAGCAGTCATTGAAGATGGTTGTCAGTTTCGGGTGGAGGGATGTTACATTTTTAATCCAATAACCCTGCACACCATCTGGTCCTGGTGATTTCCAGTTGGTTTGTTATTATTATTATTATTATTATTATTATTGTTCTTTGACTCTCAGTCATTGCTGTTGTTTAACTGGAAAGTTTGTTGAAATGAATATCAAGCCACTACCTGCAGCCTCAGATATTCAGGACGTATCGGAGGGTTCTGGCTGTTCCCAGCAAGCATGCCTTTTGAAGCATTCCAAAAGCGTGAAGGGGCAATTTTCTTTAACCTTCCCTGTAAACTTTTTGAGATAGTACCTAGTGCGCCTATGACAATCGGGACCACTTTGACTTCATGGCAGTTCCAAATCCTTTTTACCTCCCACTTTAAGTCCTGGTATCGGTTAATGTTATCCCTCTCCTTCTCCTGCACTCTCGTGTCGAATGGGCAAGCCAAACCCACAATCAGGCACGATCTTTTTTCTTTGTCCAAAACCACCAGGTCAGGTCTATTGTGTTCCAGTTTCTTGTCCGTCTGTATCCTAAAATCCCACAGCACCTTCACCTGATCGTTTTCTATCACCGACTCTGGCTTATTCTCATACCACTTTTCAGAATGTGGTAAATTGTTTACTTTGCATAGGTGCCAGTGGATCACCCTGCCCATCACATCATGTCTCCAGCCCTTATAGTGAGTCTGGGCTAGGTGTTTACACTCGGATACAATGTGAGCCACAGTCTCCTCTCTCTCTCCACAGATCCTGCATAGTGGGCTAGCCTCTTACTTGTAAATATGGTGTTTCAACCACTTCGTTTTGAGGGCCTGCTCTTGCGCAGGCATTAACATTCCTTCTGTAGCCTTTTTAAGGTCTCCTCTTTTCAACCAGTTCCATGTCTGTGGATCTCTGAATTCAGTTTTCTCAAAGAAGGTACTATGAAGGGATTTTTCCTGAAGGCATGCTCTTTCTTATTGTTATTTCCTCCCTGGACATCCTCTGGTCTATTGTTCTCTCCTTCAGTACTGTTCTGAGCATTGGCTCCTTACTATCAGTCACGTATTTGTGTAGGTTGTTTCTCTCCATCTGAACACAGTCCTCTATGCTGATAAGACCTCTTCCACCTTCAGATTTCATTAAGTAGAGTCTATCGACATCACTCGTCTTGTGGAACATGTTGTAGAGAGTCAATAGCTTCCTCGTCTTCCTATCCATTTCTTTTTGTTCAGCAACATTCCATCTCAGAATTCCCGCACTGTACCTAATAATAGACACAGCTCGGGAATTTACTGCACTTATGGCATTCCTACTGTTCAGATGTGACTTTAATACGCTCCTTACTCTCCGAATATATTCAGTTCTTATCAATTCCTTAATTTTTTTGTTCTTGATTTCATCAGCCTCCAGAACACCCAAATACTTGTATCCTTCTTCAGTGTCAATTTCCTTTATCATCTCACCTGTTGGCACCTGGATTCCATTGCTTCTGCTTAATTTACCCCTCTTCATCACAAGGACTCCACACTTACTAATACCAAATTGCATACATATATCATTGCTAAAAATACGGACAGTGTCAACAAGCACATCCAACTCCTTCTCACTCTTCCCCAAGAGCTTAAGATCGTCCATGAAGAGGAGGTGATTGATGGTAAGCTCTCCCTTTCCCAACTTGTATCCTGCTCTCACTTTTCGCAGTATAATGGTCAGGGGCATCAGGGCAAGGACAAACAAGAGAGGGGACAGACTATCTCCCTGGAAGATACCTCTCTTGATCTTCACGCCTCCCAAGGATTCTCCAGCTGATGTTATCTCTGTTTCCAAGGACTTCATACTTTTGCCCAACAACTGTCTGATGTTATCTGCCACCTTGAAGATCTCTAGGCTTTTGGTGATCCAAGAATGAGGCACCATGTCAAATGTTTTTTTGTAGTCTATCCATCCCATGGCAAGACCAGTGTGTCTCCTCCTGCAATTCCTCATTACCGTCTTATCAATAAGTAACTGGTCCTTAGTACCACGGGACTTCTTTCGGCATCCTTTCTGTTCGTCCGGTAACAAGTTGTTTGTGTGGAGGTGATGGTAGATTTCCTCAGACATAATGCTTGTCAACAATTTCCACATTACGGACAGACATGTGATAGGTCTATAGTTGGTAACATCATTACCCTTGATTCGGTCCTTCATTATCAGAACTGTGGTACCTTTTGTCAACCACTCTGGTACATCAACTGACATCAAGCAGTCATTGAACATGGTTGTCAGTTTCGGGTGGAGGGATGTTATATTTTTAATCCAATACCCCTGCACACCATCTGGGCCTGATGATTTCCAGTTGGTTAGTTTTTTGGCCTGCCCCTTAAGAGTTTCAACTGTGATACTCATGTCAGTTTGTTGGTGTGCCTGTTCACTAATCTCCTTCTGTACTGTCTCAATCCACACTGCCTCGTCATTATGTTTAACATCCTGCTCCCATATTCCTCTCCAGAATGTTTTAGTTTGTTCCGCCTCAGGGATCAAGTCGTTGCCTCTTGCTTTCCCCACAAGCTGTCGAAACAGCATCTTCTGGTTGTTGTCAAACATGCGGTTCTGTCTATACTGACTGACTCTGCTGTCGTATCGCCTAATATTTGCACTCTTGGCTACAATGCGTTGATTCAGTTCCTCTATGATAATATTTAGCTTTTCCCTCCTAGTTTTGTACTTTATTTCCAGTCTATGTTTAGTGCCTATGTTTTTTAGTGTCCCATTCAGTAGGGACTCAAGCTTTCCAATGTCAGTTCTCATTTCCCTGATTTGACCACTCAGTCGTTTCTTCTACCAAGGCTCTGATCTTTCTTGTTTGCTGTTTCCTCTCGCTTTTATACCAAGTAATTTCCTCACCGCATTTGCTGTTGCTTTGAGGATATTGTTGCACTGGTGAAGGCTCCTCGCCTCATGGTATGGGATGACTTTGTTTACCCTAGCTGTAGTTTCTTTAAACTTGTTCCTGTCTACAAATCTTAGGTTCATAGGTTTCCCAGTATCATTGTTCAATTCATCTACCACTAAGTTTAGGATATCAACCAAAACTTGTCCTAGCCCGTCAGCATTCATCTCCTCAATGGCCGTATCTTTGTTCCAGGTATTATTTATTTCAGCATTCAGATCATTGTCTGCTTCGGATGATTCCTCCGTTCTCTCACCCTCTTCACCTTCATTTCCCACTGGTTCGTTTGCCTGGCATACTCCACTCTCCATTTCCAAGCTAATCCCTCTGCTCAGTTCCTCCAGTTCCAGCTCGTTTATCCACCCATTAGTTCTTATTACCCGAGCCTGCCCGGCCAATTTTTGTTCATCTAATTTAAATAGACCAATCTCGTTCTAGATGTTATGCATCCGTTTCCTATAGCCTTTCTCCTTGGCGTTACTCTTCAGGTAACATTGCATAACAGTTCTATTCAATTCTTTCGTCCAGTTGGTTCTGGTCCCTTTCCTTCTTCTTCTTCCACCGGCACCAGCAGTATTTGGTTGACAGCCAGGTCCCTGCTGCTGAGCCAGGGAGCACCTGTTGGGTGAGAGTCTGTCATATGACATTCTACTCTCCACTTCACCGTTATTCGAACTGTTTAGGTTCGACATTTAAACACTCTTATAGAGGATTGGTGAATGTATGGTTACATAACCACCGGTGATTTCATCATTGCCGGTGATTTTTGTGTGGCACTATCACGCTGTAGACGAACATAAATAAACAAACAAACAAACAGACAAAAAATACCCAAAAAGAATAAGCATAAGTTTCATTGTAATGTAATGTTTGACTGTCTGACTTAGTTTTTCCCTACCCTTCTCTGTCCGTCTGTTTGTTTTTCTCTACATTTTTATTATTCTTTTCATTATTATTAATATTATTATTATTATTATTATTATTCCTTGAATCTCAGTAATTGATGTTGGTTAACTGGAAAGTCCGTTGGAATGAATATCAAGCCACTACCTGCAGCCTCAGATATTCAGGACGTATCGGAGGGTTCTTGCTGTTCCCAGCAAGCATGCCTTTTGAAGCGTTCCAAAAAGCGTGAAGGGGCCGATTTTCTTTAACCATCCCTGGAAACTTTTGGAGATAGTCCCCAGTGCGCCTATGACAATCGGGATCACTTTGACTTCATGGCAGTTCCAAATCCTTTTTACCTCCCACTTTAAGTCCTCGTATCGGTTAATTTTCTCCCTCTCCTTCTCTTGCACTCTCGTGTCGAATGGGCAGGCCACATCCACAATCAGACACGCTCTTTTTTCTTTGTCCACAACCACCAGGCCAGGTCTATTGTGTTCCAGTTTCTTGTCCGTCTGTATCCTAAAATCCCACAGCACCTTCACCTGATCGTTCTCCATCACCGCCTCTGGCCTATGCTTATACCATTTCTCAGAATGTGGTAAATTGTTCACTTTGCACAGGTGCCAGTGGATCACCCTGCCCATCACATCATGTCTCCAGCCCTTATAGTGGGTCTGGGCTAGGTGTTTACACACGGATACAATTTGAGCCACAGTCTCCTCTCTCTCTCCACAGATCCTGCACAGTGGGCTAGCCTCCTCCTTGTAAATATGGTGTTTCAACCACTTCGTTTTGAGGGCCTGCTCCTGCCCAGCCATTAACATTCCTTCTGTAGCCTTTTTGAGGTCTCCTCTTCTCAACCAGTTCCATGTCTGTAGATCTCTAAATTCAGTTTTCTCAAAGAAGGTACTATGAAGGGATTTTCCCTGAAGGCTGCTCTTTCTCCTTGATGTTATTTCCTCCTTGGACATCCCCTGGCCTACTGTCCCCGCCTTCAGTACAGTTCTGAGCATTGGCTCCTTACTATCAGTCACGTATTTGTATAGGCTGTTTTTCTCCATCTGAACACAGTCCTCTATGCTGATAAGACCTCTTCCACCCTCAGATCTCCTTAGGTAGAGTCTATCGACATCACTCCTCTTGTGGAATATGTTGTAGATAGTCAATAGCTTCCTAGTCTTCCTATCCATTTCTTTTTGTTCAGCAACATTCCATCTCAGAATTCCCGCACTGTACCTAATAATAGACACAGCTCGGGAATTTACTGCGCTTATGGCATTTCTGCTGTTCAGATGTGACTTCAATACGCTCCTTACTCTCCGAATGTATTCAGTTCTTAACAATTCCTTCATTTTTTTGTTCTTGATGTCATCAGCCTTCAGAACGCCCAAATACTTGTATCCTTCCTCAGAGTCAATTTCCTTTATCGTCTCACCTGTTGGTATCTGGATTCCGTTACTTCTGCTCAACATATCCCTCCTCATCACAATGACTCCGCACTTACTAATACCAAACTGCATACATATATCACTGCTGAAAATACGGACAGTGTCAACAAGCACATCCAACTCCTTCTCACTCTTCCCCAAGAGCTTAAGATCGTCCATGAAGAGGAGGTGATTGATGGTAAGCTCTCCCTTTCCCAACTTGTATCCTGCTCTCACTTTTCGCAGCATAATGGTCAAGGGCATCAGGGCAAGGAGAAACAACAGAGGGGACAGGCTATTTCCCTGCAAGATACCTCTCTTGATCTTCACGCTTCCCAAGGATTCTCCAGCTGATGTCAACTCTGTCTCCCAGGACCTCATACTCCTGCCCAGCAACTGTCTGATGTTATCTGCCACCTTGAAGATCTCCAGGCTTTTGGTGATCCAAGAGTGAGGCACCATGTCAAATGCCTTTCTGTAGTCTATCCATCCCATGGCAAGATCAGTGTGTCTCCTCCTGCAATTCCCCATTACCATCTTATCAATAAGTAACTGGTCCTTTGTACCACGTGATTTCTTTGGGCATCCTTTCTGTTCGTCCGGTAACAAGTTGTTTGTGTGGAGGTGATGGTAGATTTCCTCAGACACAATGCTCGTCAACAGTTTCCACATTACGGACAGACATGTGATAGGTCTATAGTTGGTAACATCATTACCCTTGATTCGGTCTTTCATTATCAGAACTGTGGTACCTTTTGTCAACCACTCTGGCACCTCACCCGACACCAAGCAGTCATTGAACATGGCCGTCAGTTTCGGGTGGAGGGATGTTAAATTTTTAATCCAATACCCCTGCACACAATCTGGGCCTGGTGATTTCCAGTTGGTTAGTTTTTTTGCCTGCCCCTTAAGAGTTTCAACTGTAATACTCAAATCAGTTTGTTGGTGTGCCTGCTCACCAGTCCCCCTCTGTACTGTCTCAATCCACCCTGCCTGGTCATTATGTCTAACATCCTGCTCCCATATTCCTCTCCAGAATGTTTTAGTTTGTTCCGCCCCAGGGATCAAGTCGTTGCCTCTTGCTTTCCCCTCAAGCTGTCGAACATGCGGTTCTGTTTATATTATTATTATTATTATGATTATTATCATTATTATTATTATTATTATTATTATTATTATTATTATTATTGGCGACCTACTTAGTAAATCGTATCATCGTGAGCTCCGCAAAGGTTTGTTATTTCCGTTTGTTAAAAATTGTCATTTATGGAAAATGTTATTGTTAACTGTTTATAAGCGCACATACATTGTTTTCCGAAAAGGACACCCAAAAAGATTGGGGACTTGTGCCCAAAATTTTAATTTTTATTATTATCCAAAAATTTCTTTGAAAAAAAAATGGCTAATTCCCCTCTGCACGAAGCAGCTGAAAGCCTTCCTCACAAAATAACACCTCACACCGACACCACCATTGTAAATGTTACTACGTTTGCCAACACAAAAAAAAAATATAAGCAGTAGCAATATTTTAAATTTGTCTCAGGCAGACATTCATTTCCCGCCATTACCAATGACTGCAGGTGTTAAAGCGTCCACCACCACCACCACCGCGACAACCACCACCCCCACCACCACCGCGACAACAGAAACAAAAGAAGAAAAAAATAAATTAACTCGTGATGTCGAAATGAAATCAAGCAAAATGGACTCTTCCGCACAAAAGACGAATGACGTCACCACCACCACAACTGAAACAAAAATTAAGATTAACACAAATAACGATAGCAACAACAACAACAATGACATTATAAAACCGACCTTCAGTTTCGCCATCGTAGCAAAACAATTCGAAGCGTTCACGGTAACTCAAGAAGATTTAGAAAATGCCAAACAAATGGTAAAGAAAGATGGGTACAGGGTCAGCCTCCCCCCCCCCACACCTAATAAAATGGAGCATCGGCGCCTGTGCGCCGTGTCGTATAGAACAATAAATGTAAAATCGCGCCGAGTGGAACGGGCATCCGAGTCCCAAATCCAAAAGGCTTTGGGACATGTGTGGGCAAGAAAAACCCACATCAGACGTGGGCAAAAGTATGGAACCGTGGATGTGTTCTTTGAAACACCAGAGGAGGCTAGAGAACAATCCATGGCCCCATTAAAAAGTGACGACCTCACACTCGTCCCAAGCTATTGTGACCAGAGACTCGTAAAGATCAGGGTGACCCACGTTCCACCGGCCATCGATATTCCCTGGCTAATAGCGGCTGTCCTCGCCGGCATCGAAGCCAACACGAAAATAATAGCAGTAGCAAAAGAAAAGCAGGAAAACTGGTCCGGATCTGGGATGGAGCTCCTGATCCAAGCGGACGAAAAAAGCATTGAGGAGATCCCAGAGGTAATAGACCTCACTGACGGCAGCCACCTCACACTAATTGTCGAGGGCAGAAGACCTAGATGTGTCGTTTGTGGTGAAGGAACCCACCTAAGGGCTTTCTGCCCTCAGGCTAAAAGGTTGAGGCCACCTCTCCTACCCACCCCAGTGACACAACCATCAACACCACCAGTAGCAGAGATGGCAGCAACAACTGTAGCAGCAACAACAGAAGCAACTATAACAGCAACAACCCCAGCAACAGTAGCAAAATCAACACCACTACCACCACCAGCAAAACCAACAACACCACCACCCAACGCTTCAGAACTAGCACCAGCGCCTACACCATCCACCACACCACAACAAAAACTAACGGCTGTGGAGGATTTTCCACTCCCCGGCCTATCACAACTGGAGACAGATTGTGACGACGAGGAGTGGGAAACGATATCCGGAAAAAAAAAAAGAAACCAAAAAAGAAAAAATTCTCTTCCTTCCCCCTCCAAAAACAAAATACAGAGGGAAACAAATAAACTAAGAAACAAAAAAGTTAGGACAGATATGCCACCATCCACACCAGCATCACCAACCCCATCAACCCAAACACCAACACCATCACCATCATTAACTCCAACACCACCATCACCTACACCACAAAAGTCACCAAAATGCGAAACAGAAACAAACCCACAACAAACGCAAACAAAACAAAACAACCAAAACGATACACACTACACAGCATTAAATTTGAACAACAAGCAATTATTACACTACATCCAACACAACACCAGCATCACAGAAAAAGACTACACAACAACCCCAAAATTCACACCACCTCCACACATACAAATCACTCGCATCACACAGAAAACGTACATGACACTAAAACAAAAATTCCCCAAAGACATCGGAGACTTCCGACAAGCACTCTCCAGGAGGATTTATAAGGACATCCTTCCTGAGGAGGCCACAAGCAGTGAAAAGGATGGAAAAGCCGTCCTTCCCCTACGAGAAGTAAGGTAAGTGGTCTTTCCCATCTTTTCCACTCCTTTTCAACATGACCTCACTCAGAATAGGCAGCATAAATGCGCGTGGCTTGGAGTCGTCATGGAAGCAGGGCCACCTGCTCAACGACCTCAGGTCACTAAACATAGATGTAGTGGCCATCAGCGAGACCAGAATCTCCGAAGCACAGGCTTTCGCACCGATCTTCGGCGGCTACGATGTGTACGCATCTCCCAGCCGTCCGGGATCGGGGGGGGGGGAGTTGCTGTGCTTTTTCGGAGAGGTTTGGATCTTGCCATACGGGCCATCTTCCTGGACCCAGAAGGTATGTTGGTGGTGCTGGACGTGACCAGCGGAGACGGGCAAGCTTTCAGGTTAGTGGCCGTCTATGCCCCGACAGGAGCAGGGCGGCCTGATTTCTTCCGGCGTCTGGAGACCTTTCTTGGAACGTCCCGCTCTTTAGTGTTAGTGGGCGACTGGAACGGGATCTTAGATGCACGCTTGGATTGTGTGGGATTAGTGGATAGGGAAGGAGGGTGCAAGAGTCTCACCAACCTGCTCAGACGTTTTGAACTGTCTGACAGGTACCGAATGGATTTCCCGAATGTACCAATGTGGACTTGGACAAATCGCATAGGGTCATCCAGATCATATCTAGATAGAGTATTTTGTAGGGAAATAGATAGGTCTAGCATAGGCTGTCCACAATTCAAGATAGTCAGCTACACGGACCACAAATTCGTGATCTGTGTGCTTGACTTAGATAGGCTTCATAGACGAGGACCCGGCTACTGGAAGCTAAACGCATCCTTACCAGCGCGCAAGGCCTACAGAGACCGGATTAGCGAACTAGTTAAGCGGGCGTTGACGGGGGCCATCGTCAACATCAAGTGGTGGTTTGCTCTGAAAAGAGCAATTAGAATAGAGTCCATTAGGTTTAGTAAGACTTTAGCAATAGAGAAAAATAGAGCAGAGGGAGAATTAGTTAGAAAATTAGATGAGGCGCTTAGCAAAGGCATCGCGACCGACGTACTTGCGGCGAAATTTGCCCTTGACCAATTCTTCAATGCAAAGCACGAAGGCTGCGTTGTCAGAGATAGGGTGCGTGCTCTCAGACACGAGGGGACGAAAGCCGTTCAATGGGCCCGAGTGGCGGAGGCGCGTCGTGGCAACAAAGCCACGATCCGGTCTTTGGTGGACCACGACGGGCGCATGCTACTCGATCCCGGGCAAATGTGTGAAGCTTTTCAGCGACACTTCGCTAAACTGTTCGGGGGCAGTGGCGGGCCGGATCGAGGGATGGACTTTAGTGTCTACCTCGACGGACTGCCGAGGCTTTCGGCCACTGAGGCGGAGTGTTGCGAAAAGCCGATAACAACCGCTGAAGTACGGGATGCAATGACTAGTTGCACAAGGGGTAAATCGCCTGGTTTAGATGGTCTGCCCTATGAACTTTACGTACAAATGCCAAACTTGTTCGGAGGCCTCTTGGCGGACGTCTACTGCAACTGGCAACAGAACGGGAGAATTCCCAGCTCTGTGAGCCGAGGAGCGGTGGCGCTGCTGAGAAAGGATCCGAACAAGGGGGATAACATAGATAATTTTAGGCCCATAACTCTGCTAAACACAGAGTTCAAGATTTTGGCCAAGGTGCTAGCAAAGTGGTTGGCGCTTGTCGTTGGTGGTCTGGTGGGAGAGGCACAGACATGCGCCATTCCCGACAGATCCATCCACGACAACCTCCACCTCATGCGATACATCGTAGAGAGGGTAGCTAGGGAACCTGGCACGGGTGGGTCTTTGATCAATTTAGATCAGTCGAAAGCCTTCGATAGGGTCGACCATCCTTACCTAACGGCAGTCCTGAGAGCGGCTGGCTTTGGGCCCGTCTTCAGAGGCTGGATCGCTGCCATGCACAGCGACATCTGCTCTGTAGTGAGAGTGAACGGTCACCTTTCGGAACCGTTCAACATCATGCGCTCGGTCCGCCAAGGATGTCTCCTCTCGTCCCTATTGTACGTATTGACTGTCGAGCCATTACTGCACAAACTGGAGACGTTGAGGGGGGGTCCCGCGCGAACTAGGATGCGGAAGATCCGTGTCAGCATATGCCGACGATGTCACCGTAGTGGTGTCGAACGCCAAACACATCGAGGCGATCGGCACTACACTAAGAGAATACGAAGCGGTGACAGGGGTCTGGTTCGGTCCAGACCTCCAGACGGACAAAAACTGGGACGAGGTGACGAGCAGGGTGGCTTCTCTCACCCAGAAATGGGGCGAGAGGAAGCTATCCCTGAAAGGTCGAGCGGAGGTGGCGAATGCGTACATCGCATCCGTCATCTACTACCGCCTGACCGTCGTACCTTGTCCTAAGCCCCGCCTGACTGCGCTGGAGCGTTTGCTCTTTCGCTTCTTGTGGAAGGGACGCGCTCAGATGGTCAGGCGGTCCATCTGCTGCCAACACCCGCTACGTGGAGGGCTGGGCTTGCAGTGGCTGATGATGCGCAGACACGCGCTCAGGCTACGACATCTCCACCTCTTCCTCGACGGTGATCAGGTGTGGTCGCCGTTTGCAAGACACGTTTTTCCCCAGCTCGTCTCCTTGACGGAGCTGCAGTCCTGGGTCAAGCGAAGACCGAGAGGGAGCGCTTGGAGACTGGAATGTCTTCAGGCGCTCACAGCCCTCGACCAATCGGGCAATGTGATCGGTGGAAACTCCACCTTGGCGTTCTATAGGGGATTAGTGGAGGGGAAGAGCGACGACGTACTTGGAGAAACTCTAGGCGTCGACGAAAATCAACTGGCCAATCTCTTCGGAAGGACTTTCGGGCCGGGGCCTATGGACAACTTCCAGAAATCCCTGGCCTGGCAGTGCTACCGAGGAGCTTTGCCAGTTCGGGATAAACTCTACAGGCATGGAGGTGCCGTCAGCCGGGCATGTCCGAGATGCGCGCAGGGCGACGAAACCGTCCTGCACGCACTCGTTCAGTGTCCGAGCATTGCTGACTTGTGGGTTTATGTCGAACACCTGCTGTCACGTGTAGGACGGATCCGGCTATCAGCTGAGTCCATCGTGAGGATTGCCCCGCCCCCTTCCTTTAGCCTGGAAGGGCAGGCAGTTTTTATCTGTCTGGTGGCCATGGCGAAAGAGATAGTATGGTGGACACGTTTGAAAGGGCTGAAGACGAGCACTTACCTCTTCGGTGATGCCCTGATTAACCTTTTCAAATTTCATTTGAAAAGGAAAATCAGGGTAGAGAGGGAAGTGCTCTCTTCCCAGCATTTTGTTGAAAGATGGGTGAGAGAAGCAAGTATGGCCCGAATGAATGGGCCTTCTCTGAGTATGTGTCTGTAAATTAAAGGTGGAAAACTGGGAGAGGGCACTTGCCCTGGTGGTCAGGGCCACTGTGGTCTTTTAATGGGCTTTCTCCACAAATGTCCCTTGGAAGTCTCCCCCCTATTGGGGAATTTTTCTTTGTTATTTTATTTCAACCTCTGTTTTTTTTACACGCAGAAATGCCCATTTGTACCGTCCTGTATTGTCCTGTACTGTCCTTAATGTCTACTTTATCTGAACCCTTGTGGTTAATAAAGAAAACATTATTATTATTATTATTATTATTATTATTATTATTATTATTATTATTACGTGTCGAACCCCGACGGGTATTGGGAGGTGATGATTTCATTCAAATGAAATATTTCATGCCCTGTGGACATCATTTCTATAAAAATAATAAGCATTCTTTTAGTCTCATTATGATGTGTTAATAAATTGTGATCATGGCTTTGGTATCTTAGCTCACGCACCCACGCTCCTATATATATTGACAAACAACAATAGTAACACAAATCCTCCATCTCAATTTTACTTTTGTAAATGATAAGAACTGTGAAACCGGTGAAGTAAATAAAAACATACTTAAAAGTCTCCAGTTGCGTTTTTAATTTATTTTCCTTATATATATATATATGTATATATATATATATATATATATAGACACACAAATATATATATATATATATATATATATATATATATATATATATATATATAATTGGATACTTAGTAAAATCGAATCTCTGGTGGTGTGCAAGCAAATTCGGCCTACTACGAGAATGAGTTAGCAAAGCACTCGACAAGGTAGGTCCTCAGAGTAATAACATACGTTTAAATAGCTTGACAAATTGAACATTGTGGTGGGCACAATCTAACACACAATATACCAAAGGTACGAAAGAACTAACAGGTTGAGAAAAATACACCTGACAAATCAAACGTTATACGTTTAAAGTGTTTCTATGAATCTGAAATCAAATATCAGACTTATGTAACTGGCAACTCGTGGTATTCATGTTCGAACAGAGGATTCAGTTCATCAACAGATTTTCGTTTTACCAAAGAACGGAGTGAGAAGCTAAATGTTAATGCTAGGTTCAGCATATCGTATATATAGTTGTCACGTGTTATTTCCAGCAAGGGAAACAACCCCCGGTATATATTTATATATATATATTGTTATGCTTTGGGAGGATCATGTTGCCAATAAGAAACACACGCACCAAAGCATAACAATATCGGTTTCAACATACGTTTTCAGATAAAGAATCTTGCTAAACAAATTCAGAAACGAAATATATATATATATATATATATATATATATATATATATACATATATATATATATATATATATATATATAGCTTGGTTCATCTTTTTTGCTCTGGTGGCTAATGGCTTTACGACCACTGTTTTCATTTTAACGCATCTTAATTGCTCTGGTCTTCTTTTAGTCCATTGAGCGCTCGCCGCATATCTCTAAGATTGCGTTTCGTCTTGTTTTTTGCCCCGCCGAAATACGATATCGCTGAAATTATATTTGTATATATATATATATATATATATATATATATATATATATATATATATAAATATATATACATAGGAAAAGCGCCAGGACCCCGGCGGCTGAGCTAGATCTAGCTGGAGAAAGGGGAAATCAAACAAAGAAACGAACGAGGAAGAAAAGCGGTAGTAGCAAGAAGTAATAGAAGGAGACAAAGGGAAGGAGAAAACATAGAGGAAAAGGAAAGAGGTACATCTACCTATATAAGTAGGGGTTTTTCCTATCTTATTCGGCCAGTGGGCTGTTCCAGCCTCAGTCTACCCACCCGGATCGTTATGAGGTTTGAGAGCGAGGTAAGTCTTCCGCAATCTGTGTTTGCATGCAGTTACCAGTTCGTCTGTTTTTTCCCCTTTCGCCTACCCCGAGACAGTCCATCGTGCCACTTTAGCCTCAGTACCCCCACCCCAGTAACTTACAGATACCATTCGCCGATTACGCTATACTAACTATTCATAGCAGCTGTGTTAGACCCCAGAGATGTGGTATTATTTTTTAATTCTAAATGTTTCAATAATTCTCATCTTGCAACTCATTCTATAGCTTTGGCCGAAATAGCAGCACCAACTAAATATAGCAGCTGTGTTAGACTCCTTAGTTTTTGTTTTATTTCAATTCTTACATTCTGATACATCTTTCTCTCATTTTTTTTATTATATTCTCTTTTATTATATTTTTTCATTGTCCCCTAATCGCATTTGATTTAATATTTCTATACCGTCCCTCCTCCACTTTCTAAAGAAACCTTTTTCGACAACCTCCCCTGGCCTACTTTCATACACATTCCTTAGAATTTGCCGTGTAGATTTCACCTTCTACGTTTGACCGGCTCTACCCACTCCCCTATGGTTCTACAGGCAAGTTCAGCCATCCCCACACCGAACCCACTGCCATGATAGACTTTTCTGTGTCTGCCACAAATTTTGACCAATCCCCTTGACAACTACAATCTTCCAATATAAGGAAGTACCCCTTGAAAAGTTCGGCTATTTATTTACCAAACTAAAAAAAACTCTTAATTTAGTCCAGAAATAGCCGTCGAAACGGCTTGAGCTCTGCCGTCGGGGTCATACTTTCTACTATTACCCATCTACTACCCTAAGTATTGAGTACTCTGATGCGTTATGCTCCACCTGGTTCCTTACCACAACTCCTTCGTTATATATATATATATATATACAATGGTCGTAAGAGCGCTTTTCATTTTGGTGTGGGCGTAGGAACCTTAATACGGACCAGGAGAGAGTATAATCCGTGTTGCTCTGTTTCAAGTCCCAGATCTTCTTAGCGAGGGTGGTCGAGTTATTCAGCCTAAGTTTTCTTAAATGAATGCGAGTGCACGTACCATCTCTTCTTAAGTTGGAACTTTCACCCACATATCTATACATTCCCAATTAGTTTCAACCACACACTGCTAAACCATGTTCCTGTGCATATACATACCATTTAAGGGACAGTTGTGTGATCGAGGTAATGGAGATATGTTTGGCTCGAATCTGTTGAACTCTCGCCAGGACAGAATTATTAATTGCCAACACAGGGATTTACGTGCCTTAACCAGGTACCACCCTGATTAGCATGATTCCTTTCTCCTATCAAGATAACCTACTCCTATAAAATGTTTCTTCTAAGCCCCTTTAACTGCATAAAAAAACTATAATTTCCTCTTTGAATAGCATTAGATTCGATCCTACATCTCACTTTCCACCTTACCAATTGATTCTGCCCAATCTCCAACTGCCAAGACCTTATGGCACCAATTTTACATAATAATGAGTTCTCCAGTTTATCCTTTCCTTTAGGACAGTCTGGTAAAACACATTTATTACTGCCATCAACCTTTAGCTTATCTACTTTAGACGCTTCGACCAGCAAAATCCCCTTCCCTATCCCCTTTCCTTCACTGACTTCTTTTCTATCTACTCGCTACTTAACTATCCATTCTAACTGCTAACCGATCTCCTTTATGGGTGTATATGTTTACATGTGTATCTTTATGCATGTGTATGTATAGATATGTACGTGTGCATTTATGTATATATGCGCGTGTGTGTATATGAATGACTGTGTGCATATTTATATATATATATGTGTGTGTGCGTGTATATGTATATATATATAAGTAAATGTATATATGTATGTTATATACGTATAAGCGTATTTACGTATGCGCGTGTGTGTGTATATATATATATGTGTGTGTGTGTGTATACGTGTGAGTGTGTGTATGCGTGTATGGGTATATGTGTTTATATAGATATGTATCTATATATGTGGTGTGCGTATATATACATATAGTTAAGTGTACAAATGTGTTTATGTATAAGGAAGCATACACTCTTATTTTGTTTCGGGGTTTTAGGAGATTTCGAAGGTGTGTGGGGGATTCAGGAGTTTCGGGTGTTTCAGCCGTTTAGATAATTTCGCAATTTAGGCGGTTTGGGGATTTTATGTTGGTTCGGGGGTTCAGTCCGTTTTGGTGGCTTAGGCGGTTTCGGGTTTCGGCGGTTTAGGTGGTTTAGGGGTATTTCGGGTTACGGGTGTTTCAGCGGTTATTTAGTTTCAGTAGTTTTGGTTTCGGTAATTCAGCGGTTTAGGTAGTTTCAGTAGTTTAGGCAAATTCGGGAATGTTCCGGCGATTCAGGGTTTTCAGGCGTTTCAGCGGTATAGATAGTTTCGGGATTTTAGGCGGTTTCAAGGGTTTCGGAGGTTTCGGGGGTGTCGGGGTTTAGGCTGTTTCGGAAGTTTACATGGTTTCGGGGGTTTAGACTGTTTCGGAGGATTCGGGGTCTAAAGCGGTTTCGGTGGTTTAGGCGGTCTCAGGGGTTTCAGATAGTATATCCCTAGATATATATAGAAATTTATAGCATATCCCTAGGTATAATAGAAATTTATAGTATATCCCTAGGTATAATAGAAATTTATAGTATATCCCTAGATATAATAGAAATGAAAACGACCGGGTGGTTACAACCCCAATGGCATGACTACTCGATAAGACCTGGCTTGGTATTAAATGTAAAAAGGCAACTTTTATTTGTACAGGCAAAGAGATGTTGATTAACTACGAAATAGCTGAAAGAATAATATCAGAAATCAATTAGTTCACTGTCATCCAACAGAAAGTAATAAAATATTTATATAGACGGGCCCGCTGCAAATTTATGGATTCGTGATTTTATTTTCAATATAAGAACACCAAGCCTACAATCGTACAAGAACAGAAGTAATCTTTTATCCTTATAATTTATAATTTGAAATTTTTAAAAGCAGCAATCATGACGGGATTATGAAAAAAAAACCCATTAAACTGATTTCCTAAATACGTAAAAAGCTATTTACTAGGGGAGGAGGGTTATAACAGATTGTAATGATGAATTTGTATATTGCATGTATTCTACATTCATAATATCTTCAGAACAATGAAAAGTAAAGACTTCTATGACGATATTATATTTGGAATGTATACGAATAATAATCAATATATTCTAAGGCACAAGTAATATTAGTGTCAGATCGCCTACCTTATCTGATTTACTGATGTATTTCCATTAGCAACATTTGCAATATTTAGAGTAAATTCACAATAGATGTCCATAATGTATGATTTGAACACGGCATGTAAAGATTCAGAAATAAAGGCTGAAAATTATTTAGTTTATATGTCTACAATGTCTGACGTCTTAACATGTTCTTATTGGACAATTTGCTTTCCTGATAGTCAAATAAATCGGTGACATTTATTTTGTTTGGTAATCGTCTATATCGTGTACTGTTACATACATATATATATATATATATATACACACATTTGTGAGTGTGTGTGTGTGTGGGGGGGGGGGGGGCAGCATAACCCTGAAATGAGGAAATTATTCAATAATCTATCAAACAGTATTGCATTGAATGTATACATACAGAGATACGCTTATACTCACACACACAGACACATGCACATACACACACACGTACGCACACATATACACACAGGCACACACAGAGACGGACATATATCCATATGTGTGTGCGTGTGCGCGCGTATGTGTATGTATAATAGCCAAGATTTTGACCTTCTTTGTTGCATTATATTCTAGAGATCGATATTTAGCATACGTAAAACCAAGTAATTGACCAGATTCAAAATAAAATCTCTTATCAAACAGACTGATGAAACCAATTTCAAATCCCTCAGATAATAACAAAAGCAAAAATGGAAGGAAGAAATAAGAATCGATGAAATCAGATGGCAGTTATTCACCATTAAAACAAACGAGTTATTAAGCAAGGTGTTACACAAGCTTATACAATGTAATCTTCTGTCATTCTCATTTATATTCGCATCACGAAAACCTGCTTTGAAAACAAACCCATCTGAGTTTCGTTTAGAGTTACACATGCTGAACACGACATAAAGAGATTAGTATTAGTGATGTGGCAAGGAGAGTTTAAATAAGGTAGGTGCTGAAGGCATTCGAATAAAACGAATGGTTTTACGTGGAAGCTAGTGTGCATGTGTGTATGGAGGACAGTAATGCTGTTTAGGCAGAATCTAAATAAGTAGGATGTAAACACAACTTAAAATGAATAATAAAAAACAATATCACTACTAATACACACGATTGAGACATTTTCATTGATGAAGATGATGCTACTTGTATGTGAGTGATTGTGTGTGTATGTATTAATACTCTCCCTTTCTTTGTCATTTTCTCTCCTTATCTGTCTCATTGTTATTCCCTAAAAATGTGTGTGAGTCAATAGAAAAGAAACCGTGATCTAGTTTTGTTTTTTACTCTGTGATAATATATACACCATTCTCTATTGTTCGGTCTAATATAAATTGTCAACAACATATGCAAAAAATCACTTCAAACTGAAGATGCTACTATGAAGCTATAGAAATTATTATTCTGGATGTCCAGCATATAAAATTAGGACTCTATGTATTTTTCGATTTCGCTTTTTCCTATATTCAGTCTTGTGGCAATAGAGACATATGTGTCTGCGTGTGTGTATTTGGGCGTGCGTGCATATGCTTAATCTTACATATTTAGGGTTAAAATCGGAAGAACAGATTTTCGAATTGGTGCTTTGATTTTTATTTGATTGAAGCTGGTTACATACTTTGTCACTTGTGCTGACTAAGGTGGCGAACCCTTACCTGGAGGAACTTAGTTACTTGTGAAAAAGGGCATTTCGAATTTTGAAATATTTCATGTACATAAATCAGCCTGTAATGTCATAATAGATATAGCAAAGGGAAAATATGGAAATGATAATAAATTTGGTGGTGATGTTAAACAATTAAGAAGATAGTACTTAGAGTAGAATTTCCACAAGGTGTTATTAGGTGTTTGTATCAAACTTCTGTGTGACTGGTCGCGAGGAGTGCTATTTAGTGCACAATTATAACAATTTCGTTCCTCACACTTGTTAGTGTTCCCGTCGTTTATCTCCCCAGTTTGCCCAATGGCAACCATTTTGAGACATATGTCTCCTATATTATTCATTGTTTGTTTTCGTTTCTGTTTCTTTATTCTACTCTGGTTTCTCAATTGATCTCTAACCATCATTTCACGACTCTCATTCTTACCCAATCTTTCTCCCACACAAATACACACACGCCTCTCATATTCCTTCTTTTCATTGCCACATAAAAATCTCATTCTTCGACGAAGGGGTTTTCTGAAATAGAGAATGTTCCTCTCGTTTTTGCGAGAAATTCTTTTATACCATTTTTGACAACTTAATAGAAATTTAATAATGTATGGCCTACCAGAAAACAATATTCTACTAGGTAGATTGATAAACTTGAAATAGCAGCAATATCTCTAGAGAATTACACAGACCTCTCTTAAAAATACGTCTTTCGGGATTTTAATACCTTGGATATGGTAATCCAAAATTGTCCCGAAAATGAAACCGGATTTTTACGTCTCGACTGAGGACTGCGTCATTGATGACCTGGAATTAATATGACCAAGAGTCCTCGATGAACTCTGTGACAAGGCATTGGAATTAAAAACAATATAGTATATAAATCTTATAACATTTCAGAGCACATATGTCTAAATCACATAACATACCTATCCTCATATTGGTATGTTATCTACACATCTGTTAATACAGTTGAGAAGACGAGTAACGTCAACAGCATCATAAAGGCTAGCAGTGTCAGCCTGAATAATATATTACAGATTCGAAGAAAATAATGAAACGAATAAATATATGTATACATAAAATAAATACATGCATCAGTACGAAACAATTATTAAAGCATCTGTCGCAATAAGGAACGTGAGAATCAGTCTTTGTAACAATACATAGAGAAAAACACAAAAGCAGAGAATGTTATGAGATAATCACTAGAAAAAATCTATGACAGCCTCCACTACATATTTTGTAGGAATACTAAGGAAAGCATTTAGAGAACGGCAATAAATAAATGTTACCAAAAGTTACACTGCATTCCTTACATGTCTGCAATCTAAACAGGGACGAACAAAATGAACGTATTGACAAAAGATAGCAGCTTAAGTATGCGTAATTATATATATGTAAGTATATATGTATGTATGTATGTATGTATGTATGTATGTATGTATGTATGTATGCATGTATGCATGTTATGTTATATATGCTTATATATATGTTCTCACCTCTTAATTTTGAGTGTATTTTTAACTGGCCAACTTCTCGTTGGCAAAGTTATGAAAAAAGGAGTGTCGTTGTCTCCTGTGTATTCGTTTATCCTTTGAATCGTAATAATGTTTTTCAAATTTTAAAGGTTCCAGATATTGCGGCCATTTGTAGCTAATAAAATGAGGGACGACGTTCTTTCTTCACAAATCCAAGTTCAGGCATACTTTGGTCCAAGTAGGTTGGTATATTAACTGTGGTTCCAATAATGACAGGTATGAAGCTGAACGTGTATCTTGGATACTGGATCTCCAAAATACTCAACAAAGGTTCTTAGGTATCTTCCTTCTCTTGCATGATTCTCACTACATTGGCAAGAAGATGGCATATTTTTTATGTATGGCCACAAAGTCCAATATTAGGCCGGTTTGCTTTAATTTAATGGCATTTGTTTTGCTTTATTGTATATTTAGGTTCAACTAGTATTGCTTTGAGTTACCAGTCTCAACACATTCCTACTTATTTTCATCTTCCATCGTACATTCCCGACTGTTCTGGCTATCTCAACACGCCTCATGTGGAGCTAGTAACAAGAACTCCTCCTTTCACTGTTGGCAGCACTGTCGCTTACATCATCGGTCATGCTTTTGCACAGACTACATTTATTATCAACTAATAAGCTTCCCTTTCTGCAGTAGGTACATGGTGGTGATTTCTTGTACCTGGATAATGTGGAGATGGTATAAACATGAGGAAACTCCAGGTCAGGCTTTTAATAAGGTTTATCCTTTCCATCGTTTGTGTTTGCGTCTCAATTAACCATTTACAACCTTCTTAGAGAACTGAGTAATTTAAAAAGAGATTCGTTCGAGCATTGAGTAGAATCTTCAATCTTCCTTGGAGTGAGATAGTATGTACGTATATACGTTCTTCTGGTTTTATAATTTCACAAAGTTTTACCAATAGAGAGAGAGAGTCGGTTTCTAAGATAGACACAAGACTCTCTCATTGGAATTTACACATCAACTTGGTAGATATGTATGTATGCATGCATGTGTAGATATGGATGTTATTGTATGTGTGGATGTGTATGATTTGAGTTGTATGTGTGCATGTGTATATGCTTTGTATCTGTACATGTGTATATGCAGTTATTAGATGTAACATTTTGGGAATGTTTTACATATTTTTACTGTTAATGGATTGTACTTGTAATTTCCTAACTAGTTGTGTTCTTTCTGTTCTTGTGATGCCTAGATTCTCAAGATTTGTATTGAGGCAGTTACTAACATATCCCAGTGCCCAATAATCACATGCATAAATCTGAAGGTGTAATCAGGGTGGAGTATCTGCAGATTTCTCATCAGCTCTGCATAAATATTCTCCTTTTCGGTAATCTTTGATATTATATTGGCATCTGCTGGGCAGCTAACTTCCACTACTCTTCATGCTTTCTTTTCCCTGTCCCATATCATAATATCTGGTCTGCTATGTCTGCATTTTATTGGGGTTTTTACTGGAACATTCCACCAGCACTCTTTCATATTATGTACATGGATGTCTTCCACATTGTTGTAGCTTTTAATGTGTTTATTATCGGGGTTATCCTTTTTACGAACTGCATTGTACAGTGTTTTGGCCACTACAACATGCCTCATACGTAGATAGTACCGCGATGACATATTTGGACAGCTGCTGATGACATTCGTGATATCCTCGATGTTAGTTCTGCAGAGTCTGCACTTGTTATCACATCTAGGTGTTTTGCCTGCATCCCTATCTCTTTTGTGAATCAGGTATTTCGTGCTAATCTCCTGTTCCTGGATTGCAAAAGCGTATCATTCAAAGTGGGAGCCAATATAGCGGTTGTTGGTCCAAGATAGACTACTTTCCTTATCTATATTACTCTCACTCTGGAGCTTCCTGGCAACATATCCATGCAAGATTTTTTGCTGATAGGCATGCAGTTTTTCATCCATGGATTCACTGCGATACTGCTGACCGACATCCCTGGGTGTCAGTTTTTGATTATTACACAGGGAATATCTCTCAAGGAGTTCCTTCCCAACTCTCATGATCTTATCTGTTTCATGCAGATAGACTTGCGCGAGAAACGGGCTCCTACGCTTCGAGGTTCGTAGATGTTGTCGGAGAGATATGATGTGACATTCAAATGTTGTCTGGACTGATGTTAGGCCTCTGCCTCCCTGCTTACGTTTCAAGTAAAGGCGGTCTATGTCACTGTTGATGTGGAAGTTTCCGGTGTTGTTCAGTATTTTTCGAGTTCCAACATCAACTGCTCGGATTTCGTCTATCGTCCAATTGAGTATTCCAAACGTTGGTGTTAGGACAGGCACAGCAAACACATTGTGAGCCGCTGTTTTGTTTTGCGCAGAGAGTTCCGATGACCAGATCTTTCTTAATCGGGTGTAGTATTCCCTGGTTACGCGTTCTTTATTACAGATACCATTATAGGATATGTTCTCATCTATCCCCAGGTATCTGTAGCACTCCTCATCAGATATCGATGAAACAGTTTGGCCATTGCTGACAATGTTGCTAGATTGGGTTGTTGTTTCTACCCGATTTACAGTCATGTATGAGCATTTATCTTGGCCAAACTCCATTCCTATATCATTTGAGAACGTTGTAACCAGGTCAAGATTTGTGTTCATCCCATCAATGTTCTTGGCATAGAGTTTCAGATCGTCCACAAAGAAATTATGGGTTAGGTTCATATTACTGTCCTTCTGTGAGCTAATGATGTATCCTTCACATTTCTTGAGCAGAAAGGACAAGGGGTTTAATGACAAGATGAATAATATCACAGCGAGACTGTCCCCTCTGAAATATACCCCTGCAATATTTTATTTTATCAGTGAAAATAGAGTCCTCCCTCTCTTAGGATGGTAGCTCAAGAAGAAGACAGCCTCTCTATGG
>OZ024741.1:99781035-99783535 GCA_964016885.1 Eledone cirrhosa
TCGCTATAGGCAAGACCGTGTGGCTAAAATGTTTGCTTTGTAATAATGTGCATCCAAAGCTCAGTCTTTTACCACATATTCCTGTGTAGAATATGATAGACAGTATCTATTTTACCCCCCCCCCCCCCCCCATATAGAAATGTATATATATATATATATAGAAATTATATAGAAATGGCTTCTACAGGACTAGAACTGTTTCATTCATGTTATACTCTGCTATGTATTGAATACCTTACTAACTGTGGTTACCCACGATTGAACCTGACACACACACACACATGCACACACACACACACACATACCCTACCACCACTAACCCCCACTCACACCTGCATTCAACCCCTCCCCACCTCCCGTATACTAACACCCACTAACACCTCTTCATCAAACTACACACACACCAGTACACCACACTCCCTCCATAGAACCACACACACCCTCCTCCCCCCACTCCACCCACACCCTCGCTCCACACTCACTCATCCCACTAACACCCCTACTAATACACACACACACACACCCTCCTCACTCCAACTTTCACACCTACCCATCCTCGCCCCCTACCATTCCACTGACTGCTGCTGTGCCCTCTGGCCACCTCCCAGCACCAACATACCACAGCACTCCCACTGCTGACCACTTCCTGTTGCGCGCGCACCCCACATCTCTCCTCTTCCGACCACCACTTCATGGATTACCCACACGCAGAATTTGACTTACAAACAATCTACTGAACATCCTTGGAACTTACCAACTTTTCAACCATCCTCTTGCGTAATCACCTATATAACTCACCGGCACACACACCCCCAAAAAGTTTTTTTTCTCCACACGCCACCCACACCCACAACACGCTTAAACCCCACGCACACGTGCTTCCCACCACATATTTACACCCTCAGCCTCCTGATACCTCTCCCCCCACCCCTATCCACACACGCACAGACACTCCGACCCACAAAAACACCCCCCACACACACCCCTTCCTGAACATGCAACCCCGTTTTCCCCCAACCCTTACTTTCACATACACACACACAGACACACACGCACACCTACACACACACACCACCTTCAGCCCTCCCCGCTCGGACACCCCGTCTCCCTCTCCCCACTCCACCGGCCACCACCCCTACTCACCCCACACCCTTCCACCACCTGTTTACCCCCCTTTTAATTTCAGTTTATTTTGATCATGCCTTTATTTTTAAATTTTCTCATTCCTTGTATTTTGATCATGCTTTATTTTTATTTTTTATCTTTATTTGTTTTTTTTTTCATGTCTCTCCACCACTCCCCTTCACACCTTTTGAACTCTGTTCCCACACACTTCTCACCTGAGGAAGGGCTTATGCCCGAAACGTCGTCCCCCACCTACCCCCCACTCTCCTGAGCGTGAAATTAATAAACATTTATTGTACTGCCTCTCTGTTTTGTCCCTGTTCAAATTTTTCCATTATATATATATATATAGTTGATAAATGAAACGAAATAACAAACGGATGCAAAAATACAAATTCATATTAGGTTCACGGAATCAAACTTACAACAGTATCGCAAAAACACAATCCTAATTATTAGGGGATCCCATTTATTCAATGATGTGAGAGAGACCCTTTCTTTGAGAGTAGACCGATGCGATGAAAAATAGAAATACTATGAATAATATTAGTGTGTGAGCATGTATGTATGTATGTATGTATATATTAATTTATGTATGTATGCATGTAGATGAAAATATGCTTATATGTTTCTATTTAACAATTCGAATACGTACGTAATTATTCGAAAGTATGTCTATACGCATACGTATGCCAATATACCAATGTATGCGTACATAAATGTGTACTCATATAAATGTTGATATACAAGATTCAAGATTATATGGATTTTTATATAAGCACAAGACCTGCAATTGTGGGGGAGGGGAAAGTCGATTAAATCGACCCAATGCATGACTGTAAGGATGAAAGGCAAAGTTAAGCTCGGCGGGATTTGAAGTCCGATCATAAAGGCCGTCACTCTATGCTGCAAAGCATGGCGTCTGACGCACTACCGATACTGCCAATCCACCGCCCTACCAAGATTATATATAACGTTATATTCTTTTATCTTTCGTACAGTGAAGCTTTCCAGACAGGTGCATACGTGTGTGCGTGTGTGTGCGTATGTGTGCGTCTGTGTGTATGTGTGTCTGTGTGTGTGTGGGTGTGTGAGTGTTCGCGTGCCTATGTGAAGAATATGTATTTTTCATATACAAATGAGAAGAATAATGAGAAGCTAAATTGTCCAAAACGAGATTTGAAATCAGAACGTAGATTGCCGCAAAGTAACACTTTGACGTTTTGCACTTTACAGCCATCCACCATCGTATATTCTGTACGCAATAAGCGCTACACTTCTAAATGTGTAAATGTGTTTGTTTGCATGTATAGGTGTGCAAGTGTTCATATCTGCGGCATTGCCTGGAGTAAAGATAAAATAAAGCGTAAATAGC
>OZ024741.1:99788535-99811035 GCA_964016885.1 Eledone cirrhosa
AAGGTTTATAACATTAAATAAATACTAATTTATAACACATTTATACGATATTATATGAATGTTATACCATTGTAAAATGGTAGGGAAATTGTCTCTTTTCGATGTCAACGTTTCCGATAAATCATTTAAATGAACCTTTGGTTCTTCGCTCCAACAACAAGAAAGTTACATGCCTGTAAGATTGACATGAAATGTATATCTGCTGTAAAGTATTTAATAACTCATCAGATCATGGAATCCTGTTATGGTACTTGCTTGATTTGAATTCTACAAATCATCAACAAACGAAATAATTGGTACCTATTGGAGAAAGTTCATGAAGAATCAGAGAGAAATCCCCATGACGACCCACAACGTTATTACTTCTCGGTTTCTTAAAATTTATAAAAAAATAACGAGAAATTATTTACCATGAAATAGGAATATAACTGGTATGAAGACAATCAACTTCACTTAAAATGGCGACTTTCCATAGATGATCTGCACGCGATCAATCTGCCTAAATCCAAAAGAAGACTGGTAAATAAAAATAAGACATATGAATCCACATGAAAAACTGCATATAAACACAGAACTCATCTCCCTCTCTCTCCCTCTATATCTCACTCTCTCTCTCCCTCTCTCTCCCTCTATCTTTCCCTCTCTCTCTCTCCCTCTCTCTTGTTCTCTAACAAGTGTTACGTAATCCGCTTAAATCCAATTGCGGTAATTGTTATTTCATAACACAGCAATAGATATGTAACAACGTAATTGATATATGTAAACTATTTCAATAGGCAATAGAAGTAAAGTGGTAATAAGCTTCACATATATCCGGACACAAATAGAAGCTAGATGATGATGTCATCTGGTTGTGTATTGAAATATGGCCTAAATGCTGCAAATTCGATAACAATCCAAATGTATATTGCTTTCGTTTTTTCTAGTGACACTGAAACTTTGTATTGTGATTTGTGACCATGTTTTGCTAATATGCCTCAGGTTTAGCGTCATCCACACCATACTCTCTTTCCTGTAGATTATTTCACTTTTGTTCCATTGTTTTCTATCTCCCCCATAATTCAGCTTCTATGTTCACATCACTTATATATATCATCAGTTTAAGCTCTTTTTTCATACAACCCTTCGCATGATTTCTTATTCTTTCTTTTTTTTTATTTTTCCCTTTCCACACACTCCAAATTACATCATCTATCCCTCAACATTTTTCTTTATTTCAAACTGATTCTTTAGCATTGATCATGTGGGACTGTTGCACATTTGATGTCTTCATATTCTGGCGTGAAAAAAGAAGAGGCTGTTTAACATATGATACTAACTACTGGTTAGTGATCATATTTTTTACATAAATTACTAAGTGATAAACACATATTTTGACTAAGGAATTAACAAGAGAAAATCCAACGGCTCAACATTCAGTCTTGTTTCAGGCAATGCATATAATATATGATGTTCCATTTTCGCAATGTTACAGAGACAATACTTTGTCGTTTTCTCTCCTTATTCATGGTGCGAATGTTACATATGATGCATGAGTTGTTAGGGATTTCAGCGATAATTTTGAGTTTGACTCCTGTCTTTTAAACTTTAACTATTTAGACGAGAGGAGTGGGATAATGTATGAATAAATCAATCTTATTGTGATACAAAAATACTAGTTACGACCTTTACATTCCGAGTTCAAATCCTGCCAAGATTAACTTCTCCTTTCATCCTTACGATGTCGATAAAATAAAGCACCAGTAACTTACATGGGTCGATTTAATCGACTTTCTCCTCCCCGAAAATTGTTGGCCTTGTACCTAAATCAGAAACCATTATTATTATTATTACTTGGGTGGATTGGCAGTATCGGTAGAGGGTCGGGCGCCATGCTTTGACGCATAGAGTTACGGCTCATGCCATTCTGAGTTCAAATCCTGCCGAGGTTAACTTTGCCTTTCATCCTTAAGGGGTCGATAAAATAAAGTACCAGTAATGCTCTGGGTAATTGCTGGCCTTGTGTCAAAAGTAGAAACAATTATTTGACTATTTATCACGAGCAGCTTTATGTCACGTTAAGCCGGTTATTTTTGTGGAATATCGGGCTACAACTAATAACTAGGGCAAATCCAACATTTTCTTATCATTCCTTGCCATTTCACTACTGCTGGTAGTAGATAACTTTTCTCAATATGCAGTCCCTTCCCTTCTGGAATGCTTCAATCTTTGATGGAAAGTCAAGTTTTGACAGTTAGTTTTCAAGGTCCTTTGTCATCAGGTCAAGAGCAGAAATCACCACTAGTACAATGGTGATTGTCTGCAATTCATTACTTCGGCATTTCAATATCTCTTATTCTATGTCAGTAAAAGCTCCTACTTTCTCCGCTTTTCATTAAATTCTGGTTTCGAAAGGAAACGTTAGAGCTATGAGTACAGTTTCATCCCTTCTTTTCAATTGCAACAATATCCGTTTTGATGTGTTCAATCTTCACGTCACTCTGAATTGAGAACTCCTATAAGAGCTTTATCTTATTGGTCTCTAGCACTTTCATATCATTTTGACATCCTGTTCATAGTTGTTTTCTGCACATGAAAATCCATACTTTTTACACAAGTTCCAGTGCAACATAGTGCAACCTTATCATATCAGCCTTTTTTATAATCATTCTCGGTTAACTGCTTACACACTGGTTTCTCATCTCACATTCAGCATGCAGCTTGAACAAAATCCTTGTCTATGTTTTCATTACACCCCTAGTTTTTATGGCTTCACCTTGCGCTGATAATATAAGTCCTCCCGTTTCTTTCTTAAGGTAGCCTTTCCGTAACCATAATCATCGATTTTTGTAATTACATACGTTTCTTGTTTCCTGAATGCAAGGCTTTTTCATTATATGTATATTTAAGCTTTTCAACAATCTTATTATTATTAAATATGGTACGATCAAGTGGTTCTTTTTTAGAAGAGGAAGCATATATATTTCGGACAACATCCATTATATGTTCAAAGTCAACAAATTTATATATATGTTGAACACATTTCCTCAAGTTAATTGAAATAAGACGTTAAAATCCTGCCTAAAATCATATCAAAGACCTATACATGATTCGAGCTCCCATACCTTCATATGCTAATCACATAAAAGAAACAATGGCAGTATTGGTAGAGGGTCGGACATACTTTGCAGCAAAGAGTTACGTCCCTTTATGGTCTGAGTTCAAATACCGCCGAGGTTAACTTTGCCTTTCGTCCTTACGGGGTCGATAAAATAATGCACCAGTAATACACTGGAATAATTGCTGGCCTTGCGCCAAAAGTAGAAACAATTATTTAAATAATTCATAGAGGAGTTTCTGTTCGTTTTTATGTGATTTTATATTATTTTCTATTCGGGGATTATTCCCTTTAATTATATTTTGCATTATATTCACTTTTTTCTTATCTTTGTCATTCAACTGAAAATGGCATTTTGTTAATACAGAGATCTTGATTACTTACATTTTATGAAAACATTTCTACATACCCATTTTTCTTTGTCTTCTACATTGTGCCCTTTTTATTCAGATTTCGTGTGAATATATTAAGGTTAATAATTAAACAAAGCAGATATGTAAATATATGGAAACAGGAAAAAGAAATACGAGAAGAATATGAAAGTGATTCAGATAGTTACGTAAACAAAGAAAGAATAGGCGAGCAGTGAAAGAAAAGAATCAGTTGACAGAGAAATAGACAGACAAAAAGACATCAGAAAGTGAGAGTGGATGTAAAGACGGGGACATTTTAAAACATTCAGAAACGAAGAAAATGGAAATGGGTTAGTTCAAGTGGTAAAGTATTGTGAAGAACATGGAGGGAATGCATGCGTATATATTATTTACAGAGTGATACTCCCCCTCCCTCATATACGTATCTATATGTATATATGTGTATATATATATATAATATATATATAATATATATATATAATATATATATATAATATATATATATATATATACGTTCCTTTACGCCCTCTACGTCTCTTTCTACGCTTTCTCTCTCATTACCACCTGATTCTGTTACCCGGAGATTTACCCACTTGCATTGTTGAGGCTTCCAAAACGACCATTTATATATAATAATAAAAAAATTCGTTCTATAAGACTGAATACAATAATATTCGATATCGAATATTATTATTAATATTCGAAAAACTCAGATTACATTTATATATATATATATATATATATATATATATATATATATATATATATATATGTATGTATATATATATATATACACAAATATATATATATATACAAATATATATATATACACATACATATACACACACACACACACATATATATATATATATATATATATATATATATATATATATATATATATATATATATATATATAGAGAGAGAGAGAGAGAGAGAGAGAGAGAGAGAGAGAGAGAGAAAGAAAGAGAGAGGGATAAGGGAAAGTGATTAATAGAGAAAGAAGAAAGGGAGAGAGTTGGACTTATTCAATCACACTTCTCAAACCAAAATATGAGCCTGCTCGCTAAAGTTCGAAGCAGATTTTTATCGAACATATGAAATTGAAACAAAATGACAATTTATATTCGTTAGTAGAACATAATTGTCCAACCCCATCAATGAACGCAATATAACAAATCATATTAACGTCTATTAGCAATGAATAGTTAGTTTTGTATTAGAGAAAGAATTCGCAAAAGAACACCAAATCAGCTGTCTACCATGGGAGATTAATGACTGTCTTCTTCTAAACTGCAGATAGAATAGCGAGCATTGTCGCAACCTATACGCCAGGGTCGAGTTACAATGACGTATTGTGACTAGAATTCTTTGACGACCTACAATCAATTAACAATAAGTTAGTTGCTACGAAGCAACATTTCTATGATTATCCGAGCCGTCAACAATAATGTATTCCATGAATACAAGATCTCGCGATATGTTACAGGAACAAACGGTACTCAGAAATTAAAAGATCGTGACTAGATGTACTACACTTGCTTCTGTAAAATAACTAGTCCCATGGTAACAAATACTTTATTCGAATACCTAAAGAAAATACTAGTAACCACTCAATCTAAAACATATGTTTATCATGGATGCAATTCTTCTTTTTCTCTCTTCCTCTTTTCTAATCGGGAAGAAAAAAAAATGACAGAACGTAAAGCTAGGCTGACCTTTTTAGCGCTTTAGAAATGTATTAATCCCACAAAAAACAGCAACAGAAATAGAAACATTATCGTAAACGATATGATGTCAAAGACATTCCTGATAAAACGCCAGAAACGAATGCAAAGAGCCGATACCAACATTGTTTCTATTGGTCTTTCTACTCCATGATGGACGAAGTAAGTTGCCTAAAGATCATCATCATCATCATCACCATCATTTTACGTCCGTTTTCCCCTTCTTGCAAGGATTGGACGGGTCCTATTCAGCACAGCATCTCTCCACTTGTCACGGTCCTTCGTCGTCTCCACGGTGAGTTTCAACGATCTGAGGTCTGCTCTCACCACCTCCACCCATGTTTTTCCTGGTCTACCTCTACTGCGTCTTCCTTCTACTGAGATTTCTGGCACTTCTTTACCCAGCGGTCATCCTCCCGCGCATCACATGTCCATACCATCTCAGCCTACTCTCTTGCACATCACATCGTATCCCTCTTATACCCAGTTTCTTTCTCAACTCGTCCATGCTTTCACGCACATTGACCTTCCACATCTAACAGAGCATGCTTGCTTCATTTCTCTCCTGCAGTCGCATATCCTCTGCAGTTGCTGCCCATGTCTCACTACCATGCAGCATCGCGCATCTCACACAGGCATCATATAACCGTCATTTCGTACGCAGGGAGAAACCCTTCTTTGTCAACAGAGGAAGCCGCTCCCTAAACTTCTTTCAACCCGTCCTTATTCTAGATACTATGGCCTCGGAACACCCCCATCCCATGCTAATCTGATCACCTAGGTACTGGAAGCTATCAACCACTTCTATAGAACCCACCTGCATTTGAAAAATGTGTCTATCACTGCGATTACTACTGCCAGCTTTCCCTGTACATCTACTGCATACATAGTTTTCCATACCTGTTAGTTTGCCGTTAGTTCCCTACCTGTTAGTTTGCCGTCTGTCCGACTACATCTCTTGTGTATCCAAGATCTGCATTGCGTTCATTTTATGTACGTGAAATATAAATATATTATTTTGTTGCAGGATAAAAGAAACTTGCCACGTACAAATTCATGACCTTGGTATCTTAATTGTATCACGTTTCTCAGAAGATTACTTGCCGATAATGACCTGAGTAAAATAGTGAGAGGAGCCTCTTGACCGATTATATAATAGCTGTGTATGTGGGTTTCAACAAACACGCCAAAACTTGTTGACTTAAAAACGCGATATCTATGCTTGTAAAAAAAAGAAAACAACTATTAGAGCAATGTTGAACAACTCAGGTGTGTATTGTCGAATTAAACGAATATGAGCAAATTGAAAAAAATAATCAGCCAAACCAACACTGAAACACATAAGGAAAGAAATAGAAATACCAGATTTTGATTTAAATAAACACAATCAATCTATTTTTGAATCTGTCCGTGAAATAGAAGGGAAAACATGAAAAGGATTTATAGTGCTTTAAAGAGGAACCAGTAGTAAGACATAGATAGATGTGAAGTGTTTCAATTTTGAAAAGATTATTGGATAAAAAAATATAACATCAATGCCGCCACACAAAACTAGAAAATACTATCAGGAAACACATATGGTCTTAATCATGCGGAACCTGATGCAAAAATTCAGAAAAATTGAAATAAATAAAGAAGGTAATAGAAAGAAGAAAATGGCGTAAAGCCTCCGTCTATAGGACAGGCCAACATAAATATTAATACACTAGGAAATAACATTGTCATTATAGTACATTACACTTACTATTGAACATAGAATGAAATGCAAGAGAGATACCAAATGATTGGTTGTGTATGCTGGTAACCCCAATATATAAAAAAGAAATCTGAAAATTAAAGGAGGCGGTTTTTTCCCCACGAATACTTGCTATTAGGAAAAGTGTTTAGTTGAATCCTCTTTGTCAGAATTAAAAGTGAAACCACTGAAGCAAATATAGTCAATATGGTTTAAGGTCTAGTAGAAGCAGAGATAGTGCATGTTCATAGTTAGGTTCTATATCAGTTTAAAATGTCTTCTATCTACTTCAGGAAAAAGAAAAAATACTTGGAAAGATTACATGCTGAAACCGCAGACATTGACCTCAATCATATACACACACACACTGCATCTCATCCTATATCGAATGCACTGATTTGTGGTCTTTCCAGTCCTCGCACACACATATACACACACGTACACCCCCCCCCCCCATATATATATATATAAGTGCGTGTGCCTGTCTTTTTGTGATATATATATATATATATATATATATATATATATATATGTGTGTATGTGTGTGTGTGTGTGTGTCTGTGTTTCTGTGTTATACATACATACGCACACACACATTTGTATGTATATGTATATTCATATTTATATATATATATATACACACACACACAATCATGCCATAGGAGAAAGTTAGAAGATCGGAGATGGATGGTAAATGAAGATTTGAATGATAATCATTATCAAAATGTCCATGTAACTCTAGTGTTTATCATTCATTTACAAAAAACAAACTGGAATAAAGTTACTCGAATGTTCTCTAATTTCATTCATTATCTCAGCCATCAGTCGTGATTGAAATTGTCATTGTAGTTGATGCCGATGTCACTGCTGTTTTCAAGAAATCTAATATCCAATGGTCGCCATTTTGATTACTTTTGTTTTACGTCAGTAAGCTGTTTTTCTTTCCAGTTGCTACATCATACATTTACTTTTCTATTTATATCTCTTCGTACAATGAATATCATTTATAGTATTGTTGCTATTGTCATTGTTCATATCATATTCTGCTAATCACACAACGTCCCTCAAAATTGCTTCCTTTATGTTTCGCTATAATTCTTTCTTTAAATCTGCATCAATCAGGAATATCATCCCTGCTCATATAACTCCATCAACTCGATTAAACTAGATTTCAGTTTTTTTTTCCTTTAACTCTGCCAACCCACACGCCGTCCTTTTCGCTTGAAGAAGTTTTCTCAAAACTCTGTTCTCATGGATGAACAGGAGTATTTCTCTACGAAATTCACTTCCAGAAAAGCAATTTTCCCATATTTTACCAAATCCTAATGCTATTCCAGCCCATTCTGGCACAATAGATCAAAATAATTTTTTTTCCGTAAGTAATTTCATGAATAGAAAGATATATTATGACTCAACAAATACGAATGCTACATTGTATGGATATATTATGACTATGATAAATGGAGTTCTAAGCATGACCATTCCATATTTGTGAGAAATAGTGTATCTAGAATGAGATTATGTGCCAATCCCCCTACCTCGGGAACTGAATTCCTGATTAGATTCGAAATTTAAATTTCAAGCATGTTGAAAATTTGAATCGAGATTCTCTCATTCCATTGTAAAGAATTTTGTTCTGCCCTCTATCTTCTGAATATATATATATATATATATATATATATATATATATATATATATATATGCAAAAGTTCTATTTAAATTGTTGGGATACAACAAGCAAATATTTTTATAACTGATATAAAGCACTCAACAAGTATTTGGAGTAAACATACGATATTAACAAATGGAAACTATATTTATAAAACCATATCTATTTCATTATACATATTTCAAGGACACATTCTTATATCAACATCATACAGGAATGGGTATACTATTAAACCATTTCTGTTCAGTTTCGTTGTTTGTAAACATATATACAAATCAGAATTCTGAGAGATATTAATCGAATTTTCACTACTGCACGATGAATTATGGCACTGTGGATCAATTAGATAAACTAAAAGAAGTTTAATATTTCATATTTACAAATTAAAATCCTTGCCAACTATCAACGTATCTAAAACGCACACACACACGCACGCATACACACACACCCACACACATATATATATATATATATACATAAAATACACGTCTAATAAAAATTGGGTATAATTTATGAAAGCAACAACTGGGAAAGAAATTGACAGAGGTGAATTAGAAAGGAAAATATTGGAGAAATAAAATGAAATAAAACAAGGAAGATTGACTCTATATATACACACACACACACTCACATACACACACACACACATACACACACACACACACACACACACACACACACTCACACACACACACACACACACATATATATATATATATATATATATATATATATATATATATATATGTACATATATATATATATATATTTATACATATATATACATACATATGTATATATCTGTTTATGTATTTATGTATCTTTATAGCTTAAGCAGGAGAACATATGAAATTTACGTGTCTGAATCAATCTCTTAGACAATTCAAAATGGTGTCAAGCAATAAATGATGCAAGTCTCAAATTTATATATAGCTCATTCTGGTAGTTCGTGAAATATTGAATATAGAATTTATTAATGCTAGACGCCAAGATTAAACTGAGAATAATAGCTGATTCCAATATTTCACTCAACCACACATAGTTGTATATCAATATTACATTTTGCATATATCTCTCAGAATATTGTTATATAATAATGATTTCGTTTCGGACTATAAGTATAATCATGTCACCTAAAAACATGGGATAATGGAGAAGGTGATCCCTAAAACCCTGATTTGCGTAAATGATGTTATTCCGCCTTGACTACCGTTCGGAGCTGCATCGCCAGTTTCTCTCATCTATTCAGTAGAACAATAGGAAGATAGCGCGAGCTCCATTTTATTCTCAAGCGCTTCCTCCAACCTCTCCCCCGCTATATGCATCCAATCCTCCCTGCATCTAAAGACATTTTCTCCAATTCCAATCCCCTCTCCCCTCAATTTATCTTATTTCTCATTCTTTCTTCTGGTGAAGGACTCGCGTCCGAAACGTTAAGACCCTCTTCCTGCTATATCAAGCGTTAACCTAATATATCCCTTCCACATACTGTACCGATTGTGTTGTTATTTCTGTTTACACACACACACACACATCTATTGTGTATATATCTGATCAAATGATTTATATTATATATATATATATATATATATATACAGAGAGAGAATGAGAGAGAGAGAGAGAGAGAGAGAGAGAGAGAGAGAGAGAGAGAGAGAGAGAGAGAGAGAGAGAGAGAGGCGGCATCAGAGAGAGCGAAAGAGAAAGAGAGGTATGAGTCCGCGACGCCAAGCGGTTCCGCCTGCCTGGACACGTAAGCCGAAATCGCCTGGTGTCCCAGTCGCGTTCAAACCCCTCTCTATACACATCCTACTTCTTTCCATGGGTTCAGTACTCACATTATTTGTGATCTCCTCGATCTCAGCTCCGCAGAATCGCTCACTCTATACATACACACACACACACGCACTCACAACCACTCACACACACACTCATACACGCATGCACACATACACGCACATACAGACACACACAGAGATATATAAACAATTATAACGATGTAAACATCAACTTCTATCATTTAATTAAAAATTTGTTTCCTTAGACAATTTAGAAAAAAGTTGTACATCCAATTATTTGAAAAGTTAGGAAACATTTCGCATAATATGTGTCTATATATAGGCGTATATCTATAGTAATAATTGTACACTCCTTCTCTTCTTATGGGTGATAACAGTTTCAAAATAATTGGGAATGTTAGTGAGATATCAATTTTACATTAGGGAGGAATAATGAACCAGCGACAGTTTAAATATTAAACATTTAAGTGTCTTCTACGTGGATCCAGTGATGATATTTTTCTAACTGTAAAGGCATAATAAATAAATAAATTTTTTATTCATAAACAAAAGAAACAGAGGGAGATAATTCATGGAATTATCCCTCTGCATTTTTTTATGCTTGCTTTAAGTAAACCAATTTAAAATTAATAGTATTTATCACCTAATAAAAACATGTATATAAGAGGACACTTTCACATACACACACAAATTCACATACTCATATAGACAAGTAGACGTCCCTGTATGTGTGATGTGTGTAGAAACACATCTATGTACGTAGACTTACAAGCATATATGGGTGCATATTTTAATACACAAACACCTATATACCCATATATGCACACAGGTGCACATAGACTGCACAATTATATATATCTCTATATATCTCTACATAAAGATGTACATACAGGTATATACCCACTCTCAGTTGGACACCTAAACAAACTTTCGAGTATATATTAATCAATGCCTCCATATATTCATCCCCCAAGAAATAGATATCACTATAGGTAGACCCACTTAGAAACTACAAGATGTTTACTGTGTTAACCGTATTAGGGATTATTGTGGGAACATCAGTTCAGAATTGTCAAGTAATATCTATATCTACGTGCATCTACGTGCATCTGAATTAGTCATAGGGAGGAATAAATTAAATCTAGACCCAGTGTGTTACTGGTAATTAATTTTATCCGGCCGGTAAAATTAAAAGGTAACGCTAGCCTCATCGGATTTGAATTCAGAACGTAAATGACGTAACTACATACCGCAAAACATGTTGGATGACGCGCTGCCGATGCCTCAAATCCACCGCCATTAGTCCTACCCCAGGAAATATAATGGGAAATAAGAGATGAAGTAGTAAGATAGAGTTAAAAGAGGAAAGAGCAGAAATCATTTTAGAAAAATCACATGCACACACGCACACACTCACTCATACACACACATATTCACGCACAGACATATTCTCACACACACACGTGCGCGCGTGCACACACACACACACATATATTATATATATCTCTCTCTATATATATAAATTAAGACTTGATATAGTTAGAAACGAGGGTTCACGTTTTGGACGTTAGCCCATCATCGAAAGTTAGAGAGGCCAAGAAAAACGATGTTTGTGATAGAGAAGAAGAAAATGATATACAAACACACACATGCATATATATATATATATATATATGTGTTTGTGTGTATGTGTTTGTGTATGTGCTTGTACGTTTGTATATGCATGCATATGTGCCCGAACTCTTTTGTGTTTCCGTGTATCAAAATTTAATCAGTTAGATACGTAGTGAATGTATGCAGGAGCAAAAACCTACAAAATTATAAAACGAAATTAAACAAAACATATAAATAAAACATATCGAATTGATTCGGAAAGAAACACCAAAAATATATTACATCAGATTTCCTAAATCTTGCCATAATTTAAATTGTTCCTAGCAAGTTGGGAATGTCGGATATTCTTTAGCATCCGTCATGTCTATAGTTTGCTTGCCATCTCTTCAGACTAAAAGATAAAAAGAATGAAAAAGTAAAAACTTGCGATATTTTCAAAAACGATTCTAACAAAATTGATGCTTCAGATTTAAAACAATGTTTGGTTGTTGTGTTGCAGTGTGTTTGTAACTTTACCAATAACAAAATGACATTCAATATTATTTCACACTTTTTTTTCTCAATTTTGTGGTCACTGAGGTTGTGTGTATTAATAACTTTAGTAAGAGAGTAATTCACACATGTCAATTGAAAATCTTGTAATTCTTTGGTGTCAAATTTGTTCAGTATCAATTTGACACAACTGTTTTTGCGTTCGTCAATTCGATATGAAACTTTAGAAGATTTCTGCAAGTTTTTCAATTAGATTCATATAATGAAAACTGCAAATTTCTCCATGAAGTAAATGAATATTTCGATGAATGGAATAAGAGCGGAGTGGATTATATAAGTGTATATCGAGTTTTCGAAGAAATACTTTAATAAACATGTTTCTAAAAATCTTTACTTAATGTTACATTTCGATGCAATATAGTGTGATACAATATTTGTGTGAATATCAATACACACTCATACCAACACACATACACCAACACGCACACACACAAAAACGCCCCCTCCACACACTCAAAGGAATCAGTTCCATCTGTAGGCTAACAGGGTCACAGATGTCTCATGGACCACTTTGAAATGGTAAAGAAGCATAATATACAATTTCAAGAGATTGTTATTCTGTTGGAATCGCTAACACTGGAAGAAACCCGAAGTCATTGTTTTTCACCGTGTCCATCACATTTAATATATCGGAACATACAAAGGCAGACCTGTTCCAAAAAGATTTATGAATTATACGAGAATTGAATATATTTCTGAAATGTAAAATTTGATCAAAGGAAAGCACAGTGAATATTTGCCTGATTTCAGTAGTTTAATTTCGATTTCTACGATCGATAACAATAGGTAGATTTACCTTAGAGAATTATTAATATTATTATCATTATCATTAATAGTACTATTGGTAGTTATAGCAGTAGCGGTAACATCATCATCAGTAGTAGTAGCAGCAGCAGCGGGAGCGGTGGTAATACTAGTAGTAGTAGTAGTAGGGGTGGTTGTAGTAGTAGGATTAGTAGTAGTAATAGTAGTAGTAGTAGCAGCAGCAGCAGCAGCACCGGCTTTGGTAAAAACAAGATTGCAACGTTATGCATGGTTTAGTAAGTATGCGAACTTGTTACAGAGATGGGGAGGGGTACTTTTTGCCCATTTTGCTTCTTATCCTTACGAAATAAGATGAAATACTACCCAGTCTAAGAGTCATAGAAAACATTTCATCACCCCTTCTGTATCTCTAGTGTGATTGCCATTACGATTCTCCGTCACTATTATTCGATTTCTTGCTGAGAATTGGTTCCTCTCTAATGGATATTATATTCTTTTCATCTTCCTTTGAAACATGTTACAATATATTCTGGTTATCGATATTAATGTCTAGATTCAAGCAATGAATCGTTCCTTCGTTGAATGAACGATTCAGAATGCAAAGAATTCAAGATAAGAATAAATTTCTAATCTCTCACCTAAGCCATTTTTCTTCATTACTTAAAATTTCTACTGCAAATCCTACCAATGGAATGGTATAGCTTTATAGATAACGTTCTGTTTCTCCTTTTTGTTTCGGGATTTTCAGCATTTTCCTCTCTTCCAGTAATTTATGGTTATATGTACATATGCATGTGTTTATATATACGTACGTATGTACTTATGTATGTATGTATGTATGTATGTATGTATGTATGTATGTATGTATGTATGTATGTATGTATGTATGTAAGGATGAATGTATTTAGTTATGCATATTTGTGAGTGTGTGTATATATATGTATATGGGAAATAAGTTATAGCTATAAGCTTATTGTAGACAGCTTCCACTTATTACATTGAAGGGTGGATGGACATTCACAAAAAGGATAAGGTAACTTGCAAATGTGGTTGTGCTCGACGGAGTCAGTTTGTACTAATATGTAGTAGTAACAGCTGTGATTCCAAGTTAAATAAATCAATCCAATATGGGTATACCATATTTAAATACGCATACAGGTTAGTAGAACAACAAGGTACATATGCTGATATTCCATGAATATACAGTATATATAATATAGTATATAGTATATATATATACGTATATATATATATATATATATATATATATATATATATATATATAAATGAAAGGTATAGAAAACATTGTAGCAAAAAGCCAACAGTATTCCTTAATATATAAGTGACTACAGCGTCAACATGGGAAAAATAGTTAACGTAAGATGTGGGAAAAATAATATATATATATATAGTAATAGTAGTAAATTTGAAGACTAAAATCCAAAGAGGGCTCGTTAAGGATAAACATATATCAAATATATAAGAACCGTAGAGCGAATATTTATTAAAATAGCAGTTATTATAATAAATAAATAAATATAAATATATATATATATATATATATATATATATATATATATATATATATATATATATGAATATATATATATATATATATATATATATGAATTTATTTTCTTTTGGACGTTTTGGAAGCCTCAACAATGCAGATGCGTAATTCTCCGGGTAACATGATCCGGTGGGAAAGAGAGAGATGTAAGGGAATGTAGAATGAGATGTATAGTGTGTAGAGGAACGTAGGAAAGAGAGTAAAAAATAAAAATAATAACACGAGATAGAGTTACCTTGGGAGAGATTTAATTGTCCCTATATTTCGGATTCGCATCCATCAACGGTACGTGTCCTCTGCTGTTCGCTGTCCGTGAGTCGCTGAGGTATTCACCAGAGCGCGCGTGCGGGCGGAATAAGTGCGGTGAAGCAAATGTCGACGGTCGAAGCACTTCTTTTAATTGTGGGAGTGGGATGTCGTTAGCTGTCAATCCATTGTACTATTTATCTGTGCTGGTTTTTGGTAGTAGCAGTGTAGTATATTCGTATGGTAGTAGTAGTCTGCCTGGTCGGTGGATGGTGGCGGTGCTACACACACAATCGTTCGGAAATAGCAGTCGGAAATAGCCGTCGGAACGGCTTGAGCTCTGCTGTCGGGGTTAAACATTTTCCTATGTAAATATATATATATATAAGGAAAAAAGATGAAATCGAAAATGCAACTGGAGTCTTTTTAAAATTATTTATTTGGTTCCTTTCCAGGTTTCACAGTTCTTGTGTGTGCTTTTCAAAATTGGAATTGAGATGGAAGGCTTGTGATATATATATATATATATATATATATATATATATATATATATATATATATATATATAGTTAAAAGAATAGAGGTGTAACACACAAGTTATTATATTCCGTTTACCAATATATATATATATATATATATATATATTCTTACAATTTGGGAGCCTCATGTTGCCAATGAAACCATCATCAACAGATGGGTTTCACTTTCGTTTCTTTATTAAACAGGTACCTGAGCAATTCCGTGATCACCAATTGTATTAATCTCACTGAAAAATTCTACTCCTCTGTCACTTCTCATCGTCTTGGTTTCATTTATCCATCTTGACTTTCTGTTTTATGTGAGTGTGATGTATATATGTTCCCATTATAGCACGTCTGATCGCCTAAGTAACTTCCTACACAACTTACAACTTCCGTGTTCGGACACATTACACCTGTCATGTGGATCATGTGATAATTTCAATTTACCTGTGGTGTTGTTGTAGTTTCCTTTTACTTATATTTTTTTTAGCTTTGATATACGGGGAAAACTCTACTTGCAACTTACTGAAGCTTCTACTCAAATCCATTCGGAGCGCCAATCGAGACGATCTAGATAATATCAGTCATAGACAAAATAAGGTAAACAAACATCTACATTGTTTCGTTTGATGTTGTCAACCTATAACAACATTCCACGTAACTAGAGAATCGAGTCTATTAAATAATGACGAGTCTCATTCACAATGATCTAGCCGGTGGATTTAATAGAAACTTCAGTTTATCTTAAAAAACAACTTTCATTACATGTTCGACGAAAAAATGTACCCACAAAGATCAGGAGCAGCCAAGATGACAAACGTTGCACAAACATCTATCAATCTATTCAAGGGAATTAAATATCTACAAACAATTCTCACAAATGTATGGATATGAATTCCGTTGTTATATGAATGAAAATATAGATTTGCAAAGGAATAATCCTGCCACATTTCCATGTTTCCATGTTAACAATGCAACTATTTGGCATCGGGGCAACAACGGAAATAATGTATAACTAAATGCACAATCTAGCTCAACTTGGTGTACATTCCATTCATAGTCAAACCAGAGTTGCCTCTTTCATGACATGAGGTATATTCTTGTGATAAGCGACAAAAATAGATACAACCGATTGTGTGCATTGTTTTAGAAAATATGTAAGTGACAGACTAGCATATGGGAGATATATTTCAACATGGCATGTGAAAAATATATACCATGTTTGAGTTTACCATAAACACTTCGGCACGTAACGTAAATTCCTTCCTAAGACTTGTAAATAAATGTCAATGCGTGACAAGTATCTGACAACCCCAACAACTAGTATCAACCAACTGCATGTCTTTGTAGTTATGATATATCAACTAGATATCTTTGTGAATTACATTTATTGGAAGAAATCATGACTTTAGTAATTTAAAGCGGCTTGACTAGAACGAACCTAGAGTGAAACAATAACTTCTAATTCAATGAGGACAAGTAGGGAATCCTTTTTCTTTAAACGAATTGCTGCGTCTGGAAAAAAAAAAACCGCGCTTGTCCCGTCCCCGTCTATTAACGGTGCCTGGAGGGAAAAATTGAAAACAGAATTCCATCGTCGAGCGATGAGTCCGGACGAGAGAAGCGCTGTTTCAGGAACCCGCCCAGCGCCTTGTGGCGGTGAGTGTGACGACGCTCTGCGATCTGCGATGCTTAAATTATTATTTTAACTTGCTTATAAGTCGAAGGCACTCATTAGTAATTCAATATGTGGTACCTAATATGACTACATATTAGATTTATTTTGAAAATTTAAAGAAATTCATACGGACAACAAATATTTAAATAACATCCATATTTTCATTATTAAAGGAAGGAAAGTGGGATTACATTATGTCTTAGCAAATGATTATAACGTAAATGAAACGAAAGCGTTCTAAACATTAATTGAGGAATTGATTAATAATAAAATCTTGTTTAATATAAACGCAATAAAAATTATAAATAACAGAACACAGGTCTTGATTATTCTCTAGCATACTACGCATAAGGATTGTTGTTCTATTTATCTATTGCATCTACCAATTAATTTCCGTTATTAACCTCTCACTTCACAAATAAATGGAATTGACTTACATACACATTGTATATTAAATAATTGCTTCATTAACATAAAATAAGAAAGGACGTGTATTTCGCTGTATACAATGTAATGTTTGTTGTTCGCCAGGGAGAAAAGAAAAAAATTAACTGAATATTGTTTTCGTTCCTTTCCATAAATATAACTGTAATTTATCGATGTGTTTGTTTGAAATGAAAATAAATGTAACTGAATGACATAGAAGCTATTTCAATGTACTTACATTATTTTTTCATAAAATCATAAAAATCGATTCTCTATTTTATCTCTTGGGAACCATTGTTTTTCACATTGATGTTCTCATTGCAGTTACGTAAACAGAGCGTGAGTATTGATCAATTTGTTCACACGGCCAGACTGCAATATTTAGGGGTATTACTTTAAAAATCAATTCTGTATAACCTGTATCAGGTAATATATTTCCAGTCCATTTGATGCTACCGCCTTTTATATTAAAAGGCATACGATTTTGTATTATGATACACTTTGCATTGTGTCTAGCAATACAGGTGTAACATGTCACCATTGATCATGACTGAAAGAGCAAAGAGGAGAGAAATTAAGTGAGAAAGAGAGAGAGAGAGAGAGAGAGAGAGAGAGAGAGAGAGAGAGAGAGAGAGAGAGAGAGAGAGAGAGAGAGAGAGAGAGAGAGAAAGGGAGAAAGAGAAAAGCAGATATATGAATAGAAATAGAATTATGTTATGAGGTCTTTTTTTAAAATTTAAATAACTATGAAATTACTTTTGTGAATGATGCGCCGTGGATTAGTGATATTCTCTAAGTGGAATATCATTTTGACTCCAAAGTAAACGTTTTTTCTCCAGTCATAAATATGACGGCATTGAAATGGGACCAATCTTTGTTTCTCGTGCCTAATTAATAACCCAGAAAGACAGGAGCTTTTTTTTTGCTAAGTTGATGACAAAGCATTGAATCCCATGGGAAACTAAACCATTTCTCTTAAATTATTGAGTTATTCATAAACATAGATATGAATCAGATTTTCTCTCATTCCTCTCGTCTAAACTCTCTGGAGTTTTACGGTTATCTATCTATTTAAATGTACTTATTAACGTATCAGAGGCTTTCAATCGCTCTGTAAATAAAAAGTCGGCCTAGATTTTTACTGTGTTATAGTTTCGAAAGCGTCAATAGGTCTGATTTTGTAATCTCTTTTATATCTCTTCGAAATATTATGTGGAGAAATTTGTGATTCTATTCAACCCATTGCCATATTTTGAAGGAAAGTTATAAAATATAACACTAGCGGGCCACTAGTTGAGAGCTATTTTTCTAATGTGGCATCCAGCAGAAATGAAAATTATTACTACATTTTATAACATCTTTGTTTTTCAGGGACATACTAGAAGAAATATCATTGAATATGCTCTTATAGGAAACAAAATAAAATGATCGATGCTAAAACCCATAATGCAGTGAGCCAAGACAATTTGATGAATTAAAATTACACTAATAGATATATCCTGATTCATATTTATTAAATTATGGAATATTCTCCCACAGTATTTATTACTGGAATTTAAAACAAAAATGAATGTAGACAATACAATGGCGAGTCAATTTTATTTGACTTATATGGCATATCCTATTGAGAAATCATGAACGAAAGGAAACTCAAACTAACATCAGTATAATTAGGACTAATATAACTAAACTTAATTTCGGTATTGAATCGAATGATACATTGTGGAGGTAGCATGTTCACCTGTCTGATGAAGATATTATACGCTATTTATGAATCTAAAGAATCAATGTAAGTTGTATATTCTCACAAAACCGCGAATAAACTAACGTAGAAACCACTGCGCACTCGCAAACTTGCTGAAATGAAAAGCTAACATTAATTATGTCCCTTTACGGTCTGAGTTCAAATCACACCGAGGTTAACTTTGCCTTTTATCCTTACGGGGTCAATAAAATAACGTACCAGTAATGCATTGGATAATTGCTGGCCTTGTGCCTAAATCAGAGACCATTAATTTAAAAAATACTCTACCTACATAAATCAGGAATGGCACTGTGAATAATATATATATATATATATATATATCATAATCTATAAAGCTCAGTGTGTGGTCATGCTGCTTTCTTATAGAAATCTACGATATAGAATTTCTTCAATTGAAATTTACAATTCAGTATTCGAAATAGCTTCGATTGCGTCTTGGCACAGATAATCTTTTCAATTTCACCCACAATTACGCACAAAATAGATAAAACTCAATTATTTTACGATTTTTCTCTGTCATTTAAACTGCTAAACTCTTTCCACTACCATTCAAAATCTATACAACTTCATACTTTCTGCTACTTTCTCTTTCCAAGCTTGATGGTGATACTGTCCGTTTTACTCTCTCATATCATCTGCTTCTTATGACATTTCATACGAAACTACAATTATTCAAAAGCAACAGATACATTTATTCAACAAGAAGCGATAAATCTTTTTTAAAACCTCTTTTCCAAACGCATACAAACACACACTCACTTCAACAACAACAACAACAATCTGCCTTTTATAGATAATGATAAACAATAATATCCTCTATGAGGTCACTAAACCTGCTAGAAACAGTAGCTAACTCTCCCCCATATCACACCACTCCCTACTGTCTTAAATTTAGAAAACACATATCCTCTATGAGGTCACTAAACCTGCTAGAAACAACAGCTAACTCTCCCTCATATCACAACCATCCCTACTGTCTTAAATTTAGAAAACACAGACAACCATGCAGAACAACTCCATCGCAGCTCTGTTGTTCGGCTGGCATTGTCTACGCGCGTGTTGCGCAAGTACTGTGAAACAATAGATTTCAACACTTCTTTGCACAGAGATAATATTCATAGGCGAAACTACAATTGTCACTGCTGGCGCAGTTCCTGCTTCCAGGTCTGCAATTCATTCACCCAGTGCCTGGCAGACAAAAAAGTGCTGCCATAAAATGGGTGGTGCAACCTAACTTTGGTAACTTAATGACCTCGAGCAACGCCGGGCTTTAATGCTAGTATATATATATATATACTGTATATATATATATATATATATATATATATATATATATATATATGTGTGTGTGTGTGTGTGTGTGTGTGTGTGTGTGTGTGTGGGTGGGTGTGTGTGTGTGTGTGTGTGTGTGTGTGTGTGTGTGTGTGTGTGTTAGCACCATACGAAAGATAGAATAGTTTGACCAGAACGTATTAGTCCACCCGTCAACTTCAGCAAGGCAGATGTGGTGGAAAGTAACCATAAAAGTATCAAAACAGGCTCATGCTCGAATACGTCAACATTGAGAAAGAAAATAAAGAAAATTAATATATTACGACAATCACCGAGATTAAATTTCGGTTTAAGTATTATCAAGCCTAAGAACAATAGTAATTAATGGACTAGAATTATCTGAATGTTAGACATAGTAGATCATTATATAACTGTACTGTTTTATTATAGATGAAATTAATTTATGGATATTAACTCTCCCCTCCTTAATGTTTGTGTCGCCTTAATCTGTATGCAACACAGTAATATATTATTAGAATTATTATTATAAGGCCAAACACATTCAGGTCAGGGGCATATTGGAAAGGCAATGATCAGAGAATTTCACACTCACTCGTGTATTTTATAGAAAAATATCAATCCGTATCGAAGTTATGTTAACACTGGAAGCATTGTTAAATGATGTTACTCATGTGATTAGATTCCTTGGAGTTTCTATAACATTATATGTATATTAACAGCTAGGCTTCGTATTTGGCATATTTTGAATGTCATCTCCTCTTATGTATGTCTCTCTTCATACCCGCGTAAATGTATAAAGTGCTTTCTTCTCGTTATATAGAAACTTCTAATACTCCAATTCATCGAAGGATCATTATTGAACAAATGTTTCACGGAGTTTGCCTCGGCGACATTCGTTTGGTGGAACCTATTCAAATACTATAATATAATATAATATAAATAGGATGTCACAACTCTGCTTCGAAGAATCGAGACGTATCTGAGGATCTTGCGATTTCAGAGTCAGGTTCGATCATCGCATCGATCGTACCTCGAGCCGGTCGCCAGAGAAACGATTGTAATATGTCTAATACATTTTAATTTGTCACACCACTGATTCTCCGTTTCTTATGTGATATATATATGTTATATATATATATATATATATAGATAATTTAATATATCAACTAACATAAGCGCACAGATGCACGCCCATGCCAGCAAATACACAGGTTATGTCATAGTACCTAGGTGGTTCAATGCAGGAGAATGCAGAACAATAATATAAAGGACGTAAAATAAGAAAATATTTTTTTAAAAAAATTTAAAAAAAAATTTTTTTCTTACTTAAATTTTCACTCCAACTAATTAGTTTCTGCAATGGGATAAAGACAGTTACGTAATCCAACTGTCGAGAATTCATTGCGTCATCAGGAAGTCTATTCTCAGTTAAGTCTCCAGGCAATGCGCGGACACTGGCGGCTCATATAAAAATAATAATAATTCGGTAGATCGAACAGCTTGCGAGGACTGGATTCTATGTACCGAAATTCTCACTGCTTCAAGTCAAATGGCCGATTCTAAAGAATCAATCACGTGACACAGAGGCTAGTTAGAAGGAATGGGATGGTAAGATGACTGACGCCTACTAACACCCCAAAAAAAAAATTTTTTTTTAGAAGTGGTTTTGACA
>OZ024741.1:99813535-99866035 GCA_964016885.1 Eledone cirrhosa
GTTCCCTCACCCAATGATCTCAAATTAAGACCTATAATAGCAGGCCCCGCTTGCGAAACGCACCGTCTTAGCAACTTCATTGATACCCTTCTCAAACCCTTCCTCAAGCACATCAAAAGCTATATAAGGGACGACCTAGATATGCTCAATCACCTCCCTAATATGCCACTTTCTGAACAAACCCTACTAGTGACGTTCGATGTAGTCAACCTATACTCCAACATCCCCCACAACCTAGGAATAGAAGCTATCCAATTCTGGCTGGATAATTTCCACAATGAACTCCCACAACGCATCAAAAAAGAATTCGTGATAGAGGGACTCAAATTTATCTTGGAGAACAATTACTTCGTTTTCAATAACAAACCCTACAGGCAGAAATCTGGGACCGCTATGGGAACGAAAACAGCCCCTACTTATGCCAACCTAATCATGGGATACCTGGAAATCACCCTCTACACTAAAGTCCTAAACAAATTTGGAAACACCCTCCACTTACACATTGAAAGGAACTGGAAGCGATATCTAGATGACTGCTTCATTCTTTGGCACGAAAACATCGAAAAACTTAAAGAATTTCACACCCTTATAAATGGGCTCAACACAAATATTAACTTCACGATGGAATACAGCCATCAACAACTCCCCTTCCTCGACATCCTCATTAAGATCCATAACAAAAAAATAGAAACAGACATATACTACAAGCCCACAGACTCCAAGCAATATCTCCCCTTCAACTCTTGCCACCCTAGACACGTTAAAATTAACATTCCCTACAACTTAGCCAAGAGAATCTGTACTATAGTCTCCAATAAAAACATCTGCTACTTACGGCTACAAGAACTAAAGGACACACTCATAGGCAGGGACTACCCTGCATCACTAATTGACAATGGAATCCAACGTGCCCTAAAACTCAGTACCCAGGACCTTAGACACCCTAAAATAAATCAACCAAAACTAAAAGCTCTTCCATACATCTCCACACACAACCCCCTCAACAATGAGGCCTTTGATACCATCCACCAGAACATCCCTGTATTGAAAAAGGACCATAGAATGAACCAAATTCTACGAACACACGATATCATAAAGAGCAAAAGACAATCCAAGTCAATGAAAAACAGCTTAACACATGCCAAAGTACTGCCAACCACAACAACGAAACCCACAGTAAAAAAATGCGATAGACCAAACTGTGGCATTTGCATCAACCTAATAGAGGGTTCGGAATTCTATTTCAAAGATGGACAACGTTTTATAGTAAAACACAATTTCACATGTGCATCGGAAAATCTAATATATGTATTAACTTGTTCAGGTTGTCGAGAACAATACATAGGCCAGACCAAAAACAGCCTCCGCCAACGCATGACTGTCCATAGATCCCAAATTAAAATACGGGAATACAGGAAAATACCACTGAGTGAACACATTGATACCTGTGCCGCCCAAAATCATCCCAACTTCAGAATCTTTCCCCTCTACAAATTTAAAGATAATGCCACCCACACCGACCGCATCAGCAAGGAATCTTACTTCATTAACAAATACGGACCCTGTCTAAACACTTCTCCCTAAGACGAACCCACAACATACACACGTCAACATACATACCTACATCAGCACACATCTCTACCCACATATAAACACAATGACACACGTAAACACACATGCTCTATGGTGCAATACAAAAAAATATATGTGCATATATATGTATGTATATATGTATATATATATATATATGTATGTAGTGAATATGTGTATGTGTGTATATATATATAGTGAATATCATTTCGCACCTTTTATTGTTAAGATTTTTGATGTTCTATTAAGAGAACCGATTTTACTAAAAAAATCGAATAATGTACACCATTTTACCAGGGGGAAAAAAATACTGGTCCCCCCCCCCCACACACATATATACACAAACACATACACACGCGTACATCAACATACAAAGAGACTTATACACACACACACACACACACACACACAAGCACTTCTCCGTATAAGACAAAAGCTGAAAAATATCTTTTGACCTTCGAATGACTCTGCTATATACACACACACACACTCACACACACACACACACACACACACACACACACACACACACTTATCTTAATAGCCATTTGACACACACCGCTGCTGGCCATTGTCGCAGCATCGAACACCTTACTACTACTACTACACACACACACACACACACACACATACACACACACACACACACACACACACACACACACACATGTTTGTTGTGAAAGAGTCATTTCTCAATCTTGGCGCAAAACCAATTTTTTATCCACATGACCTCCACCGACCAATCAAAATTGTTTTGACCAAGAATTTTTGCTGGAGCCACTTTTTTAACATAAAAACAGTCTTGGCGCAAAATCAACTTTTTACATTCACATGACCTCTACCGACCAATCAAAATTGTTTTGACCACAAGCATTTTTGCAACACAAAAATAACGCTGGAGCCACTTTTTTAACATAAAAACAAGTAGAATTCCCGAAACTAATCAGATCAGAGCAAACAGCACGGACACTCTATCTCAAAATTATTTTTGAAAAGCATTTAGAAATGCGCAACCGGTAAAGACTTAAAAACTTAAAACCACAACTGAATACTAACCCATACAATCAATAATACTCTTTTATTCCTAATTAAACCATTTTTCAACTGTGAACAATTTGTCAGCATTTTCTATTCCGTTTACCAATATATAATAACTTGTGTGTTACACCTCTATTATTTTAACTATATATATATATATATATATATATATATATATATATATATATATATATATATATATAATAATAATTTTTTCATCAGCTCAAATACAAATATATTACACAGAGAGAAGTGTGTTACACAGTGAGATGTGTGTAAACAATTATTACATGTGAGTTTAACCGTTACTGTATAGAGAACAATACCTACAGGTTAGCAATTAAATAGAAAAAAGCTAAGTCAGAATCAAATCTCTGAAGTAGAGTTTTAAATTACTAACCTTATAACTATAAGCTTGCTGATACGAATTTAGTTCGTTTCACCAGAGAAATGTGCAGTGCAACAGCCCATAGGATCCTCAGTCAGCAAGTATGGGTGTTGTTCACGACACATCTAGCCTAATGGATAGAGAGAAAGCTAATAACACGCGTTCCAGAGTAGGGCGAAATCACGTGTTATTTGCATCAACGGTTAAACTCACATGTAATAATTTTTTACACACATCTCACTGTGTAACACACTTCTCTCTGTGTAATATATTTGTATTTGAGCTCAGATGAAAATTCTCTTTTATCGAGCTAATATTATTATTAATTTGGCAGTATCGGTAGAGGGTCGGACGCCATGCTTTGCAGCACAGTTACGTCCCTTTTCGGACTAAGTTTAAATCCCGCCGAGATCAACTTTGCCTTTCATCCTTACGGGGTCGATACAATAAAGTACCAGTGATGCACTAAGATAAATGCTGGTCTTGTACCAAAAGTAGAAACAATTATTATTACTGTGAACTGCAGAATACTTTAATTCCGATCTTTGTATATTTAACGAGCTCCAGATTGTTGAGCTAATAAATTCGATGGTTGGGCTGCTCACTCTTGCATTTTCCCCAATTCATGAGAGCCGTTATTTGATGCAAATAACACGTGATTTTGCCCTACTCTGGAAAGCGTGTTATTATATTTCTCTCTATCCATTAGGCTAGATGTGTCGTGAACAACACCCATACTTGCTGACTGAGGTTCCTATGGGCTGTTGCACTGCACATTTCTCTGGTGAAACGAACTAAATTCGTATCAGCAAGCTTATAGTTATAAGGTTAGTAATTTAAAACTCTACTTCAGAGATTTGATTCTGACTTAGCTTTTTTCTATTTAATTGCTAACCTGTAGGTATTGTTCTCCATACAGTAACGGTTAAACTGACATGTAACAATTTTTTACACACATCTCACTGTGTAACACACTTCTCTCTGTGTAATATATTTGTATATATGTATATATATATATATATATATATATATATATATATATATATATATATAACATACACACACACACACACACACACACACATATATATATATATATATATATATATATATACACAATATATATACTCAAAAGATGTCCTGAGAACCAAAGGATAACGACACTCTTTTAAATATTTCATCATTATCAATGCTTAAATTACGGACTTGATTTTGCATTGAGGTGTTTATTTAAAGCTAGATGAAGTATGACTTCGATGAGTAAAATGCATTGATCATGAAAAAAATGATATGAACACTTGATCTAATTTCTCATATCATAATCTTTACTCTCTTTACTCCAAAAAGATACGAATCAGAGATGCAAATAAATTATTAAGATATTCCCCAAAGGGCGTTAGCGTGGAATCTTTATTCCAAACACACATATTAATAATCCTCAGCACAATTTTTATCAGCATTTACTTTACAGCTCAGATAATAATAATAATAATCCACAAGTAACCATTAGCGTTGTATAGTTAGGAAATACCCATCAGACGAGAATAAAAATAACACTGCAAATACGTTAGATGTGGTGTTCAATTATTCACGAATCAAGTTATGTCAAGTGTAAAGTGAATATCAGAGCCTTTAGCTCTATATCCTCATCGATCATGACGAAAAGCGAGAGAATATGTGGGTGTGTAAGTTTGGACAGTGAAATGAAGCTTTATAAGTTATGAATAAAATTAATCAGTAACTATAATCTTTTTGAAACCACAAAGAAATATTTTATTCATTCTTTTGTTTGAAGAGAATTTCGATCATAGAATATGATATTCATCTTTATTTTCAAAATTATTTGAAGAAGAGAATACGAAAATATGTGATGGTATTTATATTTGTAAAAATGTGAGATGAATGCCGAGAAGTGTTTAAATAACAAGAAAAAGAATACATTTTTACACTTCTTCGTCTCATATTCACTGGTAAACTTCTCGCTTTTGAAGCCAATATTTCAAGTGATTGTAAATCGTGAAGACGTTTAAAAAATATAAAATGTATTTTTTTTCTTTAAAGATAAATATCCACTTAGTTGTATGTATGTGTTTCATTCGAAGAAAGATAAAATGAAAAAAAAAACTGTAAAATAACACTCACACACACATATATATATATATCTAAACCAATGCGGCATAATCCATTAATAAATATTTAAAAGGGTGAAAAAAAGAACCACGCATTGAATGATATCAAATGAGATACAGTTGTATTAATATATTTTCTTTGTTTAGTGACGCAGTACGTGAAATTATTTGGAAACAGGTAGTAGCCAGAGAAATTTGAAATTCAAAATCAAAATGTGTTAGTTGAAGATTGAGAGCGAGCTACCATTTATGTCCACTGAGCACTAGCTCTGTTAAACTTCATGTTTCTTTCCAAACCATCATGGAGAAAGTGTTTGATCAGATAGAAATAGCAGCAAAATTATTTCAAAACACACCTATTATTAAAAAAAATAAAGATTCATTTGATAATGTGTTTAGGGAAAATCGTGATCGTAATTCAAGTACAAATCGAGTTTATCGGGACTAAGCTCCCCTTAAATAACAACCGATGCATTCTAGTGTTGAAACTTTGATGAGCCCTGATGATTCTGGTCATGGGATTAAAAACATTACAGCCACGTCCATCCAAGCTTGTTAGAGATATGATGAGTCTTTGTGTATTCCTTTTTTTAAATATGGGATGTTGTAAGGTTAAATGACACTTCTCACATTCATAGCAATTAGAGCAACCGAATAAAGATACCTTTGTTTATTAGTCAAAGACAATCATTTGTATGGAATGCCTAACTATAGACATTTGAAATGACGTAGTTTGATTAGAAAGCAGTACACAACAAAGCCAGACTACTTCAGTTAAATATCGTTACTTTGAATCAGATAAATCCAAGAAAATAGGAACGTCCTGTATCACACACATTTCAGATGAAAACCGGATTGATATTTAGGAGAGTTAATAGAAACAAATATAGGCATTAAAAGCGATAAGAGATTCTTTTAAATTTCTTATCGCATCATCCAATTTTGTTGGTGCTTGTAGAAGCTTAGCATTAACAATAATATTTTCTACCTCTGAAGCCACAGATAAATATGTTGGACAGAACAGACTAAAAACGGTAGCGGAAAAGATTCATGCTTCAGATGAAGATAGCGGAAATAACTATCTAACACACTTCTTGTAGATATAATAAAATGAAAAAGAAAAATCATCATGAAAAAAATAAAGAAGAAAATGCGGATATAGAGAGAAACAGCATGCAGTAAGTATCCAATTAGCAACACGTTAGCATAACAAATAACAGATCTGCTTCTATTTGTTGGCACATCCCATGAGAGTGTTTCCCCAGGGAGTATTTCCCCAGGTAACCTGCGAAAAAAGAAAATATGGAAACACATCCTTTCAATAGGTTACTAAGACTTCTTCGATCATCAATTCAACGAAAGGAAAATATCGCTAAATGTCATCAAATGTTTAGAAATGAAATAAGATTCCTTAAATCATGTAATGAAAACTTCGTCTGGCTTAGTCTATTTTCATAGCATGATGCCGACAAGGAGCCAAGTCTGTCGAAGTGTCGGCGCCTGTTTCTCAGCAGGCGTTTTTGGCGGGTACACACAAACATCTAAGCACAGACACACATATACATTCTGGCATACAGACACACATACGCAAGCAAGTAAACACATATGTACTAACAGCAAATAAATAAGAAAATATATTTCTGTGTATTCTCTTGTAGTATCTCTGTCCCAAGGGTCAATAACGCACAATGATAAACATATGGTTTAAAGGGTCGATTCCTGAATTCGTATTCATTTTCATGTCTCGTCTGCTGAATTCGTCTGTCTCACTTAAAAGATAACTTATGTATTTTAAACCATGTATGTATGTATGTATGTTATCTCTTTCTCTTAATTTCGAGTATATTTTTTGACCGGCCACCTTCCTGGTGGCAAGGTTGTAAAAGAAGAGAAATTGTCATCCCTTGAATCGCAAGAATGTTTTGTAAATTTTGAAGGTGCCAGCTATCGCAGCCATTTGTAGACTATGAATTAGGGAGATGCGCACTCTGTCCGCAAATCCAAGTTCAGTCATACATTGGTCCAAGTGGGTTGGTATATAACTCGTAGCTCCAATAATGATGGGTATGAAGCTAAAGGTGTATCTTGGATACTGTATTTGTAAACTCCTGTATGAATGTATGTATGTATGTATGTATGTATGTATGTATGTATGTATGTATGTATGTATGTTCTTTTTGGTAAATATCATATTGGTTAAGAGAGTGGGACTGGCTTTGTGCAGTGCCTTTGCTCACTATAAAAGCTTCACGGCATAGGCATTGCTTTATATCTGGAGATCTCTCTGCACTTGTCGTCACATGGTACCATGGGCCCAGCACTATGTGTCAATAATTGTCGCAATTTTAGTGTTTGTACCAGAGTTTTCAAGTCGCTGGCTGGACTAAAATGTCACACTCGTTCAGCGCATCGGAAGGGGTTCTCCTACATGGATATAAAGTAGTGGCCGTACTCGAAAACGAGTTGGCAGCCACCATGTATGTATGTATGCATGTATGTATGTATGTATGTATGTATGTATGTATGTATGTATGTATGTATGTATGTATGTCAGGTCACCAGTTGGTGCTACTGGTAACATGTATACCAGTACAACCTGTCTCATGGTCGGGTCGTTGGTGACTAAACTGGCAACCCCACCAAGGTTTCCTGGTGAGAAGGGTGACTTTGGACATCCTGCAGGACTAAAAACAAAACCTGTCAAAGGGCAAAGGAGCTCTTAAGAGTCAATGGCCATCCAAAATCACCGGGAGAGATGACCCCTTAGTCTTTGTCAAGGCAGAATTCTATGAGAAGGAAAACTCTGATATAACACCTGCAACCCTGATAGTATCCAATGATGTTGACTTGTTCTTCTTTTTGGTAAATATCATCTTGGTTAAGAGAGTGGGACTGGCTTTGTGCAGTGCCTTTGCTCACTATAAAAGCTTCACGGCACAGGCATTGCTTTATATCTGGAGATCTCTCTGCACTTGTCATCACATGGTACCATGGGCCCAGCACTATGTATCAATAATTGTCACAAGTGTAGTGTTTGTACCAGAGTTTTGAAGTGGCTGGCTGGACTAAAAAGTCACACTCGTTCAGCGCATCGGTAGGGGTTCTCCTACATGGATATAAAGTAGTGGCCGTACTCGAAAACGAGTTGGCAGCCACCATGTATGTATGTATGTTTTCTCTTTCTCTTAATTTTGAGTATATTTTTTGACCGGCCACCTTCCTGGTGGCAAGGTTGTAAAAGAAAAGAAATTGTCATCCCTTGAATCGCAAGAATGTTTTGCAAATTTTGAAGGTGCCAGCTATCGCAGCCATTTGTAGACTATGAATTAGGGAGCTGCGCTTTTTGTCCGCAAATCCAAGTTCAGTCATACTTTGGTCCAAGCGGGTTGGTATATAACCCGTAGCACCAATAATGATGGGTATGAAGCTAAAGGTGTATCTTGGATACTGGATTTGTAAACTCCTCATCAATGGTCCGTAGATGTCCTCCTTCTCCTGTATTTTTCTGACAACGTTTACATCAAGTGGGCAGCTGATCTCCACAACAGAACACGTTTTCAATGTGTGGTCCCAAACTACAATATCAGGCCGGTTGTGCTTTAATTTGGTGGCAGTTTTTATTTTCAGGTTCCACCAGTATTCCTTAGTGCCATCTGTCTCAATATATTCTTCCTCGTTTGTTGTTGATTTTGTTTTCCGAAGTGCGTTCCAGATGGTTCTAGCTATCCCATCGTGTCTCATGGGCAGGTAGTAGCGAGATGACATTCTTTCGCAGCTGGCAACAATGTGGCTTACATCCTCGATCTTTGTTTTACATAGCCTACATTTATTGTCAGCTGCTGGCCCTCCTCTTTTGTGCAGCAGATATTTGGTAGGGAGTTCTTGTTCCTGTATTGCATAGAGATATCCCTCAAGGTGTGATGTCATAAACTTGTCGGAACTCCATGCCAGGCTTTTTGAGTGGTTTATCCCCTCTATGGTCTGTGTTTTACGCCTCAAGTATCCATGCACAACTTTTTCTGTAAATTGGTCAATTTTTTTTTCTTGTTTGAACATTGAATAGGATCTTCCGATTTCTCTGGGTGAGAGATTTATATCGGGCTTTATTCCATATCTCTCCTCCAGATCAGTCGCTATTCTGATGATATTTCTTTTTTCATGGTCATAAACCTGGGCAAGATGGTTGCCAACCTTTTTCCTCTGTTGAAGGTATTGCTTCAGTGTCACTATCCGGGTCTCATATGTTGTTAATATTGATTTTAGACCCCGACCACCTTCCTTGCGTGAGAAGTATAGCCTATCCACATCACCATTGATGTTAAAGTTCCCAGTAACACTGAGAAGTTTTCGAGTTCTAACATCCATCTCACTTAGTTCTTGCAATGACCAGTTCAGTAGGCCAAATGTTGGCGTTAGAATTGGCACAGCATAAGTATTGTGGGCAATGTATTTGTTGTATGCTGACAGTTCTGATGACCATATTTTCTTTACTCTTCTGAGGTATTCAGTTCTGGTTCTCTCCTTATTTATGGGTCCATCATATCTGACATTCTCATCCTGTCCAAGATATCTGTAGTTGTCACCTGACTGCAGAGGTTGTATTGTCAGGCCGTTCATCTCTAGATTTCTAGAGGAGGGCACAGCTCTTCCACGTTTTACTGCCAAATATGCACACTTGGACTCACCAAATTTCATTTTGATGTCGGTTGAAAATTGTGTAATGAGGTCCAATTGTTTCTTGATGTCATTGATATTTGGCCCATACAACTTCAGGTCATCAACAAAGAAAAGATGGGAGATACTTCTGGTCCCACTTCTTTGTCGACCTTGTTTCCTGAGTAGGTAAGATAGTGGATTCAGTGAGAGAACGAAGAGTAGCACTGACAAGCTATCACCCTGAAAGATGCCCTTCTGGTAATGTATCTTATCAGTCTTAACCTGCTCCTTCTCACCTCTAAGGATCAAACTGGTGTACCAGTTCTTGGTCAGGCGTTCAACAGCAGCTACCAATGGTTGTGGGACTTTAGCTAACTGTAAAGCCTTAACAATCCACCCATGAGGTACACTATCAAATGCTTTTTGATAGTCCAGCCACACGACAGTCATGTTTCTGCGATTCTTTGTTGTTTTTTCCTGAATCATTTTGTTAGTTAGATCTATGCAACCCCACACCTCCCTCTTTCCACCAGCTTGCTCAGGTGTTATGATGTTGTTGGTAGCACAGTGATCCTGTAAGAACAGGTTAAGGCACCCAGTATATAATTTATACATGATGTTTTGGCAGGCAATTGGGCGGTAATTTTTAGCAAGGGTGGTTTGGCTATTTTTGGGAATGAGGAGAGTAGAGGCAGTTGATAACCATCTGGGCAGTTCTTGTGTGCCCTTAATGGTTTCTGTAAACAGCCGTATGAGATCTTGCCGATAGAAAGTGAAATTCTTCAACCAGTATCCTGTAATGAGGTCTGGGCCTGGCGATTTCCTATTCGACATTTTCTGTAGAGCTGTTTCCAGTATTGACCCATCTATGTCATATTGTTTTGTCTGGACATGTTGGCAGTAGTCCTGTTCCAGTTCTTTTAGCCAATTAGCTTGTCTGTTGAATCCGTCATCCGTTTCCCATACAGATCTCCAGTAGCTCTCAACCTGTTCTTTTGAAGGGGTGTCATTTACAGAGATTGAGCTTTTGCCACCGAAGCTGCGATAAACTGATTTAGGATCTCTGGCAAACAATCTATTTAGCACTTGTCGTTTATGTGCTGTTGACTTATATTTTAGTCTTTCTGTTGTAGCTGTGAGTTGTTGTTTCAACTGGTGTAATTTGGAGTTCAAAGTTTTAAATTTTGTATCTCCAAATCTTCTCTCTAACATTTTCTTTAGGTCTTCCTGGTGTTGTGTGAAGTTGCTCTCTATGTTGCATTTCATAACGACTGCGATGTGTGAGATACTTCGTCTCAGGGACAAAATTTTGGTTTTTAAATTTCGCATCCACGCTGGTTCAGGCTTTCTGTTTGTATCTTGATTGCGTGGTTTTAGATGTGTGTTATATGCTAGCAATGTGACAGCTGAAACATATAACAAAACATTAAGCGTTTCAAATGTCGTTTCTACACCTTTAGATCGTATAGCCTTCAGATAATTGCCAGCTATTTCGTTCACCGCTTCCAATTCCAATTTAGTGGGTTCTTTACTGACTCTAGTGTTGTATGGTCTGTCACTCACATTAAGGCTGTGTATCTCTTGAAACATATCATTCCATATCACTTGTAGGGAGCCCACAAGTTTTTGGTGCTCTGTTTGTTCAGTAGAGTCATGAATTTCAGTCTCGTTGTTGATGTGGTGACAATTACTACTAGAGTCAGCTGACCTTTCTCGCTGTTCTTCAGTGGAAGTGGGATGAATTTCAGCAAAATTGTTGGTGAGCTGTTCACTGTTAGATTTAGCTGGCCATTCTCTTTGTCTGTCAGTGGAGGTGGGGTGGTTGTCTACAAGGGCTGTATTTGTAGTATCACTCGATTCCGTTAGATGTATCAATTTACATCTAATGATACGTTTTGCCTGTTCATTTAAATGCTTTGGAGAAAAGTCTAATTCTGGGTGTTTGGAGTTCCATAAAGTTTTTAGCCGTTGCATAAAACCGAACTTTTGGGGTTCAGATTGTTTGTATGCTTCATATAATACTTTGTTAAGCTCGTAGGTCCACTGTGTACAACGGTTGTAATTGCGATTTGGTCGAAGGAGACTTGTACTTTTTGCCATGATGAGTTCGTCTATTCACTAATATTTCGTATTTATTTTTCAAAATAGTCGATGATCTTCTTTAAAAGTTACGACAAAGTTCTGTCAGAATCAAATTTAAAGTTATTCACAGCTTGAGTAATATTTCTTTTCAGTTAGTTTTTAATTCTACAGCTGTGTTTTATATAAATGTAATATTTCTTTATAAATGTAATATAACAACGTTGCATTTATATGTTAAAGTGTATGTATCGTTCATATATCATAAGTGTATGTATCGTTCATATAAATAGGTGTTTTACAACACACTTACAGTTCAAACACTTATGTAGAATTATTGTATGTAATCTTACCGCGTAATGTAGCTCAACTTTTTCCAATATATGGTATGTTGCCTTCATGTAAGCCGTAATTACACACGTCCGATTATCGGACACTGACCACAACGGTCGCCTTTTATATGTATGTATGTATGTATGTATGTATGTATGTATGTATGTATGTATGTATGTATGTATGTATGTATGTATGTATGTGTGTGTGTATGTATGTATGTATGTATGTATGTATGTATGCATGTATGTATGTATGTGTGTATGTATGTATGTATGTATGTTTGTATGCATGTATGTATGTATGTAGGTCTGTAGGTATATATTCGTATAAGTATGTACCTACTTCAATATGTATGTGGGTATGCATATTTATGTATATGAATGTAAGTGAATGTTTGCGCATAAATATGCAAATCTCTATATGTGCTTGTATATTTGCGTGTGTCTAAATACCTGTAACTCATACATTTATGGAAAGGCACACAACCAAAGGAGGGCAGCTCCTACCAATGAGATATGATGAAAATACTAATATACAGAAGATGTCACCTCAGAACTGAACATCTGTACATATACAGAAACCACACAAATAATTGTTTCTACTTTAGGCACAAGGCCAGCAAATTCCCCAGTACATAACTGGTACTTTATTTCATCGACCCCGTACGGATGAAAGGCAAAGTTAACCACACAAATAATGATAAAAAATTAGATACAGATCACAGAGATTAATGGTGAAACTGGAAGTAACAATATCAGCAGATTATTTATTACACTATATTCCTGTATATATATATATATATATATATATATATATGGGAGGGGGGTATGTATGTATATATATATATATATATATATATTACTTATATAGTTCTGTATGTACATGTGTATGTATGTGTGCATGCATACATGTAATTTGTTGAAAGAAGTCCAATTTTCCTTTAAATCGATGCTCCACAAAGGAATATTGGATAGCTATCACGAACAGAAATTCTATTGCTGACATTAAATGAAGACATATCAAATCAATTCTTAGCTTGAAATGTCCAATATAGTAGGCTTAAAGAAACTGTCACGGTTGATTGCGATGTTTCTATAGAAATTGCAATGAAACTGTTCGCAGTTCTGGTTTAGTTTTCAACTATAACTTATGTAGTTTTAACCAAATATCAATCCTTTTTCCCTCCGATCAATAAGATAAATACCAGTAATAAACTGCATTTTTCAGCAACTTTTGCTATTGAATATAGTTAAACCATTAAATATCAATCGATTTGCTATCTAAAATTTACCAAGAGCAAATCCCAAAGATATGGTAATACAAATATAATTAATATGCATACATAACATATATATATGTGAATTCTGTACGATTCTTTGCTAATTGCAAGGTTATTCTGTCATTGAGTAGCCGGCCGTCGCTGAAATACATTTTGTGACTTCTATATTCTGTATATATATATATATTACCTCTGTAATTTATTTACATTATTCTTAACTCTGAAGCCGAGAATCATTCGGTTTCCTAAATAGAATTTTAGTCTACGACTTCAGTTATACCATAAAACGTGGTTTTGTCTTTGTGTGTAATTGTTTACACCGCTCCAAATAATGACGTATTATCTTCGTTTTTTCCGTTCTTTCCCACGGAATGTTTCCACGAACCAAAGTGTCGTCTTCCTGGCTTCCTTCGGTTGCAACGTTTTACAAAATATTTACTTCTGTGTTCACAGATTGATTTTTTTAGTTTCAGAAGATCCCATTAAGAGTGAAAGCAGCGATTCTTTGCTTAAACTTTAATCTGTTATTTTAATAAATATTTACTCTACGGTTCTTATATATTTGATATATATTTATCCTCATGGAGTCCTCTTTGGATTTTAGTCTTCAAATTTCTTCTTATTACTATATATATATATGTATCAAAATGTTCAAGACATTTGGGGTCTTGAACATCTTTTATTACCCTAAGTATTGAGTACTCTGGTGCGTTATGGTCCACCTGTTTCCTTACCACACTTCCTTCGTTATATATATATATATATATATATATATATATATATATATATATATATATATATATATATATATATATATATATATATATATTAGGACATAATACATGCATGAGCATATAGTCAATGAGGTGGTAGTGTTTGGGACGAGGTTATTTTCAAACTCTCCCTCTGTTGGAAGAAGGTGTTCGTGATGACGAGTATATGTTCTGTGCAAAACTCCAACACCAAGCATCCATTATCATTGCAGTTACCAACGCCATGTCTCCCAAGGCGTTGAAATCGCCACAGATTATGACCTTGTCGTTAACAACGGTGCCCTGCAAGAGACTGTTCAGATTAGAGTAAAACTTTTCCGCAGGATCTGCTTCAACGCACTGAACATTGTGGCATATTGTTGATTACTTAGTAAGAGGTGCATAGATATGATGTGGTTAGAAAGACCTGTTGGCAAGTTTGCAAGCGTGGAAGTGATATCTCCAAATTACATCCACATGGTGCATTATTTAGAAACGGAAATTCCTGTATGTTACGCCCATTTCTTTTATGTCTGCCGTAAAATATTTAGCTCATATTGAAACTTTAATCAAATTAAATCATTGTTGATGTAATAAACATCCATATACCACAAATGACCACACTGACTTCCGTTATATATATATATATACGCACACACACACAGAGAAACAGGCACATACACACACACACAGACACATATATATATACATAAATATATATTAATATACATATAAATATATATTAATATATATATATATATAAATATATATATATATATATATATATATATATATATATATATATATATATATATATATATATATATATATATATATATATATATATATATGTATATATATATATATGTATATATATGTATATATATATATATATATATATATATATATGTATATATATATATATATATATATATATATATATATATATATATATATATATATATATATGTATATATATATATATATATATATATATATATATATATATAAATATATATATATATATATATATATAAGCAAAAGTTATATTTAAATTGTTGGGATACAACAAGCAAATATTTTTATAACTGATATAAAGCACTCGACAAGTATTTGGAGTATCCCTGATGTCTTCCAAAAGTAACGGTTGCATTTTGAAAGGGTATGTCAACATTTATTTATAAAACTGGTATATATTGTATTTTGTCTGATGAAAGCATTCCATAATTTAACATGGTATCCTTGAAACATGTATAATAAAATAGATATGGTTTTATAAATATAGTTTCCATTTGTTAATATCGTATATATATATATATATATATATATATATATATATATATATTAATATATATTTATATATATATATATTAATACCTATACACGCACACACGTATATGTATATATAGATTTGTTAGTAATGATGAAAGTTTATTTTGTTCAAAGAATGACAAAATAACTATATACAATCGAAAGACACAGAACTCCAGGGTGATCGGCCATTGAGATAGGCTTTGGCAGTTTCGAGACCTACCATGAGTACTGCTGGTCCAACCGGTGTAACATCGTCTGACATAAGCCGAAACGCTTTCCATGGAGTAAGAAAGAAGACAAAATAATAATTTAAAGCAATTAAGCTACAGCATGCAGACATAGAATGTATGTGACGGCAGGGAAAATGAACTTTCATATTTATAACACCAGAGTCCTATGATACAATTGTCTTATGAAAGAAAAATAAAAATAAACGAAGGAAAGAAATAGGAAAACGAATGAAAAATGGAAGAAAATAGAAAGTCAAATATCATGTTAAATGTAAATCATTGAGATTATTGGTGGAAGAAGAGAAAACACGTACGTCACAGATTAGTAAACTAAGTAAAAGTAACAAAGAGTAGACAACAAACGAAAACAAAGTACAACTAAAAACAATTTTCTTTAATGGAAAACCCTAACAAATTATTTTAGGTAAATGAAAATATAAACGTTGGCCTTTCAGATGGTCTTTGGCAGTTTCGACCCCTACCAATGGTACTGCTGGTGCAACCGCGGTCAAATCCTCTGGGACAAGCCAAAACGCTATCCATGGCGTAAGAGATAAGACAAATTAATAATTTATAACAATTAAGCTAAAACATGTACACATTATGTGACATCAGAGAAAATGTATTGTAATTTTTATAGCGCGAGAGTCTTATGAAACAAGAGTCTCATGGAACAAAAAGTAAAAGAAGAGAAAGAAAGAAAAAGAAAAGAAAAGGAAAAAAGAAAAATATATATGTTTGCGCATGTGTGTGTGTGTTAGTTTGCATATGCCTGTGTTTGTGTATGTTTGAGTATTTGCTTGTGTGAGCGTAATGTTTATTGACTAGACATACTTAAGATATCACTATATAATCTTTTAGCTGGTGTGACGTAAATACACCATATGAGGTAATTATTGGCAGTCTCCTTTATTGAGGAAACCGAGCGACAGCATTTGTATGATGATTTGGTAATAGAGTGGGAAGAAAGAAAAAATATCAAATATTTGTTTGTGTTGGCGTTGAATCATACTAAATACGAAAACATAGCAATGTTTAATCCTGTTTAATTTCTTCAGATGCTTCTGACACATCAAAGACGTCTCTCATCCTGTTTACGGTCCTTGTCATTCAATGCCTTGTCACAGAGTATTCGGCTAATTAAATAATTATGGTTGAAATCAAGAAAGGTCAATGTATTGGTTTACACTAAGCGGTTACACAAGAGATTCCTACAGAAATGAAAGAATTGAATGAAATTACATTGAATGAAATTTGTCTAAATCACTTTTACACTCTCTATCTTTCTCTCACTATTGCGCAACTTATTTGTCGGTATTTCCACATATTGTGATAAAATGACACTATTCTGATTGTATACTGACCATTATACAATGCAAGATGCGTTATTTAAGACAGACAAGTACATATAGGAAGATTTATTTGTTTTAGTTTCTCTATAAATGAATTCTCAAGTTTGATCGGGAAGGCGCATAACTGTTACATGGCCTGCTAAGAAAGATCGGATCATACACATCATATACATTTTCCCATTATTACTACGTTATTTCACACTAGCAGTAAAGCCCGGCGTTGCTCGGGGTCGCTCAGTAGCTGTGTTAAAGTTACAATGTTAAGTTTCTTTTTTGGCTTAAAAACTGTAATGTCTACTGTGCAGACTTGCATGTGGTGTTTTTGATTAATATTCCCTCAACCAACAATATGCCTTATGAAGTTAAGAAAACATAACTATAACCCGAATGTTATAACAAAAGAGGATGCTGGGGATAAAAACTGCACTGGTTATGGTTATTTATTAACAAAGATCGAAAATGTAAACACTGCAACGCAGAGAAAAACATTAGCGTAACCAAATTATCAGTTATGTCTGTCTGCACGCCTATATCACCTCTCCGCACGACTGTCTGTCTGCACGCCTATATCACCTCTCTGCACGACTGTCTGTCTGCACGCCTATATCACCTCTCTGCACAACTGTCTGTCTGCACGCCTATATCACCTCTCTGCACGACTGTCTGTCTGCACGCCTATATCACCTCTCTGCACGACTGTCTGTCTGCACGCCTATATCACCTCTCTGCACGACTGTCTGTCTGCACGCCTATATCACCTCTCTGCACGACTGTCTGTCTGCACGCCTAACGAAATTTACAGATACATATATTTTAAATAAACTTATATAATTTTTGCTTTTTTTTTAGAAATATTTGCTTGTTTTACGTAGTCTTTAAATAGACTTGTTTTCAAGTAAAAATATTGTTTTAAAAGGCTTTTAAATGGAAATGAAGCAACTGTTCGTGTATTGTGTTAATGTCATTTTAAACGCTGAGAAAGCCAGCGTAATTTTTTACGTAAGACGCTCAATGTAAACAGAACAAAGGGAAATAACTGATAACTTACGCTCAAAAATCGATACATTATATTCGATTTCGTCACATAGGGTGGGTCAATTTGAAATTTTTTTTTTCCGATGTCTTCGCTAGGGCTCAATGTACAAGTATAGCAATTTCGGTGCAATTCCGTGAGAGATTCTAAGAGGAGATGTGTGCCAAAAATCGATAGACAGACAGACAACCACAGTTTTATATATATAGATTATTACTAACTATTTTTAAGGGCGGTGGATTGGCAGTATCAGTAGAGGGTCGGACGCCATGCTTTCCAGCATAGTTACGTCCCTTTACGATCTGAGTTCAAATCCCGCCGAGGTTGACTTTGCCTTTCATCCTTACGGGGTCGATAAAATAAAGTACCAGTAATACACTGGGGTAATTGCTAGCCTTGTGACGAAAGTAGAAACAAATTTTACTACCTATCACAATAATACAATTGCATCCCATAGAATAGCCTATCAGTTATAAAAAGATATAGATAAATAAAGAAGAACAGAGAATTTTCATCTGAGCTCAAATACAAATATATTACACAGAGAGAAGTGTGTTACACAGTGAGATGTGTGTAAAAAATTATCTGTTCTTCTTCGAGCTATTATTATTATTATTATTACTGTGAACTGCGGAATACTTCAATTCCGATCTTTGTATATTTAATGAGCTCCAGATTGTAGAGCTAATAAATTCGAATGGTTGGGCTGATCTCTCTAGTATTTCCCCCCCAATTCATGTGAGCCGTTATCTGGAGCACATAACACGTGATTTCGCCCTACTCTGGGAAGCGTGTTATTAGCTTTCTCTCTATCCATTAGGCTAGATGTGTGGTGGACAGTACCCATACTTGCTGACTGAGGATCCTATGGGCTGTTATACCGCACATTTCGGTGGTGAAACGAACTTAATTCGTATCAGCAAGATTATAGTTATAAGGTTAGTAATTTAAAACTCTACTTCAGAGATTTGATTCTGACTTAGGGTTTGTTCTATTTAATTGCTAACCTGTAGGTATTGTTCTCCATACAGTAACGGTTAAACTCACATGTAATAATTGTTTACACATATCTCACTGTGTAACACACTTCTCTCTGTGTAATATATTTATATTTGAGCTGAAATGAAAATTCTCTGTTCTTCTTCGAGCTAGTAATATTATTATTACTGTGAACTGCGGAATACTTTAATTTCGATCTTTGTATATATATATATATATATCAAGTGTTTTGAAACTGTGAGCAGATTTGTAATTAGAAAATAGAATAGCGTTCACCGTATTTTTGACTAAAGGAATTTTAGCCTGATAATGGGGTTTAGAACCCTCAGATAAATGGAAAAAGATGAGTATTGACTTACTTGTGAGTCGAACCCACATCTTTGGTTATCGCGACCACTGTGCTACCATTACACCAACACATCACCCATCTCTTTCCATTCAAATTAGAAGCTACATTCTTAGCGAGTTTAAATGGCAAGTAAGTATGTTTTGAAACAGTGAGCAGGTTTGAAATTAGAAAATGGAATACCTTTCACCGTATTTTTTGACTAAAGGAATTTTAGCCTGATAATGGGGTTTAGAACCCTCAGATAAATGGAAAAAGATGAGTATTGACGTACATGGGAGTCGAACCTACATCTTTGATTATCGCGACCACTGAGGGTTCTAAACCCCATTATCAGGCTAAAATTCCTTTAGTCAAAAATACGGTGAAAGCTATTCTACTTTCTAATTTCAAACCTGCTCACTGTTTCAAAACATACTTACTTGCCATTTAAACTCGCTAAGAATGTATCTTCTAATTTGAATGGAAAGAGATGGGTGATGTGTTGGTGTAATGGTAGCACAGTGGGCGCGATAACCAAAGATGTGGGTTCGACTCCCATGTACGTCAATACCCATCTTTTTCCATTCATCTGAGGGTTCTAAACCCCATTATCAGGCTAAAATTCCTTTAGTAAAAAATACGGTGAAAGCTATGTATATATATATATATATATATGTATATATATATATATATATATATACATGTATAATATATATAAATATATATGTGTGTGCGTGTGTGTGGGTGGGTGTGTGCGTGTGTGTGTGATGTAGACATTAGTCTATCTATACATATGAGTACAAAGAAAGTGTGGTAAGAAACCAAGTGGACCATAACGCACCAGAGTACTCGATACTTATGGCAGTAGAGTCTGTAATAGTTAGGATCTAGCTGTCGAAACGGCCGGAGCTCAGCCGTCGGGGCAGTGACTCTTTTCCTATACATATGAATAAACATATATAAATATAGAATATAAAAAAAATACATGAATGCCTGCGCCGTTGCGATGTCAGCTTTGTAGTTCGGCAAGGAAGAATTTTTAAGAAATGTCCTCAAATTTGGTAAGAGATGCGCAGAGGAAAACCCGTAAAACGTGACGAGACCATTAAGTGGACTAAACACTACATTGATGTCACTGAGATGAGCACATGGACGATGATAATATGTGCAGAAGAAAAACTCCGTCATCATCAGATATCGAAATTGACTTATACTGCTTCAACACTTGCTGCCAGTATTGATAGTACATCCGGGGTCGCAACCTCTCAGAAGATTCTTAAACACAGATGTAGTCTAACGTAAAACATGAGAGTTGTGACGACAACGCCTCTGAGAACCTGGACAGTAAGATAAAATAAACAAAACAAATGAAGCCATCTCTTATATTACATGGAAATGACATATATACACAAAACTACAATAGTTAAATGGAACGATGTTTAAGACTGATCATATGTCGTTTAGATACAGAACCACAAAAACCAGAGATAGAGATAGATAGATAGATAGATAGATAGATAGATAGAGAGAGGGAGAGAGAGAGAGAAAGAGAAAGAGAGAGTGAGTGAGAGAGAGAGTGTGTGTGTGTGTGTGACACAAAGAAGAAATAATTAGATGTCTTTCCGGCAAAAATTTGTTTTCTAGCCACTGATTGCGTCACGTCACGGATAATTAAAAATTAAATTAGCAACAGCTAGGGTGAAAAAGAAAGTGTAGTACAGAGACGGAGGAATAAATGACATGAAGAAACATAGACAACAAAACGATGGTAACATATAGTGTATAAACAACACCATGGTTATCAGCTGTCGAAAAGAGAAAAGTGAGAGAAAGAAAGAGATATAAAGACAGGCAAAAATGCAAGGGGTCCGGTATATAATAGATATATTTCTTTATTTGCCACAAGGGCGCACAAGAAAAGGAGACAATACAAAGACATATGGCGGGGATTTTACATACAGTCGTGTAAAAATAGTTTTAACGTTAAAACATAACAATCGAAATCCCCAATAGGGAGAGGCGTTACAAATGGGTTGTTTTATACCCCGTAGATAGAACAACCCTTAACTCCAGGAACATGTTGTGCAGGTGCGCCTTTCTTCTTTTCGTTCTCTTCTTCAACCTACAGGCTTATATACAAAGAAGGCCCAATCTCTCGGACCATTCTCGCCACATTCACCAACCTTTCAGTAAAATTACTGGGGTGCAGTAACTCTCTCTCCACACTGATTCTCCTTCTAAAGTGGGACCTAAAGAAGGTAATGCGTTGTTGTCCGGTGAAAAAGGCATCTGTCCTCCGTCCTCTCAACATTGTCCACCATATAACCTCTTTCCCCATAGCTACACTACAGAGGAAAACCGTCTCTCTTTCGTTTTTAAATGAAGGTAGCGGTTTGATCCTTACTATGGACTCGGCAGTCAACTGGATTTGTCCCACACGCGACAGAAGTTGTTCTGGGTAGTTCGACAGGTCGGTTACGCCCGGGCAGTATTCAATTGCGTGCAGGACGGTTTCAATGTCCCGCTCACATCTTGAACACGTCCACTTTGAAGTATCCCTGCCGGGGCGTCCGTGCCTGTAGACCTTATCGCGTACTGGTAGAGCTCCTCGGTAGCATTGCCAGGCCAGGGACTTTTGGAAGTTGTCCGTAGGTCCCGGGTGGAAAGTCCTACCGAACAGAATGTTGAGCTCCTCTTCTTCGACGCCCAGGGTCTCTCCGAACACGTCGTCGCACTTGTATCGTACTATCCCCCTATAGAATGACGAAGTGGGGTCTCCACTGATTGCTGTGGTTCTTACGTTACATTCGCGGGTAATATTTTCAGAAATATATCTGGAGAAGAAAAGAAGTTCAACCAAGATGCAGTGTGACTGAAAGGAAACCGAATGAACTATTGTACCTGCATTACACCAAAAACATACAGCATCTGTAGAGATACTATTGAGACTGTGATAGGAAAACTTCATGATAGAGAACATCTGGAAGAGAGTTGATTGTCGGCTATTGGTACAAAGAAATGACTTTCTCTCGGATGTATCTTATCAAACTCTAATAGCAAATTCTCGACGGTGATGTGCATATACTAAGCTGGTTGACAATAGCAAACACGATATTGGCTTTCTGAAAAAATGAAACTCACTTGGCAAAATACCGACCTATTGCATGTATAAAATGCATAGAACTTCTATGAACCCGTTCTTTTAGGATGACACTGAAAATAACAAAATCTTCATATATGAGCAAGTGACTGAGAAAAAAGAAGTTCGGGATGCTTTGAGCAATTTCTAATTTAAAAAAACCGAGATATGTCGCGACATTAGAGGAACTAGGTTACAGTATGACTGGACTACAGTAAAACATTCGACTATGTTCCCCATTCGTGGGTGCCAGAGACCCTTCGACTTGTTCAAGTCCCAGATACCACTGTCAGCGCCATAGAGAACATATCGTCTTCCTGGACTACTATGTTGAAATTAAATAAGGAGAGAGAGGATTATATTGCCACAGATAAAAGCGGGTATATTTCAAAGAGACATTATCACTGTGATGTTATCTATAATGTCAGTAAATCCTTTATGTTGGGGATATATGAAATATTTATATTTGTTTCACAGTGGCCAGGAAGACAAACCTAACACATAGATTCTTTTTAGATCACCTGAAACTTTACGACAACATTATAAATGTGATGAAGCGAAACCATGACCTCTTTACGATGTCTTAAAAGATACCTGAATACAATTTGACTAGGATAAATGTTTCTATATGATTGTAAAATAATGCAATCCACATCCCAATCTAGTAACATCTCTGGCCTGACTATTTCGACGCTATCTGACGATGGCTGTTACAGATAGTTATGGATGCATAAAATATATCATATGATATATCATATGAAGGAATTTCTAAAAAATTGGAATTTCTAAAGACGTGTAACAAGTTAATATAGCACCCAAATAAGAAAAATGTAGTCTTCTGAACGCTCTGTGTATCAGTGGCCCTCAATGTAGTTACTGTACCCGTATTGACTACACCGTTTGGACTACTTGACCGGTCGCTAGATAGGATCCGTGCCTTTGATGTTAAAACCCGCAAAGTTCTAACTGCTACCGGGAATTTCCACGAAAGCATTGATATAGATCGCCTCTACCTGTATGGTAAACAGGGTCCCTGAGGCGTAACATCAATTTAAACAGCATTTGAGTGTCGCATCATATCCCTCCAATAACATCTACAAACCATCATGCTTAGAATCTCATCTATAGAACAACTCTGTCTACATGAAGAAGATCAAATCATAAGAGTTGAGAAGGAGTTCTATGTGAGATATTCCATTCATGATACCAAAGTACTCACACCCAGGGATATGGTTTTGCTATCCCAGAACAGGAAATAACAACGAAATACCTAATGTACAAAAACATCGGAATGCATACGAAATAAGAAGATATGACAAGAAATGCAGAATCTGAGGAAATAATATTGCAGCTGCCCAAAGATGCCATCAAGATACTATCTAGTTATTAGCTTGACGTTATGACCAAAATACAATTCAATGCAATCTGTAGAAAGGATAGCCCTGAGAATGAACATAAAAACGTTACAATGAAAAAGAGGACATATGCACACATAATACGTGCAAGTGAAATGTTCCAGTCAAAACACCTCAAAAGAAGGCATGCAGGTTTGTGAAAAGCATATGCCCAACAGATGTCAATATAATGCTGAAGAATAACGAGAAAGAGAACATTTATACAGACAGAACTAATGAGAAATCTGCAGATAGTCCACTCAGATTGTATCTTTAAATTCGTATCTGTGAAGATTGGGACTTTGTTATATGTTACTAACAGCCCTAATAAAAATCTTGAGACGCTGCGTTTCACAGAATAAGAAAGGGCACGGCTAGTTAAGAAGTTGCAGGTACAGTAATAAACATGCATACCTACACATGCAATACCATCCATACATGCACACGCGCAAACACATACACATATACATACGTATTTACTTAGTTCCTGTTGTCTAAATTCCATGAAAGAGTCTTGATTCTATGTTAGAAACAGGGTCTCTCTCTATTAGTGAATATTTATAAATTAATAAATCCAGAAGGACATTCGGACATACATACATATATACATACATGCATGCATACATACATGCATACATACACACAGACAAGTTTCTATTTCAAAAATATATCCGAGCGTACATACGTAAACATGTGAATGTTCGAGTACATCTGTATTTTTGTTTTTGTATGTGCGCGCGCGTATCTGTACGTGTGTGTGTGTGAGGGAGAGAGTGAGGAGAGGGAGTGTGTGAGTGAATGTGTGTGCGTGCGTGTGTTTAGGAATTGAAATTATACTTATGAATATTGTTCTAATCACCATTCATTAATTTCAGTAATTAAATGATAGGAAAATGTTGATCGGTCAGCAAGCAATATATTGAAAATATATCGTAATGTGCTTCAATTAACAAAACACATTTAGCTTATTTAATGAGGAGTCTGAAGATGTAAGTGAACCTTTACTGAAATATAATATGCATATATGCTCTACTAAAATGACATTTGCATAAAGCATTGAGATTCTCTCTTTTAAATGAATCGTGATCTGTAAACACAACATTGTATTTATTGATATTTACTGTCGCTGAACGTCTTCTTACTTTTTATATTGTCGGTTAATTTCAGTGTTGAGAATGTCAGGTGAGACAGATTCTCTAAGCTCAAACATAGCCACAGGAGACACAGAATTATTTGTGGTGAGCTATAAATTTTAACATATTGCTGCTGTAAATAATAAAATATAGATAGGAAAGGTGAAAAAACAAGCGCTATTGACTGTTAGTTCCCGTTTATATCAGTATTTTTCTGCAACCATTATCATCAAAGATGACGATAGCTTTAGGAAGAAAGAACATAAAGTGGCTTTTTGACAAGGTCTTTGCTGCCATTGAAAGAGGAAATGCATAGAGAGATCACATGCAGTTTTTCTCTTGATATTAAATGAAGAGCTTGAATCAAAGACATTCGCTTATATAGTTATTATTGATCTAAAGGCAAAACTACGTCTTAAGTAGGTTAATATACACAATGTTACTTAAGAGTGTTTGTTTTTTAGTAAATCATTGGCTGTTTATAAGAATTAGAAATGTTGTAAATTGTAGGTACTTCGTTCAAATTATTATGGAGTTTTTTTCAAAGGAAATAATATAAGTGACGAAAATTAAGTCTTAAGTGCAAGAGAAAAACATAATCTAATTTTGTTGGCAAACTATTGAATATTTCGCTATAAAATTGACAATAAAAGAAAGTGATGAGCTGCGCAGATGTACAGCGTTCCTATACCTTTCATTTTCTGGTATGATGTTTATCATGAATATCCTCCTCCTTCCCAACCTGAAACCCATGGACCTTAGGGCACACCAAGTCTCTAAATCCTATTTCTTTCACTGTTAGGAACCTCTGGAACACAGTTTCTGCCATTCTCATGTCTACTATTCGGAGTAGTCCTGATTTATATGATCACTACATGCTCACCAAATTTCTCTTCACCCATATTGTGTTCATCTGTCAACAGCACCTGAATTTCTGTTCCTAATCCTTCCTTTCTAGAGCGTCAGTTTACTAAAAATTTTCCCAAGACAAACATAAATATGATCAATATTCTCTGTTTTGCAGAGTGTGTGAAGACCTTGGACACACCTCATTTCGTCAAACAAAAGTATAAAATGGAAAGCTACAGCATGCGTACATATTCAGGTTTTAACATTTTTTACACATCCATATATTCTGCATTATCCAATAATATATCTATTTTCTGGTTATCTATTTTCTCGTACACGCCTTGACTGGGAGAAGCTCAGTTTCGCCATAAAATACTGTTTAGGTGTGATATAATATGAAAAACTCAATCATCCACATGGGCTCGCATATACATTTTTCTTCAGTTTACCTTTGAAACACACTTCCTAAATTCCCGGCAATAAAACGTTTAGTAATTCCACATAAATCATTTTAGTTTGACACTCCCCTTTACAGTTTGCAGAAATTGGTTGAAACATTTTTATTATTACTGAGTTGTTGAAGGGTGGTGGATTGGCAGAATCGGTAGAGCGGAGGACACCAGGCTTTGCAGCATAGAGTTACAGCCATTTACGGTTGGAATTTAAATCCCATCGAGGATAACTTTGCCTTTCATCTGGGGACGATTTATTCGACTTTACCCTGACCTAAAATTATTGGCCTTGTGCCTAAATCAGATTACATTATTATTGGATTGGCAGTATCGGTAGAGGGTCGGACGCCATGCTTTGACGCATAGAGTTACGGTCTTTGCCATTCTGAGTTCAAATCCCGCCGAGGTTAACTTTGCCTTTCATCCTTACGGGGTCGATAAAATAAAGTACCAGTAATGCACTGGGTAATTGCTGGCCTTGTGCCAAAAAGTAGAAACAATTATTATTGAGTTGTTAAACTTAAGTCAATTTCACTGCGCAGTAATTAAGGTTACTATTTTTATTTTGTTTTTTGGCTTCATTGTAGGTAGTAGAATCGCTGCATAAACAGAGTAATTGAACTTTTTGAGTATATCGACTTCTGGTTTGCGAAAAACAGCCGCTCTCTGGCTAAAGTGGATTTTACTAAATGCAAACAATATCCAGATAGTGCTGATAAAATTAGCGAAAGCTTAAGTCTAGCACCCAAATTAAAATTCGGTGGGATTATAAATCAGAAAACCTACCACAATGAAGCCCAGCTCCATGGGCTGATACTTTATATTATTAGTTCAGAAAGGTTGGATGGTATAGTTGATTTTTGTGAGATTTGAACTCAATTTCCAAAATTCTGAGTATATTTTATCATTCGCTCTAGCAATATGATTCGTGAACATTATCTAACACCGCCGCAATTTATATATATGAAAGTTCCTGCGCTTTGTAGATAATCAGCCGTGAACTGTATGTAATGTAGTAAAACGAGAGAAGCAACCAAATGTAAATTTCCTTTAAGTTACCTGGTAGCGTGTGGGTCACACGCTATATAAATATTATTAGGATTCAAAATTATAAGAATCGCAGTTGACTCACTTTAAAGTCGACACCAACATTTTCGTCAGATTACCATTAATGGCAATCGAAAGTGACCGTGACGAAGACACTAAATTCACATTAGCTCAGTTCGGGTAGGCAATAGGCAAGTAAATACCTCTCATTGTTATAAGAAGCCTCGTTTACATTAACATTTGTAGATCTCTTCGGATACAAACGTAAACGAAATTATTTGAAAATACTACAGATGTTCCAACATTCTAGAACCACACCAGGAGACTTATGAGAGGCAAGCAGCTCAGCGACCGTATCTGTATCAGTGAGATGCTCAACATTACCAATCTTAGCCCAATTACATCAATTGTCAAGTCAAGAGTACTCAAGCTATATGGTCATATAAAAAGATCAAGTCATGGTGTGAGTAGGTTATGCCTGGAAGGAAGGTTGGCTGGTAACAGAAGCAGAGGCCGGCAGGCAAAACTATGGCTTCACAAGGTCAACTTATGGACTGGACTTGATATTTGCTTTTTGAAACCTGCTGCTGGTGATCGAACTTTGTCGAGAGAGATACCACATGTTAATGCGCAGTCTGCAACTGGCGGAGTTTAGCGTCACAAGAAGATTAAACATTACGTAATTGGCTAAGAGCAGCTTTATCATCATGCAATTAGTCTCACTGGAACAGGTCTGCTACAAACCTACTGACCTGTTATAAATTCGGCGTTACATTAGTAAGCTCAACGTTCAATGCCATGTGACAGTGAAGGGGAACTAAACTTGTTCTGCCTATTACTAATATATTATATCATACTGCACTTATCACATAATATATTGTTTTCAGTATTCAAAGAAATCAAAGAGATTATCTATGTACACACGTTTAATGTGTGTAGATAATTTTGTAGGACAGCTTATTATGATTTGTAAACTCTTTAAGACAGAATAGCTGCGTTTACATCAGATATTATATCAGGCATATCGCTTCTTATTTACGATTGATTAATTCAAGCCGTAATCTTTAAAAAAAACATACATATCTGCTCATACCAACTCCCGCGTCAGAAGATATGGCAAATTTATATCAAAGAACTTAGGTTTCATAGCAATTGTCTTCTAAGACTTCACCTTCAGTAGCATCTCTTTGGAGTTTGCTTAAACCACTAATCAAACGTATCGCAAAATTATATTGTTACAAAAGGAATTATGTGGTTCGTGTTTCTTTTTGAACAATGAGTTGGAATTACATACCGTACTGCCGGGAAACACGCATACACACACATACATATGCATACACGGACACACATACACACCATACTCTCAGAAACACACACACAAGTATATATATGTGTGTGTGTGTATGTATATATATATATATATATATATATATATATATATACACACACATATATATATATATATATATATATATATATATATATATATATATATATATATATATATATATATGAGTGTGTGTGTGCGTGTCTGTGCGTCTGTGTGTTTGTACAGACGCTGTGTACATATTAACTATACAATAGGCGAATAAACTGAGTTAATTGGAGCTGTAAAATATGATCAGAGACGTCAATAGGGTTAGAACGACGCTTCTGTTGTGTGCTGGAAGGTATACACTAGGTGCGAGGTTAGAGTCACAAACTTCGGAACTGGACTTTCTCTGAAAATTGTAATTTCCTGATATAAGGCTAATGCCTGTTAGTTGAATGCTTAATTTTTCCTTTTCCATTAAGTCGAACTTATAATTCTTGGTCTTAATGCAAGCTTGCATTTATCTTTATTCTCATGACCTATATATATATATATATATATATATATATATACAAAGGGTAGAGATTCTATAAAAAAATCGTGTAAAAGAAAGTGAAGATGCTTAAGATGGACAAATGAGTTGCCATCAGCAACAACGTGCACACCTCCCTCGTATTTCCCAGATACTGGCTACACAATTAGAACCAGTAAATCAATAGATCGTGATAATTTACTGTCTTAGGTTAGATACGAGCTGAATCCCTGCTTTTAAATGTAAACACAGTGTACACCTATTCGATCTCTCGAACATTTACAAAGCATCGAAGTAATAATTGTTTCTACTTTTGGCACAAGGCCAGCAATTACCCAGTGCATTACTGGTACTTTATTTTATCGACCCCGTAAGGATGAAAGGCAAAGTTAATCTCGGCGGGATTTGAACTCAGAATGGCAAGGGCCGTAACTCTATGCGTCAAAGCATGGCGTCCGACCCTCTACCGATACTGCCAGTCCACCGATGTAACAAAGCACCGAAGTAATAGTGTTTATATAAACAGTGATGTGCTCATGCGCCTAGCCAGTATCTGGGAGAAAAGAAGGAAAATAGAAAGATACATTATGGTTATCCACCCTTTTTCACTCAATGTTAAAACTAAAGTTCTTGTTGACAATGATCACCTCGTAAACCATATGTATGCACCAATGTTTAACCGATATGCAAAGAAATCGGCTATTTCTGCACCAGAAACTTGCATTCCCGAATCAACAACGAACAACTTGCCCTCTTGATCAGCTTGCTATGGAATAAACCACATGCAATCAAATCAGCATCAAGAGGACGAAATACATGTGTTTATGTCAGAACGTCGATTCAAATGCGGCTTCCTATACCACGGATATTACTTTTAGGGAGCCAAATAAACAAACAGCTACGAAGCTGGCAAATCACGTCTAGTCCTTGAGGGTCAACATGTACGGTCGCATGTACACACACAAACACTCACACACATATATATACTAGCAGCAGTATCCAGCGTTGCCTGGGTAGGTAAAATAATATCTGCTTTGATGTAAAGGTGTTGATCTTAGCGACTGCTTCTCGATGACTCATCTATGGCCACACACAGGCCATGCAGGGGAGGGTGGTGATGACCTCTATCACTGAGAAACGCGGGTGACTGACGGAGGGGAATGCACCGACAGCAGATCATACACCCAAATGTCCGTAAGATACCCCTGAGTAACTATCTAGCAACATGTGGTTAGAGAATATTTATAATATTTCCATTCTACAAATTACACAGCCCAAGTGAAATCAAGAGAAAAATCAAAGAAAAGAATTTTATTGATAAATTCCAACCCAAGCTAAATGAACGATAATAATGGGGTATTACTCCTACTATGACTATGACTACGATCATATCGACTACTACCACTAAAAACAACAAAAACAACAATAATAATAATAATAAAAGTGATGTTGATGGTGATGATTACTAGAAAATGCTATTTTCATCATTTCTAAAAATAGCAAAACAATTGTTGCTTTGGATAGGGTCAAATAGTAGTCGTTAGGCATGCTCAGCCAACCGTGACGCCTTTAGTAATCCAGTAATACTACACACCGATTGGTCGAAATACAGTTTGCAAAATTACAGTTAGCCGCTTTTCATCTCATTACAGTTGGAAATTGCAAACTTGACTGTCACCACAGAATATGGACCTGAAGATTGCGAAAGCATGAAATTACTTGTTCAATTAACACTTAACATTTAATATTCTACCATACTATTTCATTCTAATACCATTATAAATGTTAAAGTATTGTAAATAAAACGAGTAAATCAAACAAAGTTGGAATTCCTTTTATTAATATAAATATATATATATATATATATATATATATGGTAATAGTAATACATTTGAAGACTAAAATCCGAAGATATGGATAATATTTATATATCAAATATATAAAAACCATAGAGCAAATATTTATTAAAATAACTGATTAAAGTTTAAACAAAGAATCGCTGCTTGCACCCTTAACGCGATCTTCTGAAACTCAGAGGATAATTTTCAAAGGATCACCCGTTAAGGGTGAAAGTAGCGATTCTTTGCTTAAACTTTAACCTGTTATTTATATATATATATATATATATATATATATATATATATATATATATATATATATATATATATATATATATATATATATATATGCATACATGCAGAGGTTATATTTAATTTTTTGGGGATGCAACAAGCTTAACACATGTTTATAACTGATATAAAGCACTCAACAGATTAGTGGAGTAAATACACAATATATTAATAAATGGAAACTATATTTATAAAACCAAATTTATTTTATTATACATATTTCACAGGCCACCAAGGCAAATTATGGTCCGATTTCATCAGATAAAATACAGATTTGTTTTATAAATAAATATTGACATACCCGGAAAAAAAGACAACCTTAACGGTTGGAGCTTCCTCGATACTGGAGATATTACATTTATTGAAGTTGATAGAAAATTATGATTGAGTATGCAAATGAGTGTCCGAAAGGTTGAAAAGATAACGGTTTATTATTAAACTGTTGGAATGTTAGGGAGAGAGAAAAAAGAAAGAAAGAAGAAAGAAATGAGAAAGATAGGAGAGGAAAGAAAGAACGATTATGTATATTTTGACAGTGAAAATAGCGTGCATGAAGAGAAGAGCGTAGGTATATTTAAGTGAGAGAAGAGCTGAGTCTCAAACGATAAATACAGCGTAAGTATATTTACGTGAGAGAAGAAATGAAGAAAAGAAGAAATGAGAATAGTGTGGATGAATAATATTTATAATGCAGGATTCATTATGTTTTGATTATAATATTTATAATGATAGGTTGAAAAATTAGATTAAAATTAAAATTAAAAATTAAAAAATTAGAAATCAAAATTAAAATTTACCTTAATATTAAAGATTTAATTTAATAATGTAATAATTAGTTTAAATGTGTATGTTAAGGATTATAAATTATTTAAATAAATATATATTATTTTACATTAGAGCAAATCTAGTATAGTTTATTTTATTAAAAGTTGTAAGTCAAAAATTTTAAACATCCAAATAATTCTAAATTTATGGAAAATTTTCGAGAGTTTACAAAATAATAACCACTTAGTTATATTATAAAAACAGTAAGGAAGCGTAAAGGAAGTTATAAGTGATTTTTTAAGAACTCAGATGACTCTAAGGATTAAATGCTATAAAGTTAAGAAGTTAACATTTTCTATCTTAAGAATATAATTAAGACATGAACCATATGTTATTTTATACGAAGTCATAAATTTACTTGCTATAAAGAATTTATCTTAAGAATATATTTAAAGCATAAACCATGGGTTACTCCACATATATATAAAAAATCATATGTTTTTCCGCATATATAAAAACATTTGGATATATATAATATATTATTAAAAACGTTTGAAAATATAAGAATATTACAATATAAAAATATTGGAAGGTATAAAAATAATGGTTGTTCTATATCTTTTAAAGGAATTTTCAAAAGATTTTCTTAAAACCTTCCGTAAGTTTTTCAAGAAAAAATGTTCCTTAAAGTAAAGGTGTTTCAAGCAGTCATATAGAGGAATTTTATAATCTATCGATAGGTGTAATAATATATATGTGATGTAGAGATAATAGAAAGTAAATTCAGTATATGAATCATATATAGATATAGAAGACATTATGTAAAAGAGATAAATCGTATTTTATATATATATTTAGAAGTTGAATTTAAACGATGTTTGCAGGAACTAAATAAATTATTCCGCAAATTAATAGAGTTCTTACTTTTTAGTAAAAAGAATATTTCTTCGAGACAAAGGGAACAATTTTGGTGGCCCTTGAAATATGTATAATGAAATAAATATGGTTTTATAAATATAGATTCTATTTATTAATATATGTTATATATATATATATATATATATATATATATATATATATATATATATATATATATATATATATATATATATATATATATATATATATATATACCCAGGGAGTGTAACGTGAAGTTACTGTAGGTTCACCCAGGTGAGCTCTCGATGTTTAGGTTCACGTCAGTGGCGAGGTGTAGAGCTAGAGACAGTGTAATTACAAGGATGATTTGTTAAGCTTCATTACGTTTAATGATTGGTGACGTGCGTTTCGCTATTAATCAGCTCAAGGTTCGATCTGTAACGATCTGGCCCGACTCTGCGGTATTGATAGCAGAGGCCCGACGAGCTTTCGATTCCATAGACGGGCCAGATCGATGCAGATCGAATCTTGAGCCGATCAATAGCGTAATGAAGGCTTAACAAATCGTCCGTGTATATATATATATATATATATATATATATATATATATATATATATATATATATATATATGTGTGTGTGTGTGTGTGTGTGTGTGTGTATAAAAAATAGAGGCGTAACACACGAGTTGTGATATATTAGTAAAAGGAAAAGAAAATGCTGACACATTTTTCCCAGTGAAAAATAGTTTAATTAGGAATAAGTATAAATTAGTAAAAAGTATTGGTGAATATTCAGTTTTAGTTAAAATTTTTTACCGGTTGCGCATTTCTGATGCTTTTCAAAAATAATATTGAGATAGAGCGCTCGTGATGTTTGCTCTAATCAGATTAGAGCAAACATCACGAACGCTCTATCTCAAAATTATTTTTGAAAAGCATTAGAAATGCGCAACCGGTATAAACTTAAAACTAAAACTGAATACTAACCAATACTTTTACTAATTTATACTTATTCCTAATTAAACTATTTTTCACTGGGAAACATTTGTCAGCATTTTCTTTTCCTTTTACTAATATATATATATATATATATATATATATATATAAACGGAAAAACTGAAACGAAATTTCATTTCTCACTTTTAGTACGGCTGTTACTTAAATATAAGTATCTATACGTAAATACATATATGTATACTGACGTACAGTAGTATGTATATATATATATATATACATATATGCACACATATATATATATATGTACGTATGGATTCACCGAACATTTATTATAATGCTCGGTGTGTTTGTAAACAAACATCCCGAATTAAGCCGTACAGTGTCTAGCAACCATCGTTGCTCATTTGTTCAACACTGACACACGAACGCTGTACTAGTTTCAAGCTTATTAGCTATCGTCAGCAACGTATACCTTCTTGCCACATGATTGAACGTCTGAAAGTATATACTTTCCTTATGCATATTAAAGGCTTATCGTTTCGGTGCGCCCGGCCGATTAACTCACTCGATATGTAAATTAGGCTGCTCAGCCGTTAATATGCATAAGGAAAGTATATACTTTCAGACGTTCAATCATCTGGCAGGAAGGTATACGTTGCTGACGATAGCTAATAAGCTTGAAACTAGTACAGCGTTCCTTTGTCAGTGTTGAACAAATGAGCATCGATGGTTGCTAGACACTGTACGGCTTAATTCGGGATGTTTGTTTACAAACTCACCGAGCATTATAATAAATGTTCGGTGAATCCATACGTACATATATATATATGTGTGCATGTATGTATATATATATACATACTACTGTACGTCTGTATACATATATGTATGTACGTATACATACTTATATTTAAGTAACAGCCGTACTAAGAGTGAGAAATGAAATTTCGTTTCATTTTTTCCGTTTATATATATATGAATAAAGTTAGTCCTTCATCAGTGATCTTCCAACCTTCATTGGTATTTCATCGCTTTAAAGACCATATACCTCCGGTTGGTGCGAGCAACGTCTAAAGAAAGTCGTTGGGACACGTAAATAAGGGGAACGAGCGAAACTATAAACAAAGATGGTAATGCAACGGAGAGTGAGGAAGAAAGAGCCAAGTCCCAGATTTCCATGAATATATGTTCGGTGAAATCGTGAAGGAGAGAGAATAAAGACCATCAAACCTAGTCGAAATGTGAGCAAGGAAGGAATTCCGCACAGGTCAAACGGGAGGAAGAAGGAGTCTAGTCCCTGAATTCGGTGAACATAAGTTCTGTGAAATCGTAGACAAGAGAGAAAATGTATGTATATATATATATGTATATAGATGTATATATGTGTATATATATATATAAATATGTATATATATATTATGTGAGTGTGTGTCTGTGTGTGTCCGTGTGTGTGTGAGGGGAAACCGAAAACAATGCGCTTCAGTACGAAAATTATTAAGAATTAGTAAGCAAGTGAAAAAGTGTTTCAGAATTTCATGTAGGAAGAATTTAATATATGCGACCTCTCTCCATGTGTATCACTTAGAACATGCAAAACACATTAATGTACAAAAAAACAACAACAACAACATATAATGTGTGCATGATGGCCATGTGAATGATGATAAATGATGATCATCATCATGGTGAACATGATGCAGAGGAGGACTTTTCGGTTGAGGAAACTGGATCCTAGGTAATTGTGATGATAACGATGATGACGATGATGATAATGATAATGATGATGATGGTGATAATAGTTACGATGACGACGCTGATGATGATAATGATGATGATAATCGTTACAATCACGATGATGATGATGATGATAATCGTGTTGAACTTGGTGATGATCATGATGTCATTGATGATGATGACGACGATGATGATGAGGATAATGGTGGTGAAGTTGGTGATGATCATGATGTCAATGATGATGATGACGACGATGATGATGATTATGATGACTATGATATTAGGATAAGAAAATTTGATAGAATCAATAAGCTTTTCATCTATAAACTTTTTCTATATAATAATGATCAATAATATAAGCTGCGGCTAGAGAAATCGGTCACTTAAAGATGTGACAGAAGCGTGTGTGGAAATTATTTAAGACTTCCTCGTTACACTGCAGGATATGCCAAAGATCAGTGAAGCTTGTAACGATCAATGACAAATGGTATCGTTTGATCTTGATGGCAGGAACCAAGTAGCAAATATAGCGGTAATAAAATTGCAAAATATTCTTTCGGTGTGAAGAACACTAGTTTGAAGAAAAGTATCTGCTTACCTGTGTGCGTGTGTGTATATGTGTGTGTGTGTATGTGTGTGTACGTGTATGTGTGTGTGAGTGAGTGTATTTCTATGTGTGTGTATGTGTTTGAGTGAATGTATATGTGTCCATGTGTGTGTGTGTGTATGTGTGAGAGTGAGTGTGTGTGTGCCTCTGTGGGTATACGTATGTGAATATAGGTAAAATGCCTTCAAGGTAGTTGGATATTTACTCATAGCATATTGGACGGAAATATATCGGAAATGATATTAATGTTTTTTTATGTAACTATTTCTTTGCAAAAATATTTATGTCACATGATAGTTAGCGATATCCTGAAAAGTTCTTGGAATACATGAAACCTGTTCATCGTGGCAAATAAATCAATGAAAAATAAAATAGTGTCGCGTGACAGGTGTTGCACAAAATGATCATGTATCATGTATCTTACGCGCAGAACCTACTTATAACAGACACAATTTAATGTGACATGTGATCGAATATTCATTCTTACGGTATATGTTGTAGAATATGGTCTTTCGATGAGCGATAAAGTGACAGATATAATACTACGAAAGATTGATGTACTTTAATAGATAATGGAATATATGATCACGCGCTAAACTAGATGGTTCGATAACACATGTATACCCGCTAACTTATGGAGTGAAATGATATAAATAACGAGGCAGTTGGAGTTTCTAAAATATGTTTCACATTATATTCATAATATAAGAGCCTGGATATCGTAACTTAGTAAATTTTAATTTTAAGATCATCTACGATTGCCGTTATTGCATCATGCTCAATAAATGAGGGCGTTTTAGCTGATTCACACATTCAAAGAGAGGCAGCTGATAGAAAGTTTATCACATACAAAAATATTTCTCTATTTACTTTCAATTCTGATTTCAAATCCCGTCAAAGTGTCTCTTGTATACTGAAGTCGACCCCCACGAGCCCATTGCACTTTATTTGAATTGGATTTAGTTATAAAAATCTTCAGACAAGCTATACCCGTCATCTCTCGGGGATTCACTATAAATATGTGACGTTTCAGATCATGCGAATGCAATGTATTAGCGGTAAAACATTTTAACACAAATGGAAAACTGGTTGCGTTTTCATTGTATATTTAGTCTATGATGATTTGTGAATGAAAGATATTTAAAATTTGTCAATAGAAGTGGCCCACTACCCGTAATATTTTGACAATTTCCACCCTGGTTAGATTAATGCTGCCAATGTCAATTTATAATATTTTCTATCAACGCCCACAAGAAATGTATACGGGTGTAAAGGGAAGTGACATGTTGGGTCTGAGTGATTATAATCGAGTGAAATCCACTAAAAACAATCAAAGACAGGATGGTGATGTATCACCGGGTGGTATGATAAGATTAAAAACACAAAAAACAACTGACATCACTGACATTATTTATGCAGCAGATGGTGGTGTTTTGGCAGTATCGGTAGAGGGTCGGACAATATGCTTTGTAGCACAGAGTTACGCCCCTTTCTGATCTGAGTTCAAATCCTGCCGAGGTTAACTTTGCCTTTCATCGATAAAATAAAGTACCAGTAATGCACTGATAATTGCTGGCCTTGTGCCAAGAGTAGAAACAATTATTTATGACGCAGATATATAAATCGAGATAAAAAACAACAACCTTTAAAACAGTTTCATGAAGCAGACACACATCGTTATCATGCTTTTTGGCATAGCATATTCGCCTACACTTCACTTCTATAAATATATTCTTTATTTTTAGTTTACATTGAAGTTGTTTAAAGAAACATTTAAGCATCATTTAGTTTTCAATTCAAATGACAATATGTTCCACAGGAAACAACAAATATTTCTAACAAGTTAAACACCATCATAATTAGATTTAGCTACGAATATTACAATAAATCTAATGATGAGACGTTAAAAAACATCTTGAACATTACTTATAAATATGAAACAACAGATATTTACTTCCTGAGAAAATGATAACCAAGGTTACGTTAAATGTATTAACCGAGGCTAGAATTCGAATAATGCATTATGAAATTACTAAATAGTATATGACCTTTTCCTTAATATCTCTTTACATGCTATTCAATTACAGAGGAAAGGTTTTCGGGATTCTGCAAGATTTTCAACATTGAGCTTGAATTTAAAAAGTTTCAGACAATTACGACCTCCTATATGCTTCTGATGCTTGATCAAGAATGCACGCTTTGCTCTGTCCATATCATAGTCTTTTGAACATTCTGTACCTCTCAGCGTATGCACCATGATCATCTCTTGCATATTAGGGTAATGCGTAATTGTGAAGTTAATAAAGTGACACTTCTTAAACATTGGTTGCGTTCAACTTGCTTCATGAATGGGCTTCAAATAAAAGTATGTAGTGTTAATGCCCCAAACTTGTGCTGTAATTGTAGACTATTCTATTATATTTTCCCAGGACTATGAAAGCTCAAGGAAGACTGAGTGTCAAGAACAGCTCAAACGATTATGTTACAATGACAAAGAAGTGTGACCCATTCAACCCATGAGCCACGCTATACAACATATCTTCCAGGTAGTCATATAACAGCATCAATTCTGCGAAAGGGTTTAGTGCAGGGTCATATTTTCCGATACCCACCAAATGAGTCCTTCAGTTCCATTATGCACTCACATGCATCACACGATATCTTTGCTAATAATATAATAATATTCTGATTTTTATCTCCACTATTTTCCCTCCAATGTTTTGGCTTTCGCAGTCCCAAACGGTATATATTTACTTTCTTCATTTTTCGTTTACCTTCAACAGCGGGCTTCTTTAATAATAATTATTTCTACTTTTGACGCAATTATCCAGTGCATTACTGGTACTTTATTTTATAGACCCCGTAAGGATGAAAGGCAAAGTTAAACTCGGCGGGATTTGAACTCAGAATGGCAAGGGGCGTAACTCTATGCGTCAAAGCATGGCGGCCGACCCTCTACCGATACTGCCAATCCACCGCCATGGCTTCTTTAATAATAATGGAAAGAATACAGTTGAGTTTTGTATTGTTTATACCATTTCCAAAGAAGTACTTAACTGTCAGATCACACACACACATCTTAATAAATAATCTAAGATATTCAAGACATTTAAGTATCGTACAAGCCTTTTGTATCATAAGAACAACAGAGCTCATGGCCGATTAAAAAGACATAATTATTTAATTATAAGCCAACCAACGTAAGGGCAGAGGTGTAAAATAAGTAGCTATCCGTTATCACGTAAGCTACTTGAGTATTTTGTATTTGTTAGATATGATGAGATATTACATAGCGCCATGCTGCATTTTTGCACTTTATATATTGCATAATATCTCTAGCGGGATCAGGAAAGCTATATATTATTGTCGTAAACGTGACATTTATAACACTGGTCTACATGGAAATTGCTTCGGAGGCTAAACTAGTTGAGCATTACTAATTTGGTGGTCCTGAATTCAGAAATTATTCTCATATTTGAAGCTTGGTCTTGTTATCCAAATTTAAATCAAAGGCTGCTTTTCCGTCTTAGATGGAAACTTTTTGTCATTTTCAAGTACAGCCGCTGAAGACGCATAAATCTAAGCCACTAAACAGACAGTATTTGCAATATTATAGATCTGTGTAATTATCTCTTCATACTAGTGACTCGTAGAATGCGCTTCCGTTGGAGTCGCTCTGCACCTTGCCACACAAATGCCACTGCAATTCCTCTATCACCAGCTTTGGGCTACAACCCTCATTCTCTAGTTGCCAGATTCTTGGACATATTCGACACTCAGACAATTTGAATAAGGTTGTAAGCAGGAGGATCAACACAACAGATTTCTAAGTACAACTAGAGAAATTTGGTCTTGACCGCGGCGATTCTTAATTCTTTTTCCCTGGCGATGCACCACGTGTCCAAAAATATTCTGGCTGTCAACCTCATGGTTTCTATCATAAACCAACAATGCTGAGGAGAAAAACAAATTAGCCAAGTACCAGTCACTAACTGACTGACTCATTCTTTCCTCTGTCAACAATGAGTCATCATGTGTGCTCTATCATACATTCGCCAAATCTGGACGAGATTCATTTCAAAGGAAGGAATTAATTCCATGTGGAGGAATGTATTATGATACTTGGAATTATTGCTGATATCCCAAACACTCTCTCTCTTGAGAATTAATGGTACATAATATACATTAGCTTAGATATATGAGGGGAGTTAACGAATGTTTAAAAATTAACACAAGGTAAATATGAATCAGAATTAAGAATTGCGAACCATTGGCAGTAAATCGTGAGACACCAAACAAATGGATTATTAATTTGAAGAAAAATAGAATATGTCTAACGCGAGTAAGGTGAGTGTGGCTCGTAAGATATAATATATAACACTCATATTGATGTTGTACAAAGTTAGACTCCACATACACCAACTGAAGTTGTATTTTGCTATGCAGTGTTTAAACAAATATTTTGAAATGCGAAGCATGCGACTAAAGCTGCCTTTCAAATTCTTGTTTGAAAAAAACATTGGTGTATCTCATAGACGTAATGACCAGAAATTAAGTGTGATGTTGTCCTTAGATCTGCAGTATATAAAACAGAACCTGCAGAACTGCAGCACGTCTTTTAAGCCAATTTAGACTGTGTCCTGTAGGAACTACACTTATAAAAGGAAGGAGAAAGGGAGTGTTAATGAGGGTTATATAAAACAGAGAGTTAATAGCCATCACCTACTTAGAGGCACACACATGCAGATACATAGACACACACACACACACACACATAGGCATATATGTATATATATATATATATCATATACATATGTGCGTGCGTATGTGTGTGTGTATATATGTGTGTGTGTGTGTGTGTATGTGTGTGTGTGTGTGTGTGTGTGTATGTATGTGTGTGTGTGTGTGTGTGTGTGTGTGTGTGTGTATTTATGTATATAATAAGAGACGATAACTATTCTATTCTGAAAAGCATATTGGTATATCGTCTTTCGTGAGCTTTTACCCTTGAGATACACACAGTGCACACACACATATACATACATACATATATATATATATGTATGTATCGACGGCTAATTATATATATATATATGTTTCGACGGCTAATTCTGGACTCAGTCCAGAATTAGCCGTCGAAACGGCTTGAGCTCAGCCGTCGGGGTCCTACTCGTTCCTATTACCCACTCTACTACCCTAAGTATTGAGTACTTTGGTGCGTTATGGTCCACCTGGTTCCTTACCACATTTCCTTCGTTATATATATATATATATATATATATATATATATATATATATATATATTAAAATAGGGAGAAAAAGACGATTATTAAGAAGAAAAAAAAATGTTTTTCCTTTTATTTTTTCTCATTTTTTCTTGGTTAGAAAATGTTTAGAACAAAATATTTTACTTTGTGTGAAGTGTTAAGGTATTAGTTAATTTAGTTATTAATTAATAATGGCATTTATTTATTTATATATTTAATAATTGTCTATTACCGGTTTCAGCATTTTATGCATTATCAAAGAGCGAAACATATATATATATATATATATATATATATATATATATATATATATATATATATATATATATATATATATATATATATATATATATATATATATATATACATATATATATATATATATATAAATATGTATATATATATATAAATATGTATATATATATGTATATATATATATAAATATGTACATAGATACGTAAATACACTGCCATAGGCACACACCCGCACATACACACACACATATATAGGGGGAGCTGTGTCTATATATGTGTGCGTATGTGAATGTTCATCACATCAACATTATATTATATTTTATTACATTGTATTATACCATATTATATAACACTATATAGTTGTTTCATTTAATATAAACGAACAGAAAAGGAAGAAAAAAGATAAAATGAAAGAAAGAAAGGAAAATATGGAACAGAACGCGCCAAGTCGAACGAATTGTTTATTACGTTCAGTAGATCGCTTGCTTACAAAGCAGGAAGTATATTTATGTATATATTGATTCGTCTGTATTAAACGTTGAATATAATAAAATATAAAAATAAAATAGATAAAGGAATATTGGAAATAATCAATAATTACATTCACAGTAGAAGTAAGAAAATGTTATTTAAGCTTCCGAAACATTCGGAATATTTTGGCAGATATTATATTAGACTTCCTGAAGAAAGCACCAGTTATGCCTACTAATATTACTCTATATAGCTGAATCTGAGATCTTCACATTACACATCTTTCTCTTTGTCTACTAAGATAGGATTAATGTGTATTTATCTGTGTGGGGGCCCTTGTTTATGACATTGTATGTGTCTTTGTAAGCGTATATCTTTGTTTGATTGCGTATATATTCTTAATGTGTGTATACTACTTTTGAAAATAACGTAGAACAATTGTAAAAAATTATTGGCAAATATGAAGAAAATAATAAGGTAAGAAATCATAAATATTCCCATACATCAGCAGCCAAGAAGACACAACGTATTCTTTAGTTTTGATTTACTTCTCTTATTATTCCCAAGTGAGATATATCTTAATAGCATTCTTATATAAAAGATGTATAGTCCATTGGCGCTAGGTTAAAGATGTAAGATAGAGAGCTTTGTTTGTAATAAAAAAGTATATATTTTTTATTACTCTTACATTAAGCTAAGCTTCGAAAAGTTTTTTTTATTCCTCATAGAGATGTTGTCTGTTAAACAATAGCCGAAGAGTGTTCGTTTCTATAAACACCGATTTGATCAGACTTTGTTCATTTTTTCCAAGCATTCCACATTTAATTTTGAAATTGAACTGATATAGATGAGAAAATCTCTTTTTATTTTCAGTATTTTCCTATCTAAGGCACTTACAGCCAATTCTTAATTGCATCTAACAATTTATATTTACACTGTTTATATGCAGAAATAGCACATTGAAATCAATTAGTGTTTCTTTAAAATTAAAATCCGACACCCATGGTCTGCATCAGCAATAATTCATTTCCTCTACAGTTATTTCTGAGAATCTTTTCGGCCATTTATGTGCGACAAAGTTTCAGACGCTTTCGTTTTGTATTTTACTAGCTAACAGTCCGTCATCTGAAACATACAGAGTCAAACTTTGCATCCTGTATAAATAAATATAAAAAAAAATAAATCTAGATTGATTTTGTTTACTTGAATTTCATCGATTCGTAAATATCGATTCATGGAAATCTAATTCATTGTCATCTTTTATATTTATTTGTGTCTAAATTTTCGTCAAACACTTGCGATGTTCTCACTTACAACATTCAACTGCAATGATGCTGTGTAAATACCAATGCCTTAGGGATGATCCGAAAGCGGTTTAATCCTGAAATATGAAAAGCGAGAGCTTATTTAATAATTTACCTTTAAGGGTTAAATCGACCTTCTAGGAATAAATTGTTTCATTTTCAACAAACTTCATAGAGCAAATATGTCACCAACATGAACTCGTTTGAAATAAATCATATTGGCTGACTTGCAACTATTTTAGGACACATTTTTAATATTTGAGTGGATAGAACGACAACTGGTTCTAATGACTCTTGGCAGTCATAACATAAAAGCGGAGATTCTAAGTGCCAATCAAATTTAACATAGTGAAATATATTTTGTTCAACTATAATATGTATAAAATTGTATATATATTTTCTAATTATTTCTGTACACTCGCAAACTAATCCCATATATATAGAGAAATGGGTGGGCTCCACCAGGTTTAAAATGCCCAAGTAACGGCGTATGCCACGACGGTGTGGTTCTCCAGGTCTCTCTCTCTCTCTCTCTCTCTCTCTCTCTCTCTCTCTCTCTCTCTCTCTCTCTCTCTCTCTCTCTCTCTCTCTCTCTCTCTCTCTCTCTCTCTCTCCCTCTCTCTCTCATATATATATATAACGAAGGAGGTGTTGTAAGGAACTAGATGGACCATAACGCACCAGAGTATGCAATACTTAGGGTAATAAAGTGGGTAATAGTAAAATGTTTAACCCCGACGGCAAAGCCCCAGCCGTTTCGACGGCTAGAAACGGCATGAGCTATGCCGTCGGGTTGAAAATTGTCCTATATATATATATTTTAATATAGATGAGATTCTACAGGACTAGAACTGTTTCATTCTTTAGAAATCATCAGGAATCTGGGTATCAAAAAATAAATATGGTATTTATAGGTCTCTTCAGGTGATAGGAGAGGGTAGGGAGTGGGATGGGTAGAGGTCATTGGTTGATATAACAGGGAATTCATGAAAAGCTAATTCTTTAAAGCTATAATTTATATTTAGAGTAACAAAGGCAGAAAGAATTCTATAAACAAGTTCAGAATGGGGTGCCACTCCTTATTTTGAAGTTTCTATTCAGCTAACAATGCTTATATTTCAGGTGTCTATAAGATCGTTGGGGGCTCAGTCATGGTTGATGGATTTAAAGAAAAGGGAAAATCTTTAAAAGCTAATTCTTTAAGGTTCTACTTAGAGTGACAAAGGCCTAGAGAATTCTATAGACCAGTTCAAAATATTGAGTGCCTATCATAGCATTATCTTCAAGATTCTCTTTAGCTATATTCCAAATGTCAACAGACACATTCACAAACACATACACTCAAACACACAAACGCGCACCCTCCCACATACATAGTGTAAACTCTAAGTTATATTATATATATATATATATATATATATATATATATATATATATATATATATATGCAAAAGTTTTATTTAAATTGTTGGGATACAACAAGTAAATATTTTTATAACTGATATAAAGCACTCGACAAATATTTGGAGTAGATATACGATATTAATAAATGGAAACTATATTTATAAAACCATATTTATTTCATTATATATATTTCAAGGATACCAAGTTACATTATGGTATGCCTTCATCAGACAAAATACCAATATATAACAGTTTTATAAATAGACATTGACGTACCCCTTTAAAAATTGACTGTTGTTTTTGGAGGCCATCAGGATAGTGATTTGTTTACTTTAGTAAGTCATAGTGTTAAGAGTAAGTAAAAAGATGGAGAGAGAGAGAGAAACGTGGAGAAAAGAAAGGGAGAGATATATAAAGAAAAAGAAGAAAGCAAAAAGAAAAGAGAACAGAGGAAATATAACGGGGAGATATCAAACCATCAGACAGAGAAAAAAAAAAAATATATATATATATATATAAACAAAAAAGAGATATAGGACGAAGGTAAACAGTTACAAAAGGATTTAATCCACGTATTAACAATTGTTTCATCAGAATTTCAGTCCATTATAGCTACACTATGTCATAAGGCAATCAACAAAGATACTGTGACATCCGAATTTTCAACACACATAGTTGAGATGACCTTAGGAAATGAAATAAGGGGTAGTAATGTAAGATAGAGGAACAGAGAGAGAGAGGGGCAAAAGAGAGGGAGAGAGAGAGAGAGAAAAGGGACGGAGGTAGGGAGAGAAAGAGAAAGAGATAGGGTGGTGTGAGAGGATTTGTATAGAATATAGTTAAGTTACAAGAAGGGAGGGGAGAAGGATTGTGTGCTAAAAGTTGTGATGAGTAGATGGAGAGATAAGGAAGATAGAATTTTAAGTGGCAGTTGGTAGTGGACAGGCAAAAGTTTTACCAGAGAATAGATGAAGGAAGAAAGTATTAAATTTCATATAGAGCCTATTTTTAGGAGTGTAAAATTGTTATTTAGGGTAGAAAAGTAGTGTTAAGATTTAGTTAAAGGTTTGAAGTGTGAGAATTTCGCTTTCAGTTTATGCTGGCAAAAGATTGACCTTTCAATTTTGTTGTTGAGTAGTTGGTGGCCTGAGCTTAGGATATGGAAGAGCTCATTATTACACAACGGGCACGTTTTCATCCCACTCCGGTATGGAGGAGCATGTGAGAGTTTGGTCCATTTAGGGTGTATTGTCGGTTACTCCCTTTTAAGTGCCAAATTTTGTCGGCGAGGGTCGTTATGTAACGGTGTTGGGGGTGCTTTATTGCGTAACGATGCGTGTACTAACGAGTTTTGAAGGTGTTTGCAGTGCTGTCTATGTAGTGCCAGGTTTGGTTGTCTGACTCAACGGAGCACCTGTACAGTAGGTTTGAATGCAAACATTCGTTATTCAATGGACAAGTCTCTGGAAGGTGGCAATTACAATTTCTGTTATGGGCAGTGGTGGAGTTATAGGTGGGCTGGGATGTGCGTGTGAGTGTGTTTTGTGCATACTGTTTGTTAGTGGGTGGTTGTGTATTAGGTGTATTATTGTGTTGAGTGATTGGGGTGTTGTTGTTACGGAGTTTTTTGGCGTTGAGCATCTTAATGTGTGCGTCTAGGTTTGGTGCAGTGGAATAAGATAGTCTAATTGTTTTGGTATTGAGTATACTACTATATTTATGTGAATTTGGAAAGTGTTTTCTTATAATTTTGTAGAATGTGGAAGGTAAGTTAGAGCTAATAGAAGAGTTAAACATAGGATTATACCAAATGTAAGATCTACTCCGTGTTCTGTTTTGCTTTGATGTTGCTGTTGTATTTGTGGTGTGGTTAGTATTAGGGGGTCTAGGTGCGTGTGTGCGGGTGTTTGTGGGGCGTTTGGCGTGTCTATGGTTATGTTTTTTATGGTTGTGTCGGTCTATGTATTCTAGTTTGTCGGTGTGGCCAGCCCGTTCTAATGCAGTGTTGTAATATTCAGCGTGTTGATCAAATATTTGTTGGTTAGATGAGAGGCGGGATATTCTAAGTGATATACTATGTGGCACGGAACTTATAATAGATAGTGGGTGGTTAGAGCTAGTGTGGATGTAGGTGAGGTTCTCATTGTTTTTGTGAAAGGGTGTGATAATTTGGGTGTTGAGGTTGAAGGTGGAATCTAGGAAGTTATCTACTTTGGTAATATATTTGTAGGTGATTTTAAGGCCAAGGCTATCCAGGGTTCTTCTAATGCGCTTACGGGTTCGCTCTATGTTTTGTTTATTCATGTTTTTAACTAATAGGAGAGCGTCATCTCTATATATTCCGCCTTGAAGCTAACTAAATTTATTATGTAAGGTGTGGCTATGTAAATACCAACAATACCCGTAACTTGTGCTGAGTCATTAGCGCCCATAGTTATCTCAAAGTTACCTATTCTATCCTTACGTACCCAAAAGTTATTTTCAAATTTAATTATCGTCTTTCTAGCTGCTAGGATAATGTTTATTTCGTCGTCGGTTAAGTCAGAGTTGGCTTTCGCAAATGCTAGTGCTTTGTTTAGAGTATCGGGTGATATGGAGGAATAATAGTCCTTAATGTCGAATTGTATAAAGTTAGAGGTATTTTTGTTATCTATACTATTAAACCATTTAATTGTGTCGCTAGTATTGTCCCAAAGTTTAATAACTAGTTTATTCCTTAATTGTATTATTATTCTATCTAAAATATGCTTGCTAATTTTACCTATGTCTGACTTAGAAGGGCATATTAATCTAATTGTAGTTTTATCTAGGAAATCTAATTTGTGGTCCTTAAGATTAAAGGTGGGGGTGAAAGTTGTCATGGGCTCAGTTCTATCTTCAAGTTCTAGACTTTTGACAATATGGTGTGCTTGTTTGTTGATGTTAAGTAGTGCTTGGTTATTGGTTTTCTTATATTTTTTATGTAATTGCTTCCGTATAAGGTTGTGGTAGGTATTAATGTCCATTGTGTACACGTTAGATGTTTTATCCGCTTTGACAATAATCCCGTTAGTAGTGCGCAGCTTGTTAAGAAAGGTATCCATGTCTTTATGAAGCTTATTGGTTTTAAACTTCTTATATTTAGTATTCATGACCATTTTAAGTAAGTCCTGTTCAAAGGCGTACAGTAGAGGGTTAGTGGGTGGGTTTTTACAGGAGTTGAACCCATATGTATTCTTTCCAGAGTTAGCGGAATAATCATTACGTCCTTTGTCAGTTTTCCATCTGACGCGGCGTATGAAATCGTTGGTGCGCTGGATCATTCCAAGAGTGTAATCCTTCCTTTTGGGTAAAGGTATATTCTTTAGGGACATACCGATGTAATGTTTTTCCATGTCCAAGGCGTAAGTTGAAGTGGTGGCTCAACCTGATAGGAGCATAAATTCAGTAATTAAGAATATTCCAAAGACTGGTAGAACAAGTTATGAGGAAAGTTATCAACATATATATATATATACACACATATATATACGTATAATATATATATATATATATATATATACACACACACACATATATATATATACATACACACATGTACATATATATATATACACACACACACACACATATATATATATATATATATATATATATACATATACACACACATATATATATATATATATATATATATATATACACATACACACATACATATACATACATACACACACATATATATACACATATTTATATACATATATTCACATATACACGTATGCACATATACATATATATATATGCATATACACACACACACACACACATATATATATATATATACACATACACAGACATACACACATACATAGATACAAACATATACACATACCTATATATAAATATATATATATATATATATATATATATATACACATACACATACATATACATATATATATACATATATATATATATACATATATACACATATACACATATACATATATATACATATACACATATACACACATATACAATTATATACACACACACACACATATATATATATATATATACACATATATACACAAATATTCACATACCTACATATATACATATATATATACGCATATATATACACACATATATACATATATATATATAGAGATAGTGATAAAATATAAGTCAATTGCATGAACTCATAATCCTTTATTTACTGCTATATATATTTCGATGATAGCCATTGAATGGCTATGACCTCATCAGGCAGTTAGTCAGTTCTTAGATATGCGAGCTCTGTGTTTATAGTGTTGATAGTATCAGAGCCTTGGGACATATGAGCTTGTTAAGAATAATTTAATGTTGTCAGCAGGAAGAGTCTTAATTCCCAGTGGTCAGTTTGTAGATGCTAGTAGGGTTGGTATTTGACCTCAAAGAGGCAGGTAGTGATGTAAAGTTCAAAACCGTCAGGCAAGATGACAATAGTTCACAAAAAAGCATTCTTGGTCAGCTATATATTCAATTAAGGTTAATAGTATGAAATAGATACTACAGGTCATTCTTAAATTGTATATATATATAAATATATATAGTAATAATAATAAATTTGAAGACTAAAATCCAAAGAGGGCTCGATAAGGATAAATATATATCAAATATATAAGAACCGTAGAGCAAATATTTATTAAAATAACAGATTAAAGTTTAAGCAAAGAATCGCTGCTTTCACCCGTAACGGGATCTTCTGAAACTAACAAAGTCAATCTGTAAACGCAGACGTCGATATTTCAAAAAACGTTGCAACCGGAGGAAGACAGGAAGATGATACTTTGGTTGGTGGAAACGTTCCCTGGCAAAGAACGGGAAAAAACGAATATAATATGTCATTAATAGGAGCGGTGAAAAACAATTACGCTCAAAGACAGAACCACGTTTATGGTATAAAAGAGGCCGTAGACTAATGGGGGCATATTTTACAGGTTATACATTTCTTATCTATACATGAGGGTCTTTGGAACGGGTATGTCTTGCTAATAAGTGGCCTTGTTCCTAGTTCTTTCTATTCTATTCCAAAATTTGCTCCTATACAAGGGGCAGGTCCCATTTATGTCTTGTATAGGAGCACATTTTGGAATAGAATAGAAAGAACTAGGAACAAGGCCAATAGAATAAACTCATGGTATGATAGCAATAAATACCAGAGTGTAATGTTCATCAATACAACCCCTAGAGGCGAACTAGCCTACAAATTTAGAAGGGCCCTAAATAAACATAAACTCAATATTAAGATAGTAGAAAGACCAGGTACCTCCGTAAAAACACTTATTAGCAAGACATACCCGTTCCAAAGACCCTCATGTATAGATAAGAAATGTATAACCTGTAAAATAAGCCCCCATATTAACTGTAAAACTAGAAATGTAGTGTATAGCATAAGATGTACTGAAGGACAATGTAGAAACAAAAATATAGTGTACATAGGTGAGACAGCTCGTAGTATAGGGGAACGAATAAATGAACACCGGCGAGACCTTCAAGATAATAAAGAATCATCTGTGCTCTACCAACATGCTAAGATAGAACACAGGGGTAAATTAGAGAACATAGAAATAAAAATAGAATCCACACACAGAAAAGATGCAATGTTTAGGCAAATTACAGAGGCAGTAAGCATAAAAGAATTACAACCAAAATTAAATAGAAAATATGAGTGGAACAGCAACATCACAACTTACAATTAAGGACAAAATGAAAACACACACACACATAGAACAAACAACCAACCAACAATAAATAAATAAATAAATAAATAAACAAATAGATAAATGAACACAAACACACACAGACACCCGGATGTGGCGCATGCGCAAACTGAGCACACAACACACACACAGAAACAAAATGGCGTAGGACAGAAGAAAGGAAAGGCACAGAAACAAAGAAAGGAATCCCCAGTCACTGAAGAGGTCACAGAGTGTGTGATGAAAGGACTATGACTATATATAAACAACTATCTGGTTGTGGAACCAACCAACCAACCAGAAATTTATAAGTTTGTAGATTTGTAAATTTATAAATTTATAAATATATAATAAATTGAAGTGAAAGTAACTGGTGCGTGTGTTTCTTATTGGTAACATGACCCTCCCAAAGTATAACAATATATATATATATATATATATATATATATATATATATATATATATATATATATATATATATATATATAAAGAAAAAGAGATGAAATCGAAAATGCAACTGGAGTCTTATTTTTGTAAAAAATATATATATTTATTTGGTTCCTTTACCGGTTTCGCAGTTCTTCTGCTTTTCAAAAGGTGAGTTGAGATGGAGGGTCTGTGGTTTTTCTCACATCTGTCAGAAAAACCACAGACCCTCCATCTCAACTCACCTTTTGAAAAGCAGAAGAACTGCGATACCGGTAAAGGAACCAAATAAATATATATATTTTGAAAAAAAATAAGACTCCAGTTGCATTTTCGATTTCATCTCTCTTTCTTTATACTTTCACTCGTGTAGGACACCTCGGTTATTTTTCATTTTGTAAAAAAAACCTCACTTTCTAATATATATATATATATATATATATTTGTTAGTTTCAGAAGATCCCGTTAAGGGTGAAAGCAGCGATTCTTTGCTTAAACTTTAATCTGTTATTTTAATAAATATATATATATATATATATATAAATATACATACACACACACACACACACATATATATATATATATATATATATATATATATATATATATATATATATATATATATATATATATTTTTATATATATATATACATATACATATATTTATATATATATATATATATAAATGAAAAGTATAGAAATTGTTGTAGCGAGAATCTAATACACACATATACATACATATACGCACACATATACATATATATATATATATATATACAAATAAGTACTCATAAATATACGCATATACACAGTCACATAAAAACAGCTCTACAGGCAGAAAATGCTGATAGGTAAGTGGTACTCACATAACCATAGTGGCCGTATTTCAGGTTGAGGAGGGGTGGGGTGGGGTGGGAATTAGGTAGAGAGGTTAAAAGGAGGAAGTCGTTTTTAGCCATCGGGCATTAACACTGGCTTAATTTATCTGAAAGTTGCAAAGTTCTTGTGCATGCAGTTCGGGCAGTATTCAGAGAGTTCGTTCAGTAGCGGGCCCTTGGCGAATAAAATTTCATAGCTCTCTGAGATACAAAGTTTACAGCCCTTGTGTCCTCCGTTGTAAGAGCGCGCTTTCTGGAGTATTTTCCATTTAAGCGTGAAGGGGGTGAAGTTTATTTTGAGGTCCCAAACATAGGAGGCGAGTGTTGTCTGGTTTGATTT
>OZ024741.1:99871035-99878535 GCA_964016885.1 Eledone cirrhosa
GGTAGTGATATATATAATGTAATGCACACTACAAAACCATGAGATATCTATAAGTTTCTCGGGTAATTTGAAACACTGATGCAACAGATTCATGTTATGTAAAGGTACGATATTAAATCTATCAAGTGACTGCCTGAAGAATGTATTATATTACATTGGATGAATTAAGGAAATAAATCATACAAACTCATTGTACTTTTCGATATAAATTGTATCCCTATTTACCAACTATGTACAGTTGACTCTCTTGCCATTAGAGTAGATTTGTTAACTTATGTTTTATGTATCATACCGGATATATCAGCAAAATTATGCAAACTTTAGATTCAAATTCGAACTTCTGTATCTCAGGGATGCTTAAAAATATCTTAATTGAGTTGTCAGGGGTCTTTCTACAACCATTTGACTCTGCTTTGAGCAAGGTATATGTTGCTTACCTTCCAAGCTAACCAGAAGAATGTGTGATGAAGTTGATCATGGACGAAAATGAGATTTTCATACATAATAAACCATAGATCAGTATTGGGTGTTCATAAATGATTGGAATAAAGTTTGAATTGAAGCCGAACGTTCTGTTCCAAATTGTCAGATACAAGGCTTGCCGAAATCCCACCTATTAGGTATCAATAGTTGCTCCTCTTTTGGCAATGACTTCCTCAAGCCTGTTTCTGACTGCACCACAAACTTTCTTAATGAATTCCTCGTCAATGTCTTCCTCCGAAGTCCTACGGCTGGAGATTGTGAGGGCTTGCAGGTTACTTTGGGACCTCTCAGAAGCTTCTCTGACGAGTTCATTCCAGATGCTGAAGATTAATGGTTCAAATCAGGTAATGAATGGGCCATGTATCCATATCCCCAAACCTGTTCCCAAACTCATCCCTCAAAAATTCTTTAGCGAGAAGGAGCTCCAACATGCTGGAATGTAAACTTGAAATCTTTAGCGATCTTATTGGGGTTTTCCTCGTTTCTTGCCTCAAGATATTCAGAAAGAATCCAAAACCTGAACATAATAAACCCCCTGTCAGTCTCTCAGCTTTCTCAATTATGATCAATGGCATCTTTTTGCCATCACAGGGCACGCATGCGAACATTATCAATTTGGTAGGGTTTTTTCACCCGACAATGACATTTTTGCCTCCCTCGTGAAGATCTGAAACCAGGACGCGGCTGTTGCGTCTGTTTGTGTGCGCATCATTGGTGAAATTCTTCTCATTTGTGTAACAGATCGCTCCAGGTTTATGCTTCACTTTGTTGAAGATGATCTTCCCCCTCTCCAACCTTCTAACCATTTGTCCTGGAGTTACAAGGTGCCTCAGATGTTTCACGTACAATTTCATTTTCAGGTCTTCTGTCACTGATCTTAGAACTGTTATAGCTGAAACTCATCCTCATGTGCCAAGCGCCTTATGGATTGAGTTGGATCGCTTCTTATTGATCTCTTCAGCTCCAGATTGAAATGATGATCCCTCTTGTGGTTATGACCTCCTGATCCAATTTTCTTCTCCACTATTCCCTCTTTCTTAAATTTGTTCACAATTTTTTTGATGGTTCTTGAATGGACTTTGAAGATGCGGGTCCCACGCATCCCTCCTCGCTGACCTCGATACTTGTATCCGAGCAGCAGCCGAGGAGTTATGCAATGTCAAGTTTGACGACATTGGATGGCAACAGGCCACTTTACCTGTCAGGTATGGCGGCCTGGCCCCTCCGGTCACCGATCTCACTGGCTTTGCCTGCGTATCTTTCGTTGGTAACCTCGTGCCGCGTCCTCGTCAGCAGGGTTCTTCAACACACAATACAACCCTCTGTGTTCAGAGAACGTGAGGCTGCCTGTGAGACGTGGGACCGACTTAGCCCAGTAGATGTCCCTCCTCCTTCTCCCCCTGCTGATGTCAAGTCCCCCCAAAACACTTGGGATGCCATCCAGTGCAGCCTGGCCTCAGACAGGCTCACGCGCCAGCTCGACCAGCACCACACTGCCTGTTTTCGTGCGGCCTCCAAACCCCACAGTGATGCCTGTGTCCATGCCCTGCCCTCCTTCTCCACTTGCACGTAGCTAGACAATAATAGCCTGCGAATCGGCGTTTCCTTGAGGCTCGGTCTCCGTATCTGCGAGCCACACAAATGTCGCTGCGGATCCACCGTGGACTCTTTCGGACATCACCCGCTTTCCTGTCGCCACAGTGCCGGCCGGCTTCCAAGCCATGCTGCTCTCAACGAGATCATAAAGCATGGCTTGGACGCTGCAGGCTTCCCTTCTCAGCTCGAGCCGGTGGGGCTGGACCGAGGGGCGGCAAAAGGCCAGATGGCATGACCATCTTCCCGTTGCACGGTGGCAAACCCCTCGTCTGGGATTCCACTTGCACTGACATTTTCTGCAGCTGCAACCTGGTGTAGTCTGTGACTAACCCAGGATCTGCTGCACGTCGAGCTGAGGAGGACAAAGTCCTCAAATACCGGTGGCTCTCCAACAGATTTGCGGTTGTACCCTTGGCAGTGGAGACTTCTGGTGACCTGGGCTCCAGGGCCACCTCCCTACCCACCACCATATGCGCTGAACTGGCCAGCCGCAAGTGTGAGCCCCGCGAGTTGGAGTGGCTTTTCCAGAGCGTCCCCCTTGCCGTCCTCCTGGACAACGCGTTCTCCATTCTGCCCGCCGGGGCTGTGTGTGTGTGCCACGTATTATTCCACTGAATCAAGTTTTTAAAGTTAACCAATATATCTATCTTTGGACAAGTTATTGAGTATATAGTACTTGGTAGCTGTCAGTAAGAGATACATTTCTGAGACAGGAAACTACACCAAACGAATTCTACTGTTGTAAAGAATTTGCCAGATATATCTAAACACAACCAATTTTTCTCACTTTGTTTTAATGTATTAAAGCAACGAGAACCATACTTTTTCCATGAGCATTCCAGTATTCCGTGATTGTTCTAACCTGTTAATGTTAAATCTATTTCTGAGTTAACGTTTTTGTTACCTTATTTCTGAAGCCATATTCGACAACACAAAAGACAATTCATTTTGCAGAAGCAGACTCTAGAAAGTCGTAAAAGCGAAAGTTAAGCTAATGTATTATATTCTGTATAAAAAGAAACAATCATTAGTCTACTACGTCTGGTATTTAACTGGAAATTCATCAATGTATGAATGGCCCAAAATGGATTCAGAGTTAAAGAGTAAAAGACACATTCTAAGAAATGCAAGCAACATAAATTATCTGTTCACAGCAGAATGATGCCTAATCCTCCAAACCTTACGTGAAAACCGCCATTTAAACACTATATGCTAAATATTCGGGAAAGACAAATATTTCGAGACATACCATTCACAGAACAAGTAGGTACCACCTTCAGCAGATTACCCTTAGTATATAAATTATGACAATAAAAACATAATACTGACCATAGATATTCATAGATAAAAATTATGATAAATTTGTACAACTAGTTTAGTGTGAGGTGTAAAACTCAACATTTCAAACATTTGTCCTTTTGGTTGATAAAAACATTATTCAAGTAATAGAATCAATAAATTTAACCATAGCAGAATTTGAACTCAATTTCTAAAAGAACAAATTCAAATAGTTTTAGCATAATGCTGGGCGTGCTCTTTCAATACCTGCTTGCACAGCTCTTTGATATAAGAACTAATAGAGGGTTCAATAATTCCACAACCGAATATATCACAACAGTACCTTTAATGTTAGAGTAGTACACTTGAACTAAGATATTGACATTTGATTTCTCGATTGTCTTCTGTGAAACACCTCGGGAGAATTTACTTTCAATAAATATGCTTATATACAGACACACAGACAGACAATAAGGCAGACTGGCAAACACACATATGCAGTTGTTATTGCTGGTGTTCTCTTGTGGCTAAATATATATATATATATATATATATAGTTTTTGTGTTGTTGTGGTAGTTATGGCGGTTTTATTATTGTTGTGTCTATTTATCTCTTTTGTGTTATATATATATATATATAACACAAAAGAGATAAATAGACACAACAATAATAAAACCGCAACAACTACCACAACAACACAAAAACTATATATATATATATATATATAGTTATGTAATAAACAACATAAGGCAATTATTCCATTTACCAGTGGTTTCTTAAAAGCAAAAGATTTTGCTTTCAATACTCAGAATGAAAAAATCCTGGTCTGTTTATAGAATTTGGATTTTAAAAACAGGTTTTTAAAATCCAAATTCAATAAACCGACCACTGGTAAATGGAATAATTGCCTTATGTTGTTTATTACATAACTATTAAGCTCTGTTACCTACATAGAGCACTCTTTTTTCCTGGACTTTTCCGACGGAATTACTTCATATATATATATATATATATATATATATATATATATATATTATTTTTATGTAGTTGTGATAGTTGTTGCGGTTTTATTATTGTTGTGTGTATTTATGTCTTTTGTGTTTTTGTGTATATTATTGATGGCTTTGTTTCGCTCCTTCTGCAGTGATTGAACTGACCTAAATTTTAAAAAAATACCACATATTTCTTCTTCTTCTTCTTCTTCTTCTTCTTCTTCTTCTTCTTCTTCTTCTTCTTCTTCTTCTTCTTCTTCTTCTTCTTCTTCTTCTTCTTCTTCTTCTTCTTCTTCTTCTTCTTCTTCTTCTTCTTCTTCTTCTTCTTCTTCTTCTTCTTCTTCTTCTTCTTCTTCTTCTTCTTCCTGGGAGGGAAATGCTACCCTTTAATATAGGTTTATCATTATTTTGTTGGCGGTAGAGTAGGGTGTGTGTTATTTGTGCAGCAGATCGAACTATATCTTTGAAGCTTTCCCATTGGCTTATTTTAATATTGTTAGTGCTGTTTTCCTATAGACTCTGCTTTGTTTATTAAAATTACCAGTTATTTGTTTTAGAATTTAAAGAAAATACTAGTTTATTAATCAATGTAAAGTACTGTTACATATTGAGCAGTACCTAAGAAAAGAAAAACTATTAAAGGGAACAGAAAAGAAAAGGATATAACAATGAAATAAAGGGAGAGGTGTGGGACAGTCACCACCATCTAGGTTGAGCCGTGCCTCAGCCGCGCTCCACCAAAAAAACGGCAAACGCATTACCGCGAACGACCAAAGACACACACTGCAAAATTCAACCTACACCACGGAGCTCCCTCCTCAAACGGGATGCCGTCTTTCTGGGGGAAATCAGCAATACACACACCTACACACACATAAAAAACACACACACACATACACACAGACACATACACACACAAACATACACACACACATATATATATATTATATATATATATATATATGAATAAAAAGTAACCATGATTAAATTTGATTAAATCATTTAATTGATTGACAAACGTTTCGATTAACATAACAGAAATATTCATTCCTCATATATTAATCTCATCAGAATCTATGAAAGAACATTTATATTTACCAACGTATGTCCAGAAGACATGTACAAAAAAAAATTATTTTGTTATTTAATTTTTATTCATTTATATACCTGCTCTGTAATATTGTAAAACTACTGTGATTGGACTAACTTCTGAACTGTCTTACTGTTGAATATAAAATCATATTTCAGCTCAGAAATGTTCTTTGCTTTTATTTGGTTGCATTATCAACTCATCTAAACTCTTATATAAATATATGATCAAATATATATATAAGTGTATCAATGACGACGGACCAAACACCGATCTTTAGAATTTGATTCATGTCATGTAACGCCAACTTATACATTTTCTAATTTTATATCGCTTTCTAATGATTTTGATATTACACATTCTACTGAATACTATATTCACTTGATTTTGATTGAGTAGTATTTGTAATATTTGTAATGTTATTCAACTGTACTGTGAGAAAACCGTTAGTGTTATAGTTTAATATATTTGATTGCCTGTATATGAATATGAATGAAGTTATAATACTGTCCTCTCAGATTGTCATAAGTTGTATGGATTAGTAATTGAATCGACAACAATACATGTTAATATATTTTATAAAAAATAGATCACGACAGATTTGATACTCTAATTACAGATAGATCGAAGTATTTGGTTTCCCACATCATTTCATCTATCAAACCCCCCCTTGAGAGCTGTAACAGTGATTTCTAGCCGGATATTATAACGCAGCCAAAACAGTGTTAAGGCACAAGTAATTTATTCACGAAGCTAACTGCCAAAAATTCGTTACATATGCAAACTGGTCTATCCATTTTATTTAAGCTCTAATTAATAGTGAGTTTATAATCAATGCCCGTGGATATATTGTTTATAAAGTCAACAGGTTCAAACGAATTTATATATTCAGTATTGGCTAAAATGTGTAGATATACTAAGGACCAGTGAAGCAAAACACTGTTAACGCAGGAATAATATTAAACTTCTCGCTGTGAAATAGAATAAAATACATCAAGATTAGGATTTGAATTTTTACTAAAACTCAGTACCATATGGGGTGTTAAATTCTCGCTTCTAATTCATTGTCATAGCGACACTACATAGAAGTGATCAAAATCATGTTACCTACGCTGGGATATAACATTGTGTGTTATATCCTAGCGTAGGTAACATGATTTTGATTTGGTGGCATGTTGATTATAATAAACCAAAATACTATAGTATGTTAGTTTATTACACTGGTATATATTTTATCAACAGGGAAAGAATCAAAAGCAGGCGCAAACCCCAAATTATATCCAGATCAAACAGCTCCGCCTCTGGAAATGTTCCTCCTTTCCTTAACATTATCGAGGCTCGGAAATAGGGACATGAACATTGCACTTCCTCCCTCAACTAAGCCAAAAGTAAATAAAATCTCTACCGCCGATATTAAAAAGAAAAATATTTCATATGTATTAGTTTCTATTGGTTTAAAGTTGATACTCTATCCGTTAGTAAGCCACAGTACATCACTGGAATGTAGTGGTTACTTAATTGCAAACCATCCATGATCAAGCAGATATATGGTCAAAGCCATTCCAGTATAAATATCCGTCTTAAAACTCAGAATTTGAAATGAATGAAATATTTCTAAATGTTAATATTTCAAATTAATATGAATTATTCAAAACTTGAAATCTACAATATAACGACGTTTATGTATTTATATTTTATCTATTCCGGTGACTTACAAAAAAAAGAAAAACATAATTAAAGCAGAGGGAATATTAACCAGAATTTGTTAAGCGTTTGGGTGATTGTGTTCACGTTTTAGTTTTTGCTAGAGCACTGATTGTTGTATTTAGTTATATGGCTCATGCATAAAAAATACAGCATACAAGTCTATTTCAGCGAATATATCATACCTACAACATAATGACATGTATGTTAAAAAAACCCAAAACAATTAGGGGTATTGGAAATAATGGTTTCTTATATAGGCAGAAGGCCAGCAATTTTGGAAGGAGGGGAAAGTCGATTAAATCGACCCAGTGCATTACTGGTACTTTATTTTATCAACCTCGTAAGGATGAAAG
>OZ024741.1:99881035-99921035 GCA_964016885.1 Eledone cirrhosa
AAATTAAATCATTCTTTGATTCATGTAACTTTCAATGTAGCTTGTCCAAATGAGTGGGAACACTGAACGCTTATTTTGAGTACTTGAGTGATAAATCTCTCAAATAATTCCTTCGGTTTCTTTTTCCTCGCTAGATTTAAATAACGCAAATCTCAAGAGGCCGTTGATTTCCACTTCACATAATTTTCCCTGCACATGAAAAAAATAATTGATATTGGCAACAAATAAGTATGCTTCGAAATGTTTAAGTTGATTTGTTTTAAATATTAAATAATAAATGAATCATGTTACATATATTATTTTGCAAATTCCGGTTTGCTGTTTTGAGGCAGTTTACATTTCAGATAGCTTCCTGCAATATGTTTAGGCTATTGCAATCATCAATGCATAATTCTATATTTCCATTGACAAATATATTTCTATTTGAAACTGAAAGTCGCCAGATCTTCTTAACTTTTTCTCATATATAATATCTTAAGTCTTCACCTTTGAATATATATATATATATATATATAATATTAAGGATACTATTCATGGTTATGCATGAACTAAATCTGTTTATAGTTATATATATTTTAAACCCTAAACAGTGAGGGTCAGTAATTTATTACTACCAGTAACATAAATAGCTCAATGTAATAACATCAGTTGTTCTACAGAGCAGTTATATAGAATTCACAAGAATCAAAGCTATGTTCAAAGCATTTATTCACTTACAATTGTTTCATCCAAACCTAGGCTGGGAGTCTTCGGACCATTTTTCAATGTTTGTACACATAATTGACCTCCTTTCCAACGCAAGAGACATACAGATACATATGTATATATTGATGTACCGTGGTGTGACATATATTATATTATATTATTTCTGTATAGCAATTCAAATTCAAAATCAAAATCAAAATTAAAATTAAAACAAAATTAAAACAAAATTAAAATACATTCGGCAGTTAACATAGATAATGCAAGAGGATAGTTTGTTAGTCAGATGTAGTAGTTATTGTATGCGTTAGTTACACGTGGGGCATGCACGTGTGTCTCATTTATATATGATTATTGTGTGGCAGGGTGTTACATGTAATATAAGCACTTTAAGCGGGTAAGTAAGAGTATTATGGAGGTTGTAGTGGTAAGGTATATTTTGTATATAATAAAAAAGTAAGTGTGCAGAAAAATAAAAATAAAAAGGAGAAGCAAAAGAAAGTTATGGTTTTCGGATCCACCACCATTTTCACATTCAGGAAATGTAATATTATAGTTTATACATCCATCACATAATTAACAATGATTCCGTATTGGATGTTTGATGCATTAAATTAAATTATTTTAGCTTATTGCGGCTCAGTGTTCTTTAATTCAATTTTATAGAGTAGGTTGTTTCTGCTGCGAGAATTTACATCGGTTTATTATCCGGAAGTATGTGTGTAATTAAGGGGAGTTAATGCGTAAGGGGATGTAACTAGCTGATTTCCATAACTAAATTTATTGTTCTAACATACATTATAAGGTGTCTGAATTGAGTCCCTTATATAGACGGTTATATATTTATATTCAGTTTCCAATTTTAAATACAGTCTACTCCATCATGATGTACTAAAGGTATTTATACTAGGATGATTACTCCCTATCATAGAGTACTACAACTGAATATTCCATACAAAGAGCCATATCTTTATATCAAAGTTCTTTGCAAATGTATTCTACTCACAGAACATGTCAGGGGACCTATTAGAACTATGTCTACATAACCCCTGGTAAGTTCTGGAGCAGCGTATGGCTGTTTGCATGGCAAAACCAAATACATCTCTAGGGCAGACAAAAACATCCCTCATTTACAATGTCATTAATCTATCCATCAAGTTATACTTGTATATATAACTCACATACCATATACCATTGTATCACTATATAATTATAAGTAATTGAAAGTAATTATACTAAAAGTAGGTGTCCATGGGGATATTTCTAGGGTATAAAGTTATAGATAGATGGAATGATTTGTGTTGAGATAGGGTGGATCAGAGAGTGTGGAGTTGTGGTGTAAGGTGTGCCCTTGGGGTGTAGTGTTAGAAGTGGTGATGGGTTCAAGTCTGACATTGTTATATATTGGGTTTAAAGTTTTGGAAGGAGTGCCGGAATCGGTGCTGGCACGACGCAAACACTCCGATTTTTTTTATTAAGGAGGTTATGGTTTGAGAAGATTATAGTATGGGTCACTAGTAGACAGAGGTTACAGAATTTATTAGGTGGTTTGTACGATGCCGCCTTACCTATCACTTCCCATTTAAATGTATAATATCTATTTTTAGTTTTTAGATAGTGTATGTAGCTAGATAGTGAAGTGGAGTTGGCTAGACTGTGTTTTTTAAAGAATAGAGGTGTGAATTGTATCTGGTTTTGAAGCAGTTCGACATAGAGCCTATATAGGTTTCAGAAGAGTTGGTAGTTTATTTTTATTTTTCTACACACATACTTTTTTTTATTATATACAAAAAATACCTTACCACTACAAGCTCCATAATACTCTTACTTACCCGCTTAAAGGGCTTGTATTAAATGCAACACCCTGCCACACAATAATCATATATAAATGAGACACACATGCATGCTCCACATGTAACTAACGTATACAATAACTACTACATCTATTTGCATTATCTATGCTAACTGCCGAATGTATTTTAATTTTGTTTTAATTTTGTTTTAATTTTAATTTTGATTTTGATTTTAAATTTGAATTGCTATACAGAAATAATATAATATAATATATGTCAGTCCACTGTAAATCAATATATACATATGTATCTGTATGTCTCTTCCGTTGGAAAGGAGGTCAATTATGTGTACAAACATTGAAAAATGATCCGAAGACTCCCAGCCTAGGTTTGGATGAAACAATTGTAAGTGAATAAATGCTTTGAACATAGCTTTGATTCTTTGGAATTCTCTCTCTCTCTCTCTCTCTCTCTCTCTATATATATATATATATATATATATATATATATATATATATATATATATATATATATATATATATATATATATATATTAATATATATATATATATATATATTAATATATATATATATATATATATATATATATATATATATATATATATATATATATATATATATATATATATATATATATATATATTAAATTGTTAAACAATATTCAATGATTATGTCAAAGAATGAGTTTTACAGTAGATTGGAAGCACTCAACGGTACAATAATTTTCTGGAGTTATTAATATCAAAATATAAGTATTAATAAAAGAGATGTTATTTTTATCAATTACATTTTATTACACATAATTCGGATGTACAACAGTACATCCTCATCAGACAAAATATAATGATACATGACATACCTTGAGATGTTAAATGGTTAAGATTTAATCAAGGTAGTGATTAATCCGATAGAAAATTTTACTTATATCCTATCTATGTGAAAGTGCGAAAAGGTAATACATTCATTAGAGAATGTGTGAGTAAAAAAACGTTGCATACTGTAAGTGTTCTAAAATTTTAAAGTGTATGATACTACAATATATCTAGGAAAACGTCTCATGAATCATAACAGCCAGTGATAGCCACTGGAAAAAGATTTATAAGGAGGGAAAATAAAGTGTGTGTGTGTGTGTGTGGGGGGGGTCAACAGTTAAACGGTTAGATTTGAAAATATTTAATTTATAATATTAGGTGAAGACTCCAGATTTCAGGATTATTTGCTAGTTATTTATATATTATTTATATGAATTCGATAAGTGTGTTATCGTTTCTAAACTTCTGAATTGTGAGAATAACATTTAAAGGATTAAGCTGGCACATAAAGAATGAAATATTATAGTGTTGATCATTTACCCAAATATAAACTTTAACAAATATACCAACATATTAGGTATGTAAAGCTTTTGAAGTACTTATTGTTATACATATTTAAATAACTATTATGTATATAGGTATATATTAATGAGCCAGTATGTTTAAGGTAAATAATACCGACGAAGATAAAAATAAAATAATATGTTAAGGATAAATATATACATATGTATAACTGGGTGTAAATGTACTAATTATTCCTCAACCAAGATATCGACATATTATTAGATATAGTGATGTATATATATAGATATATATTAGGTATTATTAGTGTAGTATACTTTAGGTAAATGATAACAGTTATACTCTTATCAACGTGTTACATTTAAATATATATATACATATAAGAAAAACAAACAATGAGTGCATGTATAATATAGAGTTCAAAATAATGTCTATAATATTTTTTAGTTTGGATAGTTTCTCTATATTTGAATCATATATATAGAAATGTGGTAGGTATATTTAAAAATATTTAAAATATATAAAATACAATATATAACTACATATATATTATAATACATTATATTATAAATAAATAAATAAGAGATCGAAAGTACAGCGAAAAATTCACATTTATATATAAGTTTGAATCCGTCTCAAAATTTAGATTTTATAGTGCAGTAAGTATATTTAAAAGAAATATATGCTATATTATACTATAAATAATAGATCAAAAACTCATTAAACTTTGGAGTTATAGATAAGTTTCATAAAAACTTTTGGATTGGGTATTAAACTAAAATTTAAAAAAGATCACAAATGTATTAAAATTTCACAGTTAAATAAATTCCATAAATATGTAAGGATTAGGTATTGTACTAAATTATAGATAGAAATAATGAGTTAAAGAAATGATGGTGTTGATCAAAGTTAACAAATAATGTTGTGAGTATCAATGTTTAGGCATGTTAATTGAAATATTGTCATTCATTCTAACGTTGTTTTTTCTATAGATAGTTATAAAATAAAGCAATGTTAAAGGCCATTGATGTTTTTTTACTGTTGATTATATATTCCTGGTAACCCAGTTGTTATTGCTTCTTTCTTTCTCGTTTATGTGAGGCTAAAAAAGTGGACGTAGCTTTGTGGGGGCAATTAGAGAATAGTTCACTTTTTTTGTTAATTAGGGTCTCATAATTATTAATAATCAACAGGGTCTTAAAGACCATATGAGCTGTGATAAAGACGTGGATGATTTCTTCTTAGAGTTCGAGAATGAGCATTTATGGTTCGCGAAACGAAGTTTGAATGTGGACGCGGTTGATCCAATGTAATTGTATGTTTTATGGTCAGTTTGTTCGGTGCATTTATAAACCAAATTACTATCTAAACAATTATTTTGGAAAGGGCAATTATTTTTATTTCTACAATTACATTTTGGTTTAGTATCATTAATGTTAACTCTATTATTATGATCATTATGTTGGTTTTGTTTCAGGATTTTGGCGTTTAATTTGGCGATGTTTTGGGCCATGTTACTGGTTGTAGAATTTGCGAATTTAATGGTCTATTAAAAATGGAATGGTATTTATGTTGAGTAGGGAAAGAGGTGTCAAGAGCTTTAAAGAATAGTTTTGCAATTGATGTTTTAACTGCGACCGAAGCAGGGGGTGCGAACCATATGACTGGTTTGGATCTAGTTCGTATTCTCGATTTATTTAGCGTATGTGTGTTTGAGTTATAATTATTAGAGTTACTCTTATATATGTTATTATTATTTCTATTATTAAAGGTTAACTTTGCCTTTCATCCTTCCGGGTCGATAGAATAAAGTACCAGTAATGCATTGGGTAATTGCTGGCGTTGTGCCAAAAGAAGAAACAATTATTATTTCTATTATTATCATTAGGAATAATACTTAGATTGTTATTATCTACATATTCTATATTATTCATATATCCTGTTCTTTTTAACACGTTGTTGTAGTATTCACCATTTTTATCAAATATATCTTTATTAGCTGATATTTTATTAATACGTTTTTGCACACTATTTGTACATCCGAAATATGTATAATAAAATGTAATTGATAAAAAGAACATCTATTTTATTAATACTTATATTTTATATATATATATATATATATATATATATATATATATATATATTGGCACCCTTAACTCGCAGTTGGGTGCGGATGCATTCATGTATATATGTGTGTGTCCGCATGTATCTGTGTGTTTCTAAATATATATATATATATATATATATATATATATATATATATGTGTGTGTGTGTGTGTGTGTGTGTGTGTGTGTGTGTGTGTGTGTGTGTATATATATATATAAGTATATATATATATATGTTGTTGCAAAGACGTAGACAAACGTGGTGTGTCAGGGAGAAAAAGGAAAAGCCCGCCCGCCATAACAGCCCCCCTCCCCCAATAAAATCCAAACATATAACTACAAATATTCCCCTTCGATATAATCCCTCTCGACTCTGACGCACATTCCCTTCTTTCTCCACACCGCTTCCATTCACTCCTGGGGGATTCCCCTCGGATTTTTCGCAGTTCGGTCATTACAGTCTTCTTGATGGCTTCCACGACCGGAAAACGGGTCACCATGTCTCATCACCGCTGATGACTCTGACAAGCAAGTCTGGTTCATCATTCAGCAGCTTCAGGATCATCTTCGCGCAAATATGTCGCATGCTTCTGTAATAATCCTACCAAGCGCTGATGCGTTTCTTTCCCGGCTCACTTTTTTTGTGTCAAAAAGCCAGTCAATGATCGCCACCTACCATGGGCATCCCGGACTCAACATTGGTCTCAATCCTGCTTATTGAAGGACGTCCACTCATGGGGTCGACTTCCACGAACGCACGCCCCTATTTGAGCATTTTGAGACACAACACAAGGAAATCATGAATCTGACATCACCCCTTCCCTGTACGCTTGTTGCAGTATTCGGAATGCTTTTGTCGGAGTTTTCCTCATCCGAGCTACAAACTACAGGCTAAATTGACTAGCTGTTCACAAAAGCACGTGAAAAACAAAATGGCTTCAGAGAGCTGAGATCGCAGTTATATATTTCCCTGATATTACATCACACGGAGCAACCCACTAGCCCATACGTCACTCATGTTTCACAAAGTCCTTTTACAAAAACACACTAAAAATCACAATTACATACATAAGTAACCGTACTCACACACAGATGCACTCAGCCCCCCACCCCCTATATAATCACATATATATATTATTATATATATATATATATTTAAGGGCTATAAGTTACTGTGTTGTCTCGTCTCTTACTCAACTAGACAGCAGCAAGTCTCGTGACAAGCGCGAGGTTCGCGTTCGTGCATGCGCGTATATATATATATGCTTTTATATATATATATATATATATATGGCTATGTGTATGTGTATTCACACAATAAAAATCTAACTGCATGTAAACGAAACCTCGTGTTTGTTCATGAATATATATATATATATATATATATATAATAAAATATGGAGAAAAATACTGCAGGTAGCGCATGGATAACATGTAATAAAATGAGTCCCTCATCAGTGATTTGCCGACGATCATAGAAATTTCATTGCATTAAAAATCATATACCTCACGTCGGTGCAATATAACTAAAATAAGTTATTAGGACAATTAAAACGCGTAAAGCGAGTGAGACAGGAGAACAACAAAGAGTATAGCTAACCGTAGGGGAATGAAACCAGCTTCATAATTTTTCTGTTTAGCATAAGCTAGGTGAATATATGAGCGCTTTAGAAAAAAGACCTTACACGAACGAGGGCCATGTGAGAAGAGAGAAAAAATATAGCTTTCGTCGTGGACAGGATGAAGTGAAGAGAGGAGAAACAGTGAGTGAGTGAAAGTGTGAGGAAGAGTTAACTGACATGACAGAGGGGGCGAAAGAAAGTAGGAGAAACAGAGAGAATGGGGGAACAGTAAGAGAGAGAGAGAAAAACACAGAATCGCAGTTTGGGTAAATATATGTAATAAAATATGGAGAAAAATACTGCAGGTAGCGCATGGATAACATGTAATAAAATGAGTCCCTCATCAGTGATTTGCCGACGATATATATATAACGAAGGAAATGTGGTAAGTAACCAGGTGGACCATAACGCACCAAAGTACTCAATACTTAGGGTAGTAGAGTGGGTAATAGGAACGAGTAGGACTCCGACGGCTGAGCTCAAGCCGTTTCGACGGCTAATTCTGGACTAAAATGGTTCAGAATTAGCCGTCGGCGTCCTGCTCGTTCCTATATATATATATATATATATATATATATATATATAATATACATATATATAATATACATACATATATATAATACATACATATATATATATGTACATATATATATATGTATATATATATATATATATATATATATATATATATATATATATATATATATATATATATATAAAGTATACATACATATATATAATATACATACAAACATATATATATATATATATATATATATATATATACATATAGATATATATATATATTTAATATACATACATATACATATATATATATATAATATATATACATACATATATATATATATAATATACAGACATATATATATATATAATATATATGCATACATATATATATATAATATACATACATATATATAGATATAATATACATACATACATATATATATATATATATATATATATATATATATATATAAATGAAAATATATAAATGAAAAGTATAGAAATTATTGTAGCAAGAAGCCAACAGTAATCCATCATATATATATATGTATATATATATATATATATATATATATATATATATATATATATATATATATATATATATATATATATATGCATATATATATATATATATATATATATATATATATATATATATATATATATATATATATATATACATGTATATATATATACATATATATATATGTATATGTATATATATATATATATATACATATATATATATGTATATATATATATATGTATATATATATATATACATATATATAAATATGTATATATATATACATATATATATATTTATATATATGTACATATATATGCATATATACATATATAATATATATATATATATTGTTACAATCGCTTTCCTCTAGCCATGGGGCTTGGAGACATGAACCGAATGCTACCATTCTATTTTATATCAATGTGAACTGCTATTTCTAATACACATCTTTTCACCCCTGACAATTTGTGTGTGCCCACGTAAAATTTATAGATCAGTGGCTAGTTGAGAGATAGAGTCCTATCGGTTGCCAGTTAATCGCTTTACCGGATCGGTTGTCACAAACAGTCATGACCGGTGCGGGCCGGTGTTTGGATTATGTCGATCGATTGGTTATTGATTAGGCGATACCCGTTGATGAAGCCGCATAAGCCGATTGTGCATTGTTGCATAATATATGCAGACAGATGGTGCAGTGCCCCCTACTGCTGCAATAATACTGCAGAAACTCGAGTCCGGGAACCTTATAGGCACCCGTTTTACGTGTGTTGTGTTGAGGCAAATAACTATGTGTATACTCTGGTAATGTATCTTACATTACCCATTGAGTGCGCTGAGATACAACCGGGACTGGCATTGATAAATATGGTGGGTCCGTCAACCCTTATTATATATATATATATATATAATCCATGTGAATTTAAAATGTCTTGGGATAATTTCACGAACAGGACAGTTGGAGGGCGTCTCTGATGAATCAGACACCACGATTGCCCCTGGTAGAAGAAGAAGAAGAAGAAGAAGAAGAAGAAGAAGAAGAAGAAGAAGAAGAAGAAGAAGAAGAAGAAGAAGATGATGATGATGATGATGATGATGATGATGATGATGTTTGCGTATGTATGTATATGTATATATTTATATATATATATGAGTGTGTCCGCGTATTTCTTTTCAGATTAGGAAGGACACAGATGAGTAGAGAACAGCTGCAAAGATGTATGACTCAAAATGACGCCCCTTAAAATATTTGTTCATATTACGATCAACAACAATACTAACAACGCATTGGTAAATCAACTTACGAAGTAAAACAGATCCATGCGCATACACACACTCGAAGATATATGAATATGAACATACACATACTTTCATCAGTTCAGGCACATGTTCATATTTTGAATGGGCATATCTGAGAATGTATATGTAGTTGTTGTTCTCACTCTCTCTCTCTCTCTCTCCCCTCTCTCTCCCCCTCTCTCTCCCCCTCTCTGACTTTCCTATTGCGTGTCTCTCCCCTCTAGTTTTGTGCTTGAGTGCTTTATGTTGTAGAATTGATATATAATCAGGTGATCTCTTTTCTGTCGCGCCTCTAATTTACGAGGGCACATAAACAGTGATATACACGTAAACAGGTATATACACAGACACACACATGCACACACACACACACACACACACACTCACACACACACACACACATGCACACACACACACACACACACACACACACACACACACACATATATATATATATATATATATGTATATGTGTGTGTTTTTATGCAAAACACACACACACATACAGACCGAGGTGTTCATCATCATGAATACGTATCAAAAGGAGAAAGGGTTAGAAAGGAGTACGATTAGAATTATTGCAGGTATATTTTTTATGCAGTTCGGCGCAAGATTTTGAATTTCTGGACCTCGGAACGTTTGACAGCTACATTGTGACAATGCCCTTGTTTATTCCTCACAGCTGTTCCAATGTTCCTTAAAGAAATATATTTCGCTTATTCTCCTGGCTTTATACATGTTACGCATATCTCCTCTCTTCTGGTTGATCTTCGGATATCTGCACTGTTTCAGCAATTGAGATTCATTGATTAGCCAATAACATTTCATGATTTTTATAAGCAATTTCAAAAGCTGAAACCGTTGATGGCCTCTAATATTGAGCTGTATTGTCGTTCTCCAAAAGCTCATGCTGAAAATATGCACTACCATTTCCCCGGTTGAGCATTTTACGTGTAATACACAGGAAAATCATAGATCTCCTCTGAATATTTCGCCTATGAACACTGGAACAACATTACAAGTCTACCATTTAAATTTATGTTGAAGTTTGTTTAAAGCTCTGAGTAGAATTACTGCATATTGTCACATTGCTCTCTAAAAGAAAGCCATTTCAAGATACAGTGAAAAAAACAGAATTAAATTTATGGAAAAGTTTTAAGCTGAGAACCTTTCATCACCACCTCATAACTAACTACCATTACGACAAAGAGAAAAAATATATACTATGTTGTCCTGCTAGATTTAAGAAAACTTAGTTGATAATTTATCGAAGGTCAGTCGAAGTGTAAATAATATGATCATTTCTGCTGGACAGCTATTATGGTTCTACAAGTGTTTTTCTCGCATGCATATACTAGCCTATACACGAGAACACGTGCGTCATGCTTTCTATACATAAATCCTCGAGGGAGTGAGATATGCCAAACAGAATATGGGCATGTAAATAGGAAAAAGAGTGAACGAGATAAATGAGTGGGGCGAGAAAGAGATGGAGGGAGGGGGGAGAAAGAGAGAGAGAGAAAAAATGAAGGAGAAAAACAAAGTGAATAATATATACCCATATAGAAATGTTCTCAATAAAAACTATATTTAATAAAACGAAAGATAACTGTTTCTCACCTGCCGCCGGCTTCCAACAAGTACATACATTAAAAGAAGAAGTCATGCAGATCAACTGATAACTCAACAAAGAAAACAAACTTCGGTTTTATCTCCTCAAACAAGTCCTAATTTTAAATCACATTTCCCATATTTTAGATAAAAGATATCTGGAATATTGTTTTAAAGTCATTATCGCAGCATCAGCAACTGCTATAAAACGCAGCTAAAATGTAAAATATGATTTTGGTCCTTGGAGAGAACATTTACAGCCGCTGTTATATTTTTAATTAAGAATTTTGACAGGTGTGTATATAAGACGTATAAGCGCGAATCTAATGCTATATAAAGATGTAGGATTGCTTCTTCTACACACTTACACGTAATGTACACACACATACAAACACACACACTCACATACACACACAAAAACACACGCCCACAGACACCTACACCCAATATGAATATGTATTGATAAAGAAATCGGTTGAATGGAATGGAATATATATCTTCTGGAATTCTTATATACCCTATTTGTTTATTTATTTCTCGAACTACGTGTTCCCCAAAGTCCTTTGAAAGGAATTCTATATACCATCAACATTGTTGATATAAATAAATCAGTTATATTTCCTTGAAACCAATGTTGAATGCTGAGCAACAATAAGGAATATTTATGTATATGATCGAGATTTATATTTATTCTTTTTTTGCCAGTAGCAATGATAAGTGTGAAATATTATGCTTTAATATATACATGGAAACATAATTCCAGAGCTATATAAACACACTGAAACCGAAACATATATACAAGTATAGAAACACACATACATACATATTTAAATACATGGATATATATATTTATATATATATATATATATATATATATATATATATATATATATATATATATATATATATATATATATATATATATGAAAATATGGGTGAGTAGAATACTGCTGGTTGCACATGGATAACATGTTATAAAATGAGTCCCTCATCAGTGATTTACCAAACGATCATGGGTATTTCATCGCATTAAAAATCATATACCTCACGTTGGAGCGATAATAACTAAAATAAGTTATTAGGACAAAAGAAACGCGTAAAGCGAGTGAGACAAGTAAACAACACAGGGGGAAGCTAACCGAAGATGGAAATAAACATAAGCAACATAGTTATTCTTTCAGCATAAGCTGTGTGAATATATGAGCGAGTCAAGAAAACAGACCTTTCGCTAGTGAATCCGGTGTTAGAAAGAATGAAAACCGTTTTCCCAGCGAACGGGAGGAAGAAAGAAGGGAGAAACAGGGACTGAGTGAGTGGGAGTGCGAGGAAGAGGTCAGTAGAGAGAAAGAGTTAACTGACGTGGCAGAGGGGACGAAAGAAAGTAAGAGAGTAAGAGAGAACGAGGGAGCAGTAAGAGTGTAAGAGAGAAACACAGAATTGCAGTTGGGTAAATATATGAAAATATGGGTGAGTAGAATACTGCTGGTTGCACATGGATAACATGTTATAAAATGAGTCCCTCATCAGTGATTTACCAAACGATCATGGGTATTTCATCGCATTAAAAATCATATACCTCACGTTGGAGCGATAATAACTAAAATAAGTTATTAGGACAAAAGAAACGCGTAAAGCGAGTGAGACAAGTAAACAACACAGGGGGAAGCTAACCGAAGATGGAAATAAACACAAGCAACATAGTTATTCTTTCAGCATAAGCTGTGTGAATATATGAGCGAGTCAAGAAAACAGACCTTTCGCTAGTGAATCCGGTGTTAGAAAGAATGAAAACCGTTTTCCCAGCGAACGGGAGGAAGAAAGAAGGGAGAAACAGGGACTGAGTGAGTGGGAGTGCGAGGAAGAGGTCAGTAGAGAGAAAGAGTTAACTGACGTGGCAGAGGGGACGAAAGAAAGTAAGAGAGTAAGAGAGAACGAGGGAGCAGTAAGAGTGTAAGAGAGAAACACAGAATTGCAGTTTGGGTAAATATATGAAAATATGGGTGAGTAGAATACTATATATATATATATATTATATATATATGTTTCTATGTACATAAATATACGCATAAGCACATACAAACACACGCCAACATCACGCACACACACACACATACACATATATATGCATATATGTATATATGTTTGTATATATGCATACATAAATATGTGTGTATATGTATATATATAAGTGCATATATATATATATATGTGTGTGTGTAGATAAATTTGATGATCTCATAAAATAACATGAGACATGTCCCATCACGCAAATCCTTTACCTTGCCCTAAGCTATACACAGATGTTGTAGACAGCGTAATCAAATTCAATATATTACGTACTGTTGAAATATTTTCTGGACAGTAAATACTGACGAAACTATCTCGTTCAGCAAAATGTAAAGTTAATTGGTCATTCAGCATTACCTTCATAGTCATATTAACCCGCAGAAATGATAACCTTACCATAATTTCAAGGTCTTTCCTGTTTTTGTCATGCGGATATAAGTAATGTAATCCTCAAATGTCTAATATAGGGGTCTCCGTAACTGAGAATCAAAGAATATTCAAGAATATTACATGCATTCAGGTTATCTTGATTAAAACATCTGTCAAATGTTCAGGTACCACCACACACTGAGACAAGAATGTTCGTTTGATTAAAACCGGAATTACGTGGCAGAAGCTCTTACATTCGATGCTGGCATGACAAAATAGTTGTAGAAATTGGTATACATATCAAACACTATATTGATTTCTTCCGATAGGATATGATCAAATACTACAGAGATCACCATTCCCATTCATCCAGTAAATTTAAAATAATTGCAAATTAATTTTTAGCAATATCTCAGCTATATGACTAGATTAATAATCATGCCCCTCTATGATCAAGCAGACATTTGATTAAGTTTATATTTAACCATGCATATGTGTTATGAAATGTTTCCCAACCATAACCCTATAGTAATTTCCCCAGGCAGTTTTTGCTTGTGTACATAATTTTATTATACTGTGTAATCTTCCTTGATTGTATGATGCGACTTGGAGGCAATATGACTAATCAAACAGAAGATCGCGTGTTAAATATAATATTAACAGCCTTTGTATTTCTTACCTCGTATATATTTTAGAAATATTTGGTCTACAGGCTATATTTGAAAGCCAGTATCAGAATGAACGCTAAATATGTGATATACCGTACAGAAAATATAACTAAAGCTTCCGAAATTTGTCTCAGATAAATACATACATATTTGCTTCACTTTTCCTGAACAAGAGAGTCGCAACAATAATATACGAAAAATCCCATTCCGATTGTAACAAAATACTTAGAGAAATTATAACAATAAAGAAATAACAACACGAATGAGGAAGGTTGGGGGCTGAATCCGAATTGTAAGGCCCACTAGAAACACAGAAAAAAATGTTTCGCTCTGCCCAAGCAATTTGCTTGAAAATTCAGTTCATTTTTCTCCCCACGGCATACGGAGTCATCCAAATTTTTGAACTTCAAGAATGATAAGAGTTACTATGGTGATATTGAAATTCCGTGTTGTGGGAGCGATGGCAATGGTCAAAGAAATGTGTTTTATATTTATCAATCATCTAAGGAGAAGAAGGTTATACAGACGTATCTGAGATTAAAAAATATCTATCATTGATGCTGTTTAATCTAAACTAAGGACAGTGCATCCGACGGGAAATTTCGCTATTTGGTCGGAATGAAAAGTGGGTGCCTGAGCTTCTTTTATGAAGTTAAGTTTGGTGGCCATAAATTCTGATCCACTGAATTGCAAAGCACACACACGCACACACACACAACCATATGTATTTATATATAAAGATTCCTTTCCTACTATATCAAGAGTTAAACTCATATATTTCTGTGTTGTTTGCTTTGATTTTTCGTTTACTCTTTTCATATATATGTATACATATATGCATAGATATATGCATACATATACATGCATACATATATGCATACATATACATGCATACATATATGCATCTCATATATATGTATACATATGTGCATACATATATGCATACATATACATGCATACATATATGTATACATATACATGCATACATAGATACATACATTATTTCTTCTAATTTTGTAATTTGATATATAGCTTTGATTATCGAGATATTTTAAATATTTTGATTATTTTAGCTCTTTCGATCATCGAACAACACTGGTTAAAGTTGACACCACACACACACGCACACATGGGAAAAAAAAAACATATATATGTATATGTGTGTATCTCATTATTATATTGTCTCAAACTCCCCTATGGTCGAGTTAACCCGAAAGTGTACTAACTGCTATCTCTAGCAAATACGATATTAACATTCTGTCTACCTTACTACCCGCCTGTGACCTCTGTATCATGTATTAATTTCTCCTTCCACCTCTTGAGGTATTTTCACTTGCTACAATGGAAACAGTCCTTTTTCTTGAACGATGCATCACGTGTTAATTCCTCCTTGCGCCTATAGACATTTTCTCACTTGTTACAAAGGCGTCTGGGGAAGTCCTTTTCTCTGAGGTGTTCCTTGACAAGCTGATAGGCCTCCCAACGATGGTGCATTACTATAATGTACAAATGTTGCATATTGGTCAGCGAAACTGCGCAGTAGGGACTTTGAAGAAAAAATAGGTATATTTTTGTCTATTATTTCCTCTTATTTTGTAATTTTATATATATATATATATATATATATATATATATATATATATATATATAAAATTACAAAATAAGAGGAAATAATAGACAAAAATATACCTATATATATATATATATATATATATATATATATATATATATATATATATATATATATATATATATATACACGTTTGTGTGTGTTGTATATATATATATATATATATATATATATATATATATATATATATATATATATATACATACATATATATAAGTTTGAAGAATAACCAGAAAAAATATACCTAATTTTTCTTCGTAGTCTGGAGAAATTTAACTAAATAAATAATGAATTAAACGGATCTAAATTTAAAATGTAAGTTTGAAGAAATAATAAATAAATGCTTACCAATATTCGTCTAGCCTCGAATGTCGGCAATTTCATTTGTACTATGTGGAAATATATAATCGTTGCATTATCCATGAGGCTTTAAGTTTATCAAAAGTCTCCTTCAGTTAGGACCGATTTTTTTCCAAAGTGATCACTGCCAGTAACTAATTCGAAAGGGATGAAAAAAATGAATTTACTGGCCACCAGTCTACCCTTCACAACACTTCTATCTTGACCGCTAGCCACGTGATCATTTTCACCCCTCTAAAATTTTTTTCAGGACTAACAAGAAAAATTAGGTAAACTTTATCTGCCTGTTCTTGAAACTTATAATTATATATAGCTCAGATTAATGATTATTTATTTAATTCATCCATTGAGCCACATCGTTGAAGATCGACTACACTCATATAAGAATCTATGCTTATGTTTAAATATATATGTGTCCCTTATGACTTTATATATATATATATATTTATTAAAATAACAGATTAAAGTTTAAGCCAAGAATCGCTGCTTTCACCCTTAACGGAATCTTCTGTATATATATATATATATATATATATATATATATATATATATATATATATATATATATATATATATATATATATAACATTAGTGTCTGCCGTTCTGTTTATATGCCAACACAAGAGAAAGAATTACGGGGGCATTCTACTGATATGGCTTAAAGTGGCTGTTTGAATAGTTGCAAACGAATCGAATATTATTATGAATATATTCGAAAAACTAAGATTACATTTATTGTAGTCAGCCATGTAGAGTGAGAAAACTATTTCTTAGTTATTTGAATATGACAAAACCGGTCATTAATCGCTGGGATACATCAAGCTGATTGGCCTATCGATTGATATATTGATATGCAAATCTGGCCTATCAGTGGGTATGCTAATATGCAGATCTGACTGATCAGTCAGTCTGCTAATATGCAAATCAGACCGATCAGTTACTATATATTTCAGAAAATATATATTTTCATTAGTTCTGACAGTTGGCAGGTAAGCAATATATGGTACTGATGAAGGGTAATCACCCAGAAACATTAGTGTAGTGTCTGTCGTTCTGTTTATATGCAAACACAAGAGCAAGAATGACGGCTACATTCTACTGACATGGCTTAAAGAGGCTGTTTGCATAATTGCAAACGAATCGAATATTATTATCAATATTCGAAAAACTCAGATTACATTTATTGTATTCAGCCATGTAGAGCGATAAAATTATTTGTTATCTCTCTCTCTCTCTCTCTCTCTCTCTATATATATATATATATATATATATATATATATATATATATATATATATATATATATATATATAAGTGGCTGTCTCGTGTTCGAAGCACGAAGGCCAAAACATTTTACTTTACTTTTACTTCACATTTTAGTGTCTGTGTCTTCTGTGAACAACTAAACCTGCCCTGGTTTTGCAAATCAGATATTATCCTTCCCATAAATCCTTTCATCTTGCGTTAGATCACATGGTTCTTGATGCACTTTTGAGAGGATATTTTTCTACCTATTACTGTCAGCACTAACTTCCTCAAATTCTAATGTTTGTATTCCAATATGCTTGATATTAGTCTCCAATTTTCTTTGTATCGAAGAAGGGGTCTTAATCCGTTTCGCATTCCCGCTTGAAGATGGTTATATGTGAGTATTTATGGCTTATTTATGGTATTTTACAATGAGGTGCTACAAATAAAAATGTTCGTGATAGATTTAAAAAGATGGCATAAGTTCATATATAATGGCATAATAAAGCAGAAAGCTCATAATGTTGAGAAATTCGATATTAACACAATTTATAAATGATAATTGAAAACGTATCTAACAGAATATTTCAAGACTTGCTGTAATATGGGCCGAACGAATACTTTAGTAATTACGAACATCGGATAATATATATTAATATACGTTAGTTACACCGGAATGAAATGGAATGTGAACACAATGGTCAGTGACAACATTTTCTGGACCTCCAGACCAATCCAATAAAACATATATTTAATGTTCTAATTGTACCTACATGTGTTCATGTTTGTAGCGACCTTAACTATGGAAGGATATTCAAAATATAATCTAATATTTATGTTATTGAAACACATTCGGATGTTATGTTTCTCACGACCTTTAGTCCCTGAACGAAATTAAAGATATAATCGAAATATTTCATGCATGGAAACAAGCTCGACTGGTCCGCTTTCATCAACCTTAAGACAAAATGATACACTAAATGTAATCAAATAATGTGATGAAGAATTATAAATTTATACATCAAAATAGAAAGAGCATTTCCAAAATGTGGAATTACAACGTCTTAAGAGACTTTTAGTTGTGTTTTTTTCTTCAATATCCGTTAACTAGTTATATAAGTTGGCATTATATGTGCCGCTGAAAACTGCCAAATATTTTCTTTGAGACTGTTTTTTTTTTCACGTGTATGTTAATAATTAAATTCTATTATTTTTTTATGAAATCGAGAAACAATGGAAGTGTCATAATGAAATTAGAGTAAATTTAATTACAAAACTAGGTGTTTATATGGTGAACTGTAGACATATTTATTATACACAGACATATAAACATACACGCATACACACACACACATTTATATATATCAATTCGTGCACTTTTATGCTGACACATAAATACTGAGACACAAGCACACCTCCCCGATGCAAACGCACACATACATGTATGTATATATATGAATGTAAGTGTATGCATATAATAATCACACGATAAGTATTTTCATATTAAATAATTGTTTCTACTTTAGGCACAAGGCCAGCAATTACCCAGTGCATTACTGGTACTTTATTTTATCGACCCCGTAAGGATGAAAGGCAAAGTCAACCTCGGCGGGATTTGAACTCAGATCGTAAAGGGACGTAACTAATCAAATAATGTTAATATATGTAATATGAGTTAGCATCTATGGGGAAGAGTGTTATGAATGTGCTACACAAAATATATTATTATGTAGTTATTGTTCTTATTTTCTCCAAATTAGTTACTAATCATTTTACATTTACTAAGTTGGCACACGGATCATTGATGTCTTCTTCTTCTTCTTCTTCTTCTTCTTCTTCTTCTTCTTCTTCTTCTTCTTCTTCTTCTTCTTCTTCTTCTTCTCCTCCCTCCTCCTCTTTCTTCTTATTCTTCTTCTTCTTTAGGGCATCGAACACCATGCTTTGCAGTATAAAGTTACGGCTCTTTTCATTCTGAGTTCAAATCCCGCCGAGGTTAACTTTGCCTTTCATTCTTACGGGGTCGATAAAATAAAGTACCAGTAATGTATTGGTTAATTGCTGGCCTTGTGCCTAAACTAGAAACAATTATTATTATTATTATTACAGTTGCATTTATCTTGCTTTATGTTCATACGAGTTATCACCAAGTCACAACCAGTGACCTCAAGAGACAACAAGGTCCGCCTTGTTCAAGAAAGAACATACATACACACACATGCATCTTTAGGTGTTTAGATTTGTGATGTACTTATATTTACAGAATCTCCCTTAGTATATGGGAAGTTCCCATTAGTACTATCTTTTGTATTTCTCCTATACGCGGGTTTCCTGGGATTTGCGATAAATAATCATTAGACCCCTTAGGTATCATTCCTAGAGCGCCTACAACCACTGGTATTGTTTTAGTTCTCAATTTCCACATTTTTCCAATTTCTATCTCCAGGTCCTTATACTTGCTCAATTTTTCAAATGTTTTTATAGATACATTCTTGTCTATTGGAACAGACATATCAATTAGCAGGCATACCCTCTTTTTCAAGTCCTTCACTATTATATCAGGTCTATTTGCATCTATTTTTCGGTCTCTTTGGATGCCAAAGTTCCACAAGATTGAGATGTGGTCTTTTTCATGTATGGGGGTGGTTGATGCTCCCACCAATTCTTTAGATGGGGCTGGTTAAAATGCTTACACATTACCCAATGTATGTATTGTGCAGCTTTCTCATGCCTGTTTAGGTATTCGGTTGGAGCTATAGGACTGCACATTGAAATTATATGATCAATGGTCTCTGGTTGTTTTTTTACATACACGGTATAATGGGTTGCATCCATTTTTTTTATTATGTTGGCTTGGTAATCTTTTGTTGGCAGACACTGATCGTGTGCTGATATAATCAGTCCTTCAGTCTCCGATTTCAGTCCAGAGGATGCACACCACTGATGGGTTAAAGTTTTGTCAACATCAGGATTGTTAGCTCTTTCTGGGTATTTTCCATACAGAGGCTTTTCTTGCTATTTCTTAGCCTGTTTCTGTAGCAGTTCTTTCTTTGCAGTTAATTTTACCTGCTTTTCTTTATCTGTGGTTTTCATTTCAGCAGTAAATGGAACTTCTGAGATTTGTAGTCAATTACTGTATCTTTGTGCATCTTTTGTAATGGAGTATGATCTTTTGATGCTTTCGTGTTTTAAAACGAGTTTGATCATCTAAGGGAATCATGTGATTCCCTTAGATATGTAGATAATCCAATTGTTGCAGTTTTCAACGCAATATCTAACTGGATTAACCCACGTCCTCCTTCTTTCCTAGGGAGATATATTCTATCTTTATCTGCCTTAGGGTGATGCATTCTGTGCATGGTTAAGAATTTTCTAATTTTTGTATTGAGCCTACGGATCTCTGTGCTTGACTAGTTGATGACATTGTAACTGTAGGTTACTACTGGTATGGCGAGCATGTTTATGGCATTGATCCTATTCCTTGCATTCAATTCCGTTTTTAAGATTGCTCTTACTCTGCGGTAACATTCCTTCCTTATCCTTTCCCTCATTGTCGAGTGCTTGATTCAGTCTCCTTCACAAACACCTAGATATTTGTAAGTTTCATCTTGATCAAGTTCTCCCCCGATCAAGATTAATGTCTGAACTTCTCAGCAGCTTTTCTCTGGTGAACGTGGCTTTTTGCGCATTTGCTTAGTCCAAACTCTATTTTAATGTCATCACTGAACTGCTTCACAGTGGATAATAGCCCTTGCAATTGTTCATCATTTTTTGCAAATAGTTTCAAGTCATCCATGTAGAACAAGTGATTAATGGTTTTGTCATAGACTTTATATCCATGTTTTGTTTCATTGAGCATTTTACTTAATGGTATAAGTGTGATGCAGAATAAAAGCGGTGACAAAGAGTCACTCTGAAAAATTCCACAATTAATATTAACTTCTCCAGCTTCCAGTGATTTCTTTTCACTATCCAAAAGGAGTGTCGTTTTCCATGTCTTCACACTGAATAACAGGAACCTCCTGACAACGGGAGATATTTTGAAAATCTCTAAACATTTTTCAATCCAACTGTGTGGCAAACTATCGAATGCTTTTTTATAATCTATGCAAGCAATTGATAGATTTTTGTGTCTATTATGACAATCTTCCAGTATCATTTTGTTAACCAAAAGCTGATATTTACAGTCATATGAGCCTCGTTTACACCCTTTCTGCTCATTGGGAAATAGAGCATTTGTTATCAGTATTAATATTATTATTATTGGTCTAAGCGTACGTATCTTGCTCGCTCAGAGTAAGTCGCTTTATTTGCCTGTTACCCCCCCCCCCCCCCCCCACACACACCCCACCCCACCACCACCACACACACACACCCCAGCGATATGTCGGCTGTCGTGCGACAATGACGTAGAAGTTGAGAGGAGCGCTACTACAGCGAAATTAACACACATTGATAACACAAACACCACCACAAACAATGTAAACAAAGACACCAATGATACCAATAAGAACTCTAATTTTGAAAAAAATTGCAATAACAGCGACAACGAAAATACAGATAACAACGAAAATGCAGATAACAAAAATAAAATTAAAAATACAACAATATCAACACCACTAACATGAAAACAAATAGCGACAACATCAACTGCACCGAGAACAACGGTGGCTACAAATACAACAATGATAACAGCGACAGTGCTACCAACAACACCAACAAGAACAAGGACAACAACACCCCCAACGAAAACAAGAAGAACACTTTCGCTGCGGCAGCAGCAAAAAAGAGGCCATGCTTCAACATGGACTTCTCAAACAAAGATGAAAAGTTGGCCCAGGCATGGAAGCTCATCAAGCAAGAGCAAACCTAGCCCAACTTAACTGTCCCGGTAGAAGCTATTGAGGCAGTGGAGCGCAGAACGGTGCATTATCGATGCATCTCAGCACAAACCAAAAGGGCAGCTTTAATCCCACAATCAGATGTCGAAGTCGCGCTGAGGTGCATCAGAGAAGACACCCAATACATAGAGAGGGGCAGACAGTACGGCACCATTTCGGTGTTGTTCAAGTCAGAAGCCCTCGCTATGAAACACGCTATGAGTCCTTGCAAAACCAGCAAGGTCATAATGTACCCCTCCCACATGGGAAAAAGAACGGCCCGTCTCCGCATTCCCAGAATCCCACCAGGACTTGACATGTGGTGGCTTCTGGGATGTGTAATTGAGGAGGGGACGGATACCGTCCCTATAGAAGTGACCTGAACGGCCAGAGAGGACTGGTCCTGAGTTGACCTGGAGAACATTCTCCAGATCAGGCCCGAGAATGTGAAGACAATCCCGGACTACACCCGCCTTCAGAATGGGACGGTCATTCACATTATGACCGAAGGCAAAAAGCCGCAGTGTTTTGTTTGTGGGGAAAAAACCTATTTGCGAGCCTTCTGCCGTCAACTGCTGAAAGAGGCAAGGGTTCGAAAGGCTCCACTGCTGCCGACGCCGGGGCGAGGACCACAACCTACACCAGCACCGCCAAAACCACCAACAACAACACCAATAGAAAGACCACCACCAACATTGAACACACAGGGGGGAAACGAGGAAAGCTGTCAAATTCCCCCCCCCACCCACCCCCCTCCAAAAATACACGCACCAATAAAACCATTTAACATACATACAGAAACGCTTACAGACACAGACCCCTCATCTACCAGTAGTGTAAATGAGGGAAAACCAAAATCCCCCAAAATACAAAAAAGGAAACATAAAAAGAAAAAAAAAATCTCAAAAAAGCACAAAACCACCCACAATAAAATACGCAGACACCACCCACGCAAACATCTCTCCAATAACACCAACACCAGAATCCCCCAAACGCAAACAACCGAAACAGACGCAAGAACAAATATACACACAAACATCTGAAACCACAGACACCGCACTCACAACAAACACAGATACAACCGAAACAACACTACCAAAACCATCACCACCACAGCCACTCAAACAAATAAAATCACACCAATAAAACATACAAAACTTCGTGCTCGTCAGGAGTGCCAACAAGGAACTGATGGCCCTCGTAGCACGAAGTGAAAATATACAAAAAGAGGGGCAGATTTTTAACTCGAGCACATTTCGGGTGCCGGAAGATTTAGTCCTGGTGCGAATGTCGCTCGACATATTCAAAGAAATAGGAGACAGCTTTCCTCGAGACGTGGGAACACCGAACGTAAAACCCACTTCAAGACTTTTAAAGGGGTTCCCAAAATAAAACCCCACTAACGATGGAGGTCGAACAACTCGACCTTCACAAGAGCACGGAAGGTAAGTAAACCTTTCTCTCTCTCTGATTAACCTGCCAACATGGCCGTATTAATAGTAGGATGTTTAAATGTTCGAGGCCTGGGATCGTCCTGGAAGCAGGGTCACCTGCTCAACGACCTCAGGTCTGAAGACATAGATGTAATTACAGTCATCGAGACCAGGATTTACGACACGCGCGCACTAGCCCCCATTTTCGACGACTATCAGATCTTTGCATCTGTTAGCCGGCTGGGAATGGGAGGCGGGGTAGCAGTGCTGTTTAGGAAAAGCCTGGATCGCGAGGTAGGTCGATCTTCCGGGACCCGGACGGGAAGTTGGTGGTCCTGGACGTGAACAATAACGAAGGTGGTGCCTTTAGACTGGTGGCCGTCTATGCTCCTACTGGGGCAGGACGGCCGGACTTTTTAGACGCCTGGAAGCCTTTCTGGGTACGTCTCGCCCTTTACTGTTAGCGGGGGACTGGAACGGCATCTTAGACGCACAGTGAGACTGTGTGGGAGTATCCAATAGGAGCGGGGGGTGCAAAAGCCTCAAGAACCTGATCAGCCAGTTCCAACTGTCTGACAGATACCGACTAGATTTCCCTAATGCGCCAGTGTGGACCTGGGCTAACCGCATAGGGTCATCTAGATCGTATATAGACTGGATATTCATTAGGAAAATAGACAGAAATAGTGTAAGCTGTCCACGTTTTGAAACGGTCGCCTATTCAGATCACACGTTTGTAATCTGTATGGTCGACCTAGATAAGATGCGTAGGTTAGGACCTGGTTACTGGAAGCTAAACATGTCATTTCCGGCACGTAAGGCTTATAGGAACCAGGTCAACAATTTAGTTAAGAAAAAGTTGACAGGGGGAGTCGTCAACAGTAGATGGTGAGGGGGCTCTCAAAAGAGAGATTAGAGTAATGTCGATAGAGTTTAGCAAAGAAGTAGCGTTAGAGAAAAATAGAAAGGAGGGGGAGTTGGTAGATAAGTTAGACGAAGCTATTGGTAGTGGCATTGCAACTGACGTGCTAGCGGCGAGAATGGCATTAGACCATTTCTTCAATGCGAAACACGAAGGTTACATTGTCAGAGCTAAGGCGCGTGCTCTGAGAAACGAGGGAACCAAAGCTGTTCGATGGGCCCGCGTGGCAGAGGCGCAGCGTGGTAATAAAACCACGATTCGGTCTTTGACGGATCGAGACGGGCACGATCTGAACGATTCCATGATGATGTGTGAGGCCTTTCCCCAACATTTTGCTCGGTTGTTCGGGGAAGTGGCGGGTCAGAGATGGTGGCGGACTTCAGTCCCTACCTCAATGGCTTGCCGCAACTCTCGACGGCTGACGCTGGGCGCTGCGAAAGGTCAATTACTTCAGCCGAGATTCAGGAAGCCCTTGTCGGCTGCATGAGGCGCAAGTCACCCGGTTTGGATGGTCTGCCCTACGAGCTTTACGTAAATATGCCAGACTTGTTCTCCAATCTCCTCGAATACCTCTACTGCAACTGACAGCAAAACGGGAGTATTCCCAGTTCTGTGAGTAGGGGCGGAGTGACGCTGATAAGGAAAGACAAGAACAAGAGGGACACATTAGACAATTTCAGGCCCATAACTCTGCTCAACACAGAGTTTAAGATTTTGGCCAGGGTCTTAGTGAAGAGGTTGGCGCTTGTCGTCGGATATTTGGTTGGGGAGGCGCAAACTTGCGCAATCCCATCCAAGTCCATACACGACAACCTTCACCTAATGCGATACATCATAGAGAGGGTATGGTGTAAACCTGGCTTCGGTGGGGGCTCTCATCAATTTAGATCAATCGAAAGCATTCGATAGGGTCGACCATCGGTACCTGGAGGCTGTCCTCAAGGCGGCTGGCTTCGGCCCCGACATGAGAAGCTGGATCGCCGCAATGCACAGCGGCATCTGCTCGATGGTCAACATTAATAGCCACCTCTCGGAACCGTTTCAGGTCTCCCGATCGGTCCGACAAGGGTGCCCTCTCTCCCCCCTTCTGTACGTATTGACTCTCGAGCCTTTACTGCGGAAGCTGGAACTGTTGCAGGGCATCCCACTCGAGTCGGGACGCGGAAAGGCTGTGTCGGCTTATGCGGACGACATCACCGTGATGGTGTCGGACACCTCAGAAATCGAGGTGGTCGGCAACTTATTGGAGGAAAATGAAATGTTGACGGGAGCAAAACTTAACCCGGAAACGTCAGTGGACTTGCAACTCGGCACCTGGAGAGGCAATTCCATGCCGTCCGAGGCGTCGTTAGGCGCTGGACGGACGGACCGGTAAAGTTGCTAGGGGTTCGGTTCTGGCCAGTCCTCCAGGTGGATAAGAATTGGGACGAGGTGACGGGCAGGGTAGCCAGTCTCACCCAGAAATGGGCTGGGATGAAGTTATCACTGAAAGGTCGGGCGGAGGTGGCGAACGCGTACATCGCGTCCGTCATCTACTACCGTCTGACTGTCGTCCCTTTCCCCCGTTCGCGCCTCGCCATCTTGGAGCGGCTCCTCTTCAAATTCTTGTGGAGGGTTCAGGTTCCCTGGTGAGGCCCTCCATCTGCTGCCAGCACCCTCTACGTGGAGGGCTAGGCATGCCGTGGCTAATGATGCGCAGGCACGCGCTGAGGCTGCGGTATCTCCAGATATTCTGCCTAAACGGTGAACAGATGTGGTGGCCGTTTGTCAGACGGGCCTTTACGCAGCTCGTTACTTTGACTGAGCTGCAGTCCTGGGTCAAGAAGAGACCGAGACTGGGTGACTGGCATCTGGAATGTTGTCAGGAACTCACTGCCCTCTACCAGGCGGGCAATGTGGTCAGTGGAACTTCCACTCTCGAGTTCTATAGAGGATTAGTGGTTTGCAAGTGCGACGACGCACTCGGAGAGGCTCTGGGAGTCAACGAAGTCGAAAAAACCAGTCTGTACCGGAGGACTTTCGAGCCGGGGACGATGGATAATTTCCCAAAATCCCTCGTTTGGAAGTGCTACTGGGGGTACTGCCGGATCGAGATAAACTCTACGGGCACGAAAGTGCTGTCAGACGGACTTGACCGAGATGCGTCAGAGCGACGAAACCGTTCTGCAGGCACTTGTCGAGTGTCCGTACATCACTGACTTGTGGAGTTATGTTGAACAGCTGTTGTCGCGTGTAGAACGGATCCGGCTATCGGCCGAGTTCATAGTGAAGATCGCCCCGTCACGTTCTTTTGGCCAGGAAGGGCAGGCAATTTTCCTCTGTCTGGTGGCAGTAGCGAAAGAGGTTTTATGGTGGACGAGGTTGAAAGGACTGAAGACAGACACTTTTCTCTTCGGCCAATCCCTCATCAACTTTTTTCATGTTTCACTTGGAAAGGAAGGTGCCCCCCCCCCCCCAGTACATTTGGTGAAATGTGGGTGAATGTGGCGAGAATGGCCCGTGTGAGTGGGCCTACTCTGGTCATACGGCTGTAGGTAGGTAAATTTGAAGAGGAGAGGGTTTCCCTTCCAGGGTGCTCTCGAAGCGTCGGGTCGTTCAGGACTGGTGGGGTACGTGAGCGAACCCTAGGTGGTCATCCCTCCTATTGGGGAATTTTTTCTTGTTGTAAATTTATTGTTACTTTATTGTTACTCTGTTATTGTTACTTTGTTATTGTTATTCATATTGTTTACTCGATTTTTCTGTAAAACCCCAGTGTTCCAGTCTTTTGTATTGTCCCCTATATGTCGGCCCTTGTGGCCAATAAATGAAATCATTATTATCATAAGTAGTAGTAGTAGTAGTAGTAGTAATAGTAGTAGTAGTAATAGTAGTAGTAGTAGTTGTTGTTGTATTTGTTATGTTTTCCTTGCGTGCTGTCATTATATTTCCAAGCAGAACTCTGTGTCCCATGGGTGTATACAGTGTTGTGTTTGGCGTTGTTATTTCTAATTTTTATTCTATTATAATAAATCTTCGCAATTTTTGTTAATTGCCTATTAGTCCTAATTTCAGAATGTGGTATATAATTTTAAGTCTTTGTCTTTTAGGGTAAGTTTCACTGTCGCTCATTATCAGTAGAGGGTTGAACGCCATGCTTTGGAGCATAACGTTACGCCTCTTTATAGTCTGAGTTCAAATCCCGCCGAGGTTAACTTTGCCATTCATCCTTACGGGGTCGATAAAATAAAGTACCAGTAATGCACCGGGATAATTGTTGGCCTTGTTGCCAAAAATAAAAACAATTATATCCTATTACATTAGCAACACTCCATATTGCTTCAGTGTGGAGTGCGAAGTTGAATAGTTGTCTTACTTTACTCAGCTATTAGCAACTAATGTCCCTTTTTCTTTCGTTCCTTCTACCCCCCCTCTCCCTCTACACACACACACAGACATATATATATATAATAACTTTAATCTTTTATTTTAATAAATATTTGCTCTTCGGTATTTATATATATTCATATATATATATATTATCCTTATCGAGCCCTCTTCAGATTTTAGTCATCACATTTATTATTATTACTATTTATATATATATATGTGCGTTTGTTACTCTATTTACCATCTATAAGATCATAAACAACAACAACAACAACAACAATACAATAATAATATTAATATTAACAATTATTATTACTCTTGTTAACCTGTTGATTATTATCCTACTCATTATGATTGCGTTTGAACGGTGAGGCTGCAACTATTTTTTATATTGATTCTGCCAGTAAATGTTGATGAAATCATCATTTGTTATTAATTTCGGTCCTGTAGCTTTTGTTTCCTTCTATTTGATGCTTATTCTTTGTTTTTATTGTTGTTGTATATTTTGCTATTGTTTATTATCTTATTTAGCAGATGATGACATCAGCAATTTATTTTCTGATGTATGAAGAACTCTTTTGTATCATTTTTTTTTATGTTGACGACGTTGATATTATTGTTCTTTGCTAATTGACCAAGTCGACCTGTCAATAGAGGCAAAGCTGATATGACGTTAAAGGCATGAACTGGAACCATTGTGTTGTTGCTAGTGTTATATAATTATGATGTGGGAAAGATAGTGGACGTGCTCACATAATGATCAAAATATTTTAACTTTGAACATTTAATCATTTTTTTGTAACTAAAATCACACTATCCAGTATCTTCCTCGTGTGGAGTTTGAGAGAATTAAGGCTACTACATCTAGTAGGGTGTCTGACAACACAAATAGTTATTCTTACTCTCGAGTTCTATTATTGTCTAATAGTTAGTTGAAGGTAAGAGATATGTACAATGGTTGAAATATTAAATATCGTCAGAAACTTAATTATCATTATTATCTTCTTCTTAGCCGATTGCAAACCGGGCCGCAGCGACATAGTCCCTCCTCCTCACGTTTTGGTCCAACATACCCGCCCTGACGTCCTGCACGCATTCCAAGCCAGTGTCGTTGTTCGGATTTTGGATCTAAGTGTGTCGGAGTTGTACTCTCCTTACAACTCAAGGAAATATATTCTAAACGACTAATTTGGGCCCTTTGAATTCAGGGTCAAACACTCAATAACTAGATTAGCAGACCGGTCTTTGTCTGATATTTTCGCTGACCTTTGGTAAGTCCCCATAAATGAATTAAATTCCTGTCTCTTTTACGCTCTATAACTTCGTATCTGTTATTATTTCGTACGCTCAGAACGGCCATATAGAAGCTAAGTCCTTGGCTACACCACGTAGTATCTCCCTCATTTGTTCATAACAGTTTCCTGAAGTGATTCCATATGTCCCGAAGGTACATTTTTCAAATTTGAAACATTGGCATGATTAATTCCGTTGATTACCGTTATTTCGCCAGTGAGATTCAATAAGAAAGGAGACGAATTCGCATTAGAATTTATTTAACGTGTTACGATAATTATACAGTTGCTCTTGAATACTTTAATAAGTAAAGTTACCTTTATAATTATCCCTCATTTTTCACGATAAACCTTTAAAATATTGGTGAATATTAGAGGTCAGTTTTCCTTTCAACACTCTTCTCTAAATTGATGACGTAACATTGTTTGATATTGGTAAAAGAAAATATAACCGCTAGTACGATACAAGTTATGCCGGTCTCCATTGATAAAAGCTAGTTTGACGAATCTGTAGAGCTATTCTCAAAGTATCTGCATTCATATATCCTCCCCGAGTAAGAAAATGTTTGTATTTGGGAATATTACTAAGCAGATGACACCAACTTTCGCAAACACAGAGACTTCCTCGACATAACGTAAACATCGTTTACATCATATCAATGTTGTTTTCAGAACACGATTTAATAGAAAATCTGATCAGCTAAATAATGTCCTATTCGGAATTCATCGTAAGGTAAAGACACCCATGTTTGTGAACATGGAAATTTCTTCTCCAGATCAGGGTAACTATATTCATAGAAAACCACTCTACGCAACAACGAGGTTCTTCATGGGAAAGACAAGAGCCGGTGTATATTTGTACCAGTGTCGTTGAAGGCGTTGTCGTCGGATCATACATGGCTAAAAAGGGTTCCACATATCTTCTCGTTCGACATTATAACAATTTCGGGAATCAACCTCCCTGTGAATTAAATTTATAGAAACTGAAATAATAGAAAGCATCCTTGGTGGAATTTGAACAGGCAACATAAATAAACGATACCACAAGGCATTGTATCCAGTACTCTAATGCTTCTGATAATTTGCCAGCTTACCTAGTATACATCAACATAATTAAAACGAAATTATTGAGAGTATAAAGAAAGGAATTACACCTAACGTCGCATCTGTTCCACCGAAGAATCTGTTTCGTACAAGTTTAAAAGGATGATCGCCTCATAATTGCAAGATCACTTTCAATTTCAGAATAATAAATCACATGAGTCTTAGAAAGCTAGTTAATGTACTTATCACATATTTAGACAGGTTCAAGTGCGTGCGTGAATACTTCAATTATTTTTCATTCTCTGTAGACTGGGTCGAGAAAATTGTTAAAACAAGAACAAATATAAAAGCATTGGATTTTTGAAAGACAAGTATTCAGTCACGGACCATTTATAATTTTCAGCTCACTGTCAATAATTATTTGTCTCTATCTACATCGCTTCTATATCGGTCTCTGATAAAATATGTCAGCCTCCACATAACATACACATTGTTTCCTAAAAGAAGCACACAGTTATATATATCATTAAGCAAACCATACAAAAAAACAAAACATGGTTATACACGGGCGCAAGCTTTGCCGAGTGCATTAACATTTCGCTCTATAAATACATGCATTCGTGTTTAATCGCGTCTCATAGGGCTTCGTGAATATATTTTAGAAGAAGTAATTTACGTTGGAGGCGATCAGAGGAAAAGATACTCTTCATGGTTGGTAAAATGAACTCGTCATCTTTTGATATTGACTCCACTACAAAACTTCAATTCAAGTTTACGAGTTATACAGGTGGCAAAATTTCATCGCATTGATATAGGGGGTTCCCATTATTACCCCATTTAATGGAGAACACTGTGCCATTATTGTTGATGTTCCACGTCTTCAACTATGAAGTTTTACATCTTCAAGTATCAAGTTCAGCCAATATTTTCAAACTGAAGTCTAGAAATCAAGCAGCGAAGGTAAATGACCTTGCTCTTTGGAAGGGGATCTTTAAAAAATCTTTCCACAAACACCCCAAATTGTTTCAAAATAAATTACGTAGATACATTAAAAATAAATAAATAAATATATACATATATATATATATATATATATATATATATATATATATATATATATATATATATATATATATATATATATATATATATATATATATATATATACACAAGCATAGGCAAAACACTCGCCATGGTTATGCAAATACGAGCACGTACACTAAAAGAAAAAAAAACGAGAACAAAAAACACGCACGCACAGACAGAACCCACGCAACGCCTGTACCGGCACACATACACACGTATACAGCAAATACACATAAAAATATATATAAAAAAATACCCAAGGCGAGTTTTTTGCGTATGCTTGTGTACGTAGGTATATGGATGCGTGTATGTATATATTTTTAATTAATTACCTGTATTTTATTTACTTTATTCTTAACTTTGAAGCCGAGAATCATTCGGTTTCCTAAATAGAATTTTAGTCTACGACTTCAGTTATACCATAAACCTGGTTTTGTCTTTGCGTGTAATTGTTCTCAACGCTTCACATAATGACGTATTATCTTTGTTTTTTTCGTTCATTGCCAGAGAACGTCTCCATGAACCACATAATAGAATATTCGTCTACGACTTCATTTATACCATAAACGTGGTTTTGTCTTTGCGTGTACTTGTTTTCATCGCACCAAATAATAACGTATTATCTTCGTTTTTTTTTCATTCTTTGCCAGGGAACGTTTCAACGGACCAAAGTATCGTCTCCCTGTCTTCCTCCGGTTGCAACGTTTTTTGAAATATTTACTTCTGCGATCACACATTGATTTTTGTAGTTTCAGAAGATCCCGTTAAGGGTGAAAGCAGCAATTCTTTGCTTAAACTTTAATCTGTTATTTTAATAAATATTTGCTCTACGGTTCTTATATATCTGATATATATATATCTTTATCGAGCCCTCTTTGGATTTAGTCTTCAAATTTATTATTATTACTTTATATATATATATATATATATATATATATATATATATATATATATATATATATATATATAAATTATTTATAGCCTTGTATACACTATACAACTATACAGCTATAAACAGGGAAAATCAGTAATTTATTACTACCTTATTATCAGTAACACAAAATAGCTCAATGTAGATGTTTTACAGTATATAAATTACAGAACATTAGAGAAACAGCAGTCACACTACATCCACCATAAAGCCATATTTTTAATACAAAAACACCTTTGCCTGATATGCTTATTTCATGTGATACATTTGCCTTGCAAACAATTATATATGCCTAATACCATTGCTTGTTTCCTCCCTATATATGACTACTGCATTTGCACTCTCTTAACGCTTACATATGTACTGCTAGTGTCCTCGTTTTACGAGTAACTTTCCACCTTAATGGCTCTTTAATTGTTATACTATTCCCTTATAATGTTTGTCGCTTGCATTCCACTCTGTACCTTTATAATTTTAAATTTTTAATTTGTAATTTTAATTATTGTACACATCTCTTGTAATCTATGTCGCATCCATTTCACCTTGTAAATACGAAACTGTTGAGAACATTAATATGTTCAGTTGAATAGGAGGTTCATTATATGTACAAACATTGCTACTGCTCCGATGATTCTAAACGATAGTTTAGAAGAAACGATTGTCAGCAATAAAATGATTTGAACATAGCTTTGATTATTGTGTAATTTATATACATATATATATATATATATATATATATATATATATTAACATAACAGATTAAAGTTTAAGCAAAGAATCGCTGCTTTCACCCTTTAACGGGATCTTCTGAAACTAACAAAGTCAATCTTTTATACCACGTTTATGGTATAAAAGAAGTCGTAGACTGATATTCTATTAGGTTCTTCATAGAGACGTTCTCTGGCAATAAACGATAAAAAAGCGAAGATAATACGTTTATTCTTAACTCTGAAGCCTTGAATCATTCGGTCTCCTAGTTAGAACTTTAGTCTACGACTTCAGTTATGCCATTTACGTGGTTTTGTCTTTGCGTGCAATTGTTCTTCTCGCTCCACATATGACGTATTATCTTCGTTTTTTTTCGTTCATTGCCAGAGAACGTCTCTATGAACCACCTAATAAAATATTAGTCTACGACCTCTTTTATACCATAAACGTGGTTCTGTCTTTGCGTGTAATAGTTTTTCACCGCTCCTATTAATGACGTATTATATTCGTTTTTTCCCTTTTCTTTGCCAGGGAACTTTTCCACGAACCAAAGTATCGTCTTCCTGTCTTCCTCCGGTCGCAACGTTTTTTGAAATATTCACTTCTGCGTTCACAGATTGACTTTGATAGTTTCAGAAAATCCCGTTAAGGGTGAAAGCAGCGAATTTTTGCTTAAACTTTAATCTGTTATTTTAATAAATATTTGCTCTACGCATTTTATATTTTTGATATATATTTATCCTTATCGAGCTCTCTTTGGATTTTAGTCTTCAAATTTATTATTTTTACTATATATATCTATATCTATATCTATATCTATATATATATATATATATATATAAATATAACGAAGGAATTGTGGAAAGGAACCAGATGGACCATAACGCACCAAAGTACTCAATACTTAGGGTAGCAGAGTAGGTAATAGGAACAAGTATAACCCCGACGGCAGAGCTCAAGCCGTTTCGACGGCTATTTCTATTTGAATCCAGAAATAGCTGTCGAAACGGCTTGAGCTCTGCCGTCGGGGTCATACTTCTTCCTATATATAAATATATACATTCATATATATATATATAAATATATTATATACATTCAAACTATATATATATAGATATAAATGCATATAAACATATCCGTCTATTTACAGACTCACTCGTTTATATATATATATATATATATATATATATATATATAGAGAGAGAGAGAGAGAGAGAGAGAGAGAGAGAGAGAGAGAGATTTTGAGTTTATGTTGGTTGTATACCAACACCTCAGTATGCAGGCTGGAGCACTCGACGAAGTGCGCAGGTTGGTTTGGTTACTCCGCAGTAGTGTAAAATAAAGTTAAATAAAAGTCAAATGATTAAAATTTACCTTCGTTTATTACTGCTATATATATTTCAGTGACAGCCATATTTGGCTGTGACCTCTTCAGGCAGTTTGAATTAGTATGGTATAGACAAGTACATATGTTGTTTAGGTGTATAATATTGTCAATACTCTGATATGCCCAGTTCCTTGTTGGGTTGTTATTTCAATGAGGAACAGCAGTTCCTCATTGAAATAACAACCCAACTTGTCTATACCATACTGATTCAAACTGCTTGAAGAGGTCACAGCCAAATATGGCTGTCACTGAAATATATATAGCAGTAATAAACGAAGCTAAATTTTAATCATTTGACTTTTATTTAACTTTATTTTTTATTTATATATATATATATATATATATATATATATATTCATATGTAACGAGGTATATATCTATATGTATGTTTACATATTTATAAAATGTCACTTAAATAGTAATATGTAAGATCACATTTTCAACATTGATTCACTGTTGTCCCGAGGTTCTGCTATCATGATGGATACTTATAAACCTATTATTATCATTTATTTACTAAAAATAATGGCTTCCACTACCTTAGATTCTATAATCTATATAGAGTAAATATGCTATTTTTCTTCTCCTCTATATGCATGTTTGTCCGTATGATTGGGAACGCTGGTGTCAATGTTTGCCATTACTTGTTTCTTCTTGCTATGGTTCATTTCTGGTATTGATGGTGTTGCTGATAATTTGGATAATTGTAATAATGGTGAATGGGTTTGAAGCGTTGACGAATATGACGTTGTGAGGTGTGGCGGTGTTTTGTTTAGATCTTTTGAATTTATACCAAAATATAAGACGTGTTACTTGCAATGTTGTGACTCTAGGCGATTGCAACCTCCGTCCAAGTGTCTACGTATGTATGCACGTGTACATAAATGAAATAACTATATGTTCATAGACACGTATGCTTGTCGCTCTTGTTAAATTTCTCTTTAACTTTCACTGCCTTACATATATATATATACACGCCCAGACACATACATACATACGCACATACATACACACACACACACACACATATATATATATACAATGTAGTCTATATATACATACATACACACACGCATACACCCAGACGCAAACACGCACAGACACACGGGGACACACGCACACACACACACACACACACACACACACACACACACACACACACACACACACACACACATATATATATATATATATATATACAATGTGGTCTACCTTTCGTGGTAGGGTGTATACCATAGTTAGCAAGCAGTTAGCAAGTAATTTCGCTGAGTCAATCCTTCACGTGCAGAGTCTGATATATAAGATATTAGTTTAATGGTGATTATAATAACGAAGTTTTACGATCGTTTCGGTGGTTTGACCATATTGCTATATTGACTGATCTATACCAGTTAAAGAACTGTATACTATCAGACATATTATATAGTTTCGATCATACCGTCTTCTTCAATAATAATACGACTCCTAAACTAATCAAAATAACAGTGTTGTAGTTTGCTTGAAATATTATTGAATATGAAACACAAACTTAAATATGTTTAAAAGCCATTCAATGCACTAGAAAGAAAATTTACTCATTATTAAGCAACATAACTAAGAATTACTGTTGTATAACGAAATAGAAAAACATCATAAGGATAATGGTCATAGACCCACACAAAAGACATCTTCTCTACATATTTTTGTAGGTGTCTTCACAGGAAAAAAAGGAAGATTTTCAAAAAATATTTTGCGAAATGTACCCAATTCTTTGTTATTACTAATCCTAGAATCTTTACATCTACCAAATATATTTTAAGTCAATCTATATGTTTGCACATTGAGTCATTTCACAGAATATCACGATAAACTAGTTAATTCATGGAATATCTTCTCTCTGTAATCGGGTATTCAAAACACGAACACGAAGCTACTTATTATTTTAGAAGATATTTCAGAAGAGGTAACACCTTTTATCTTGTATATATGTTTATACTGGAAAAATCTTAAATGTCGATGAGTACTTTCGTATTCCGTGTTTAATAAATAGCATATATATGTATGTATGTATGTATGTATGTATGTATGTATGTATGTATGAATGTATGTATGTATGTATGTAAGTATGTATGTATGTATGTATGTATGTATGTATGTATTTATGTATGTATGTATGTACGTTTGTATGTTTGTATATTTGTAGGTATATATGTATGTACGCATGTATGTAGATATGTAAGTGTGTATGCATGCATGTATTTATACATATATGTAAATACGCATATAAATATATACTTATATATAAGTACAAACGAACTCTTTCTATCAAGCATCCATAAATGTACGTAGATATAATTAGACGTACACACACCTATATGTACCATCTATATGTGAATCTTGTGCTCTCCTTTCATTTTTCCCGCTACCTCTGCCCTCTTTCTCTCACCCCATTCTCTCTCTCTCTCCCTCTATATATATATACAAATGAATATATGAGACGGGTGAACACTGATACAAGTATACATGTGTCGAATTGTAAATGACCTAGTTAGCTAGGTTGAAAAATACTAATTTAAAATAATATGGTTTGCCTGTCTCGATTTAAAGTAATAAATCATATATTCATTTGTATTACACGGATCGGAAATATTCCCTTCTTTGATCTATTTAATTGTAAAATACTATTTTGAGTTTATAACTCAATATATGATATTCTCGGCTCCATACGTAGAGCTAACTTTAGTACCATAAAACCGGCTACTATTTTTAGCGGCACGAGTATGAGACGTGTTAGGCGCTGTGACATGTGCGTTCAACAACACATAGTTTTCAGTCTTCTTAAGTCTTTTGAAGTGAAAGGTAAACATTTCCTGGATACCCGCAGAAGAGCACAGGGATAGTGAATTTCACTTAATAATTGTTGCGAAACAGATTTAGAATCTGTCCGGGTTAGGGTTAGGGTTAGAAATAAACCTATATTCGGCCATTGCCGAATATAGATTTGTTATTTTTATTGATTTATTACTTTAAATCGAGTCAGGCAAACCATATTATTTTAAATTAGTATTTTTCAATCTAGCTAACTTGGTCATTTACAATTCGAACACCTGTATACTTGTATCTGTGTTCATCCCTCTCATATATTCATTTGTATTACACGCCTCGGAAATATTCCCTTCTTTGAGCTATTTAATTGTAAAAGACTATTTTGAGTTTATAATTCAATATATGATATATATATGTATATATATATATATATATATATATATATATATATATATATTAAAATAACAGATTAAAGTTTAAGCAAATAATCGCTGCTTTCACCCTTAACGAGATCTTCTGAAACTAACAAAATCAATCTGTGAACGCGGAAGTGAATATTTCAAAAAACGGTGCAACCGGAGGAAGACAGGAAGACGATACTTTGGTTCGTGTAACGTTCCCTGGCAAAGAACGGGAAAAAACGAATATAATGCGTCATTATTTGGAGCGGTGAAAAACAATTACACGCAAAGACAAAACCCTGTTTATGGTATAAAAAAAGTCGTAGACTAATATTCTATTACGTGTTTCATAGAGACGTTCCCTGGCAATGAATGAAAAAAACAATGATAATACGTCATATGTGGAGCAGGGATAACAATAGCATGCAAAGTCAAAACCACGTAAATGGTATGACTGAAGTCGTAGACTAAAATTCTAACTAGGAAACGGAATGATTCTCGGCTTCAGAGTTAAGAATAATGTAAATAAAATACAGAGGTAATCGAAATTAAATAAATACATACACGCATCCATATACGTACATACACAAGCATACGCGAAAACACTCGCCATGGGTATAAAATTACACGCATGTACACGCAAAAAACAAACAAACAAACCCGCACGCACATACATAACCCACGCAACGCCTGTACCCGCACGCATACGAATGTATACACCAAATACGCATAAAATTATATATAAAAAAATATATATTAATATATATATATATGTGTGTGTGTGTGCGTGTATACATAAAATTAAATAAACCTATATAAATAAATAAATACGTATATAACAAGCGCACACAAAACCTACATGTAAATACACATATGTTCGGAGACGACGTCAACCAAAACACGAAGTACACATATACACACACCCTACATACGTACGAACCCGCATACTCACACAGACGCAAAACTCACGTATACACATAACCAAAAGCATATGTACCAGAATATAGAATATATACGCCAAAACACATACAATCAAATATACGTACCTTCACAAAACATACAGGTAATATATACTTACCTATACAAATAAGTAATGGTATAAACATAACATATACTTAGCTACCACATCAAGACGTAAAATATCCGCGTATAGTTCGTACTATCCGTTAGGGTATAATGTGGGGCTGTAATACAGGAAAGTTTTGTGCAATTTATGTTTACATGCCGAAATTGCTTCAGATTTTTTGTTTAAGATGTGGTCTTTGGCTTAGAGTATTTCCAGAGCCTCAGCGGCGCAGAGGTCACATGGTCTTTTGTTTCCGTTATACGATCTAGCCCTAGCTAGGATCTCCCAGTGTAACTTATATTGGGTATTATTATTACTATATATGTTTTTCCAGCATAGTTATGTCCCTTTACGATCTGGGTTCAAATCCCGCCGAGGTTGACTTTGCCTTTCATCCTTACGGGGTCGATAAAATTAAGTACCAGTAATGCACTGGGAAATTGCTGGCCTTGTGCCTAAAGTAGAAACAATTATTACTATATATATATATATATATATATATATATATATATATATATATATATATATATATTTGTAGTTGTGTGTGTGAGTATTTGTGTGTATAGGTGTATCTATAAGCATATTTATATACATTTATATATACATTTATGAATGCATATGCATACGCTCCTCATATGATAAACATATTAAATAGGGGTTCTTACGTTGCCCGTTTGAAGTTTACTCACCCTACCACGTATATTACTCTAAATATACACTCTATGCTCCTTTCAATACGTTATTTAACATTGGTAGCCCGTGTTAGTGATGCTGTTAATGATATAAGAGCC
>OZ024741.1:99926035-99928535 GCA_964016885.1 Eledone cirrhosa
TACAAGTGAAATATGAAAGAAAGCAGCAAACAAAAGGAGGCAAAATACGGTAAGTAGAATGTGGAGATAAACAATATGAATAGAGTCACATTAGATTGCAATGAAAGCAATAATAATACACAACAATAAATTAACAGGAAATAGTATTGAAAAATTGGAGTTAGGCATAGCGTGATTATGAACACGACACGCTGATCTCGAGATAAACTCTTCTTCTTCTTCTTCTTCTTCTTCTTCTTCTTCTTCTTCTTCTTCTTCTTCTTCTTCTTCTTCTTCTTCTTCTTCTTCTTCTTCTTCTTCTTCTTTGGGGCACTGTCATCAAACACACCATCTAGCAGTCCTTTCAGAAGCAACCATCTCCAACTGATCCGCATGGATCCTCAACCGAGACCAGCCAAGCTCATGAATGTTATCGAAATATCTTGTTTGGGGTCTATACCTGTATCTCCTGTTGGTTTTGCCCATAAAATCTCTCCAGTAATTATTTCCTGAGACATTTTAAGTACATACCCATAGTATTTGAGCTGAAATTTCTCAAGTCGGATAAGTAGCGGCTCTATCTAGGGTGATTCCGTGATCTAGGGTGATCCAAGCCACGCACTCTATCGAGTAACGTTACTCCAAAGAACATTCGGAGGAACCCCATTTTGGCCGCTGTATTCCCGATCATATTATTTCGGCCATTACCCCAGATTCGTGACCAGAGATAAAAGTCGGCATAAATGCAGATTTGAAGTTAATCCTATATTAATTCGATGCACAAAATACATGTGCCTTTTGTCGAGTTTTCGGCGTTAACCTACTGGTAAAATCTTTGAGTGGACCTATTTAGACCTGATGTATTCGACAATATCCCACATACTTCAAATATTCACTGGAGTACTTCACATGTCTCCTTTTTGTCAGTTTTATTTTCAAGGGGTAGTTGAAGATGTTAATGATGGCTTTCCTCAAACATATTAACTATATTATGACCACCGGTTTATGTTATCTGTCCACTCTTCCTCCACAAAGAATGACAGTGTTTCTATCTTGTTAACTGCAGTTCGACATAAACACATAAATCTGCAGGGGCCGGTTACTCAACAAGAAAGTATTTCTGTCGATTTCGGCTTCTGATTGTAGAAGCATGGCAATGCTTGTAGAATTTATCCCTGCTTGTCTAAGGTGGCTAGGCTATTTTGCTGAATACCTGATCTGAATATCCTCGAAACTGTCATAATCAGTAAAATCGCTCCAGGCCACCACCCTGAATACCATTCAATACCTTTTTATATAATACGACAGTTTATGTTATATTCCCCAATTGTCAGAGAGCGGTGAACGCTATTTTCATGCCAAAAGTCTGATTTTGACCTTCCTTTAATATTGGAGATTAGATCAGTTAAAACAAAAAGATGCAGGATAATAAAAATATTGAAAACGTAGTTTATTCTGATTATTTTCCTGCTTAATGTTGACAAGACAATTCTGATATCATTCTTAAATGCTCTGAGCTTTTCTTTGGTTAAGAAATTCTTTCGTACAATAATTAAAGCATTCCAACACGACTGTCCAAAATATACAAAATTGTACAAAAGAACATCATTAAAATCCAGATGGCAAATTTCAGATAAATTTTAATTCGGTACAGATTAAATTACTTCTATAAGTGCCATTAATCTCGCATTTTTGTGTAACAGCTGACCACTACGGCTTCAAGAGATGTAACTATATTACACCAGTCCAGTGGCATGTTTGTAAGTTATACCAACATGAGATGATAATATACAATGTTCTCGGAGATATCGACTAGTTCAGCTTAATGCGCTAACGATAGGCTTATAAACGTTAAGAAAGTTTACATGGTTTGTAATTAGTATGCAAATGACAAAGGCGGATTAAAATTTCAAAGTATTTAGAACGGGTCCTGGCTGTCGTGTTGTGTGAATACATCAACGTAAATCCAATACACTATTATTACAGCTAACTAAAACAAATACATTCCTTCACTCTTATTTCTTATTTTCCCTCTAAGAAATCGACGTACCCACTTCAAATTCAATCTTTTATACAGTTATACAAACCACCATTATGCTATTATTTTCTACGTTAAATGAAACATTCGTAAATCCCATTTTTCTCCAGTTCCACTAAACGATTAGAAATAATTCTCAAATTAATCCCACTATAAAAGCGTTCATATTTCTGAATTCAACAAATCGTTATTACTCTTCAACTTTGTTACTCACCCTCTTTAAGATTGTTTATTTTAGGACACTTTGCAACATTGAAAGTTAATAAATCATGTTTCTTATGGTAATTATTTTAGTTGGCGTATTAAATTGTATTTAAAGTATCTCTTAAACATTGCTCTCTACAAATGAAAATACTTGAGAGTTGTTCAGGTTTACATTCTTCAGGTCAAATTGTTGAGCAGTTGGTAGTGAGTGACGTTGGTCATTGTTTTAGGTCTTTATGATAAATATGAGATAAATATAATTAGAGAGATAGGGGGAGA
>OZ024741.1:99933535-99941035 GCA_964016885.1 Eledone cirrhosa
CCACAATGTTACTAAGACAAAACCTATATATCTGCTAGCATTGATATGCATCTGTATGTATATATATGTTACTAGATATAAATTCTTTATTATTATCTCCAAATTATTTGTCGAGCAATATTGGCCATGTCTGCTGCTATGGTAGTAGGTAGGCCGCCGTCTTATTAGCAAACCACTTTCCACTGATTGACCTCGATGTCACGTGATTGATTCTTTTTGAATTTGCCACAGACGTAGAGGCAGTGATTTTTTCAATGGCTAGGAATTCAGTCCATACTTTGCTATTTCCTATCCACTGAATTATTTTTTAATAAGTTTCCAGAGTCCTCGCTTTGCCTGGTAACTTGGATGAAAATAGACTTCCCTGACGACAGAATGCTTTTCAATATCTTCTTCGGAAAATATATTTACTCCATTCCAGAAACTAATTAGTTGGAAGTGATATTTTAGTAAGTAAGTTAATTTAATAATTTTCTTATTTTACGTTTCTCATATATATATATATATATATATATATATATGTGTGTGTGTGTGTGTGTGTATAAAGATAAAGCTCGCCAAGATTTAATACATTAATACATTGTTTAATTGGTTTACTTATATTTCATTCAACTACAAGGGATGTGGCATTCAATACATTTGTACCATAATATTGTATTGTTTTAATCGTCTTCAATCTATTCAATATAGTTAAAACATTATTGGTAGATTCTATACTCCACCTTATATTCATTTCACTATTTGCAAGAATTGCGCCACAATATCTATCAAAAACCACTTTAACGACTGTTAAATCTCCGTTAACTAAAATAGTTACTTGTCTATTTGTACACATATTATCTCAAAACTGTATTTTGTGCAACTTAACTATCAAGAGGGAACTCAGATTGTATATCACATCCTAAGATACTAGATAATTTATAATAATTGTTTCTACTGTTTGCACAAGGCCAGCAATCACCCAGTGCATTACTGGTACTTTATTTTATCAACCCCGTAAGGATGAAAGACAAAGTAAACCTCGGCGGGATTTGAACTCAGAATGGCAAGGACCGTAACTCTATGCGTCAAATCATGGCGTCCGAACTTCTACCGATACTGTTAATCCACCGCCAATAATAAATAATCTATAGATAATATATAATAATTGTTTCTACTTTAGGCACAAGGCCAGCAATTACCCAGTGCATTACTGGTACTTTATTTTATCGACCCCGTAAGGATGAAAGGCAAAGTCAACCTCGGCGGGATTTGAACTCAGATCGTAAAGGGACGTAACTATGCTGGAAAGCATGACGTCCGACCCTCTACCGATACTATAATAATGATTTATAATCAACTGATCCAGCAACATTATATGGAGTAGCGAAACAATTGTAAATAGACATTATTAATCCTTACATTAAACTATAATTACACTCCTTATTCCTTACATTAAACTGCAAATATGTTGACACTCTTTAACTAACGTCTCCCTTGTGAGAGTTGTGGTCTAGTTTTGCTTAACTAATGAATATTTCCAGCTCTGTGCACCTAATCTTTGCATGAACCCAGCAATCTAGCTGCCTTCTACTGCATATTGCACATCGAGCACATGCCTTTACTCTTTTGGCTTCTAACACCTTCCCCAATCTCTCTTCTCCTCTCCTATTTCCATCTCTCTCTTTAAGATTGGTTTACTCTCGAACTGTGTATATATATATACATCACGGAACAGGGAGGGATCCACTGCAACTTCTACCGAAAGGCAGCCGATAGGGACCTGTTCGTCCACTACAAGTCCGCCATCCCTAGCAGTGCCAAAAGAGGATACATCACGAACGAGATCGCGCGAATCAAAAACAGATGCATCGGTCCCGCGAGTGGTGTCACTCATACAAAGCGATTCCTCGAGGTGCTGGAGAAGAACGGATACCCTACCTCGCTCACAGACAGCGTGGGAGACACCAGACACAAGAGACAGAGAGGCACCCAAGGCAAGTGCTTCCTTAAAATGCCGACCTGGGCGAGAAAACCACCAACGCTATCCGCAAGGGAGGGAGGGCCTCGACATCCACCTATCCCACTCGAGACCTCCCTGTGGAGATGCCTCTCCAGGAAACCCGGGAAATCAACTGACACGTGCTCCCTCAGAGACTGCCCGATGCGCCATGCGAACTGTTGCCTACGCACATACCTCGTGTATAAGATAGAATGTAACAAGTGCAACCAATACTATATAGGTAGCACAATCCGACCGTTGCACATCCGGATCAAGGAACACACTAACACCAGGGCCTCGTCTTTCCGGAAACACATAGCCAAATGCGGAAACAAAGACGGAAGGCGCATTGTCACAATTCTAGCGACAGAAAGAAACGTCGGCACGTTACGTAACAAGGAAGCACTTTGGATCAAACGCCTAGGGCCACAATTAAACAACCTATCCGAGAGAAGCGAAATGAGGTGTTTGGTTTAAGTTAACAAACGATGCAGCAACACACGCACACACACATACAAGCAAGACAGCAACACACGCACACACACACACACAGTAGCATTCCACCATACGAAGATACTACACTGCCAATACACAGGAACAATGCAACAACACACGCACACACACACACACACCCAAGCGAGACAACAACACACGCACACACACACACAGTAACATTCACCAAACAGGCAGAGAATGGACTGACAGCTAGCGCCACCCCACTCCCGCAATTGAAAGAACTACTTCGGCCGCTGACCTCTGCCTGACGGACCCCATTTCACGCGCAACCGCGCTCTGCTGAATACCTCAGATATTCAAAACAACGAACAGCGGAGAACACGTTTCGCAACTTTCCGACAGACCCCCCCCCCCCCCGAAAAATAAACCCAGTTGATTGATGTGAATCCGAAATATATAGGGACAATTTAATCTCTCCCAAGGTAACTCTCTCTCGTGTTGTTATTTTTATTTTTATCCTTTACGCTCTTACCTTCATTCCTCTACACGCTAAAGTCTTATAGACCCACGCATCTCAACTTACACCCACTTACATCTCTCTCTCTACCACCGGATCTTGTTACCCGGGGATTTACCCATCTGCATTGTCGAGGCTTCCAAACGATAAATTTACCTTATTATACCACAATGCTTCGAGAAAACTTCAATACTCTCTTATATATATATACATACATGCATATATATATATATATATATATATATATAAAAGCTTCTACAGGACTAGAACTATTTCATTCGTGAGAATGTTATGTATTGTGTATCTTACTTACTGTGGTTACCCCCGATTCAACCCAGAATAACTTATATATATATATATATATATATACAATATTAAATAAATGGAAAACTATATTTATAAAACCATATTTATTTCATTATATATATTTCGGGGATATCATATTAACAATATGCTATGCCTTCATCAGACAAAATACAATATAAACAGTTTTATAGATAAATATATTCGACATACCGTAATAAACATCAACTTCATTTGAAGAGGTTTACGCTAGCAGTGAAAATACAGAGAGAAAGAAAGAGAGAAAGAAAAGAGGGAAAAAAAGAAAGAAAGAAAGACAAAACGAAGAAGAGGAAGAAAAAGAAGAAAAAGAAAAAGAAGAAATGCATGGGACAAAATAGAGAGATGGAAAAATAGATAAAGCGAAGAGCTTCATGTAAAGAGACAGAAAGATATATATATATAGAGAGAGAGAGGAAATAGAGATAGATACATATATATATATGTAGAAAATTAGGTAGTGGGAGGTCATTTTGAGTAAGTGTATCAATGATACATTTATTTATTTATTTATTTATTTATTTATTTATTTATTTATTTAGCTCAAGTATTAATGTAAGGGAGATATATAGAGAGATATAGAGAGATATAGAGAGAGGAAAAAAATTTTAAAATAGCCAGACATATTCGAGGCGTAGAAAACCCTATGTTTTAATGTATTAGTATTTATAAAATTACACTATATTGTAAATATCAGTATTCCTGAATGAAACAAGTATTCACAATGTGTGAAAATTCATTATCTTATGTTTAGTTTAAAAAAAATTCATATGTTTATGTGACAGCTACAAACATCAATGTGAATCCAACTGATTCACTCTGCAAACTTTTAGTTACCGGAAAACATTCTCAGTGTGGTATAAAAATTTGAGCGTATTATTATTCTTGCGATTACTCTGCAAGATTATCTATCGAGCAGAAATAGAGAGCAGATTTCAATATACTAATCGAAAATATATATTATATTATAAACAAATGAAGTTGATGTTTATTACGGTATGTCGAATATATTTATCTATAAAACTGTTTATATTGTATTTTGTCTGATGAACGCATAGCATATTGTTAATATGATATCCCCGAAATATATATAATGAAATAAATATGGTTTTATAAATATAGTTTTCCATTTATTTAATATTGTAAATATACTCCAAATATTTGTCGAGTGCTTTTATATCAGTTATAAATATTTACTAGTTGTAACCCAACAATTTTAAATATAACTTTACATATATATATATATATATATATATATATATATATATATATATATAATGAAAAATTGAACAGGGACAGAACAGAGAGGCAGTACGATAAATGTTTATGAAATTCACGCTCCGGAGAGTGGGGGGTAGGTGGAGGACGACCTTCTTCAGGTGAGAGTTCAAAAGGTGTGTAGGGGAGTGGTGGAGAGACATATAGCGAAAGGAAACGGTGCGAATGAAAAATTAACAAATTCATATATATATATATATATATATATATATATTAGGTATTAATTTAACAATGAAAATAATAACAACAAAGTCGAGTTATTTTACCTATTCATATCATTGTATTACGATCGTTTCGGAAGGTTGATCTTATTGACATATTGACTGATATATTCAGTCAATATGTCAAAATATTCAACCTTCCGAAACGATCGAAATACAATGATATGTATAGGTAAAATAACTCGAATTTGTTGTTATTATTTTCCTTTTTAAATTAATACCTAATATCTGACTCTGTATCTAAGGAATTATCTCAGAGGAACACGGACCCTTCTATGGATTTCACTGGATTTCTTGCCATCAGAATACATTGAGTTCTACATACGGCGTGGAGCCTACCAGCATGGGTAGACCACATTGAATATATATGCACTGCCTCACATATACACTCAATATATAAGGGGCACGCACACTCAAACATTAATTCACTCTCGACACTGTCCATTAATAGAATCATTAATACCTATTTACGAGTGAGATAGACCATTACAAATACACACAAAAAATCACATTAACGCACAATATTTGAATTTGAAACAAGATGAAAAACTACATATATACTGATTACACGTGTAATCACATACAAACACAAATACACTCATATGAGCAGTCTACATACCTAAAAGTGAAAGGAAACTACAATATAGAACAATATCAAAACAAGAAGTAGACTCAGAGATTCAGGAATATTTATTAAGACTGTTAAAGAAAGGAAAATGAAAGAGCGTTGCTTAATAAGACAATTAAAGAACTATCCAGTTACCAAACTATCAAAGGAATGATTAGTTACCTAACTGATAATGAAATGGTGCATGTGTTTTTAATGGCAACATGACCCTCCCAATGCATAACAAAATCTATTTCACCATGCAATTTCCCATCAAACAGCTTACAAAATAAATATATATATAAAATAATATAAACATACACACACACACATGCATATATAGAGTGAGATATATATATATGCATACACACAGAAACACACACACACACACACACACACACATATGTGTGTGTGTGTGTGTGTGTGTGTGTGTGTGTGTGTGTGTGTGTGTGTGTGTGTTTGTGTGTGTGTATGCATATATATATATATATATATATATATATATATATATCTCACTCTCTATATGCATGTGTGTGTGTATGTTTATATTATTTTATATATATATATTTATGTTGTAAGCTGTTTGATGGGAAATTGCATGGTGTTCGTTGCCTTACAATCTTTGTTTGTTTACACTCTCGCTCGTTCCCCTTATTTACGTGTCCCAACGACTTTCTTTAGCCGTTGCTCGCACCAACCGGAGGTATATGGTCTTTAAAGCGATGAAATACCAATGAAGGTTGGAAAATCACTGATGAAGTACTAATTTTATTCATATGTAACCCATTTGCAACCACGCAGCTCGTTTGTTCTCATATTCACACATATATTTTTTTCCCCGCTATGACCCGTCTATTTCGTTCTTACTGCTTCCTCTTTCTCTGTATCTTTACCCTCTCTAACAGTCACTCTCTCTGTTAGCCTCTTCCTCACCGTTCACTCACGCACTCTCTGCTACTACCTCTCCTACTTCCTCCCGTTTGACCTGTGCGTAATTCTTTTCTCTCGCAAGCTTGACCAGGCTGGTTCCCCTTTTCTCTCTCTCGTCTACGATTTCACAGAACTTATGTTCACCGAATTCACAGACGGGACTCCTTCTACCTCCCGTTTGACCTGTGCGGAATTCCTTCCTTGCTCACATTTCGTCTAGGTTTGATGGTCTTTATTCTCCCTCGTTCACGATTTCACCGAACTTATATTCATGGAAATCTGGGACTTGACTCTTTCTTCCTCACTTTTCGTTGCTTTACAAACTTTGTTTGTTTACACTCTCGCTCGTTCCCCATATTTACGTGTCCCAACGACTTTCTTTAGCCGTTGCTCGCACCAACCGGAGGTATATGGTCTTTAAAGCGATGAAATACCAATGGTGGTTGGAAGATCACTGATGAAGGACTAATTTTATTCATATATATATATATATATATATATATATATATATATATATGCTTGTGTATGTGTGATGTGTGCAAATGAATATATATATATATATATATAAATGAAAGGTATTGAAAGTATTGTAGCAAGAAGCCAACAGTATTCCATAATATATAAGTGACTATAGCGTCAAAATGGGAAAATAGTTAACGTAAGATGGGGGAAAAATAATTCAAACTCAATTCAAAAAGAATCAGGTTATAGATTTATCCAACAGAATTTAGTGAAATCCAGGGAAAAATCAATAGAGCCTTAACTCATGATAAAATAAAGTTTAAAATACTCATCCTTCAATTTGGGACAACTACAAATGCTCTGTATAGTCTTGAAAATACTATTTCACGAAAACTGTCAGTGGAGAGGGCCTCGGTTGGCACCCGATCCTCAGCAGAGCTCAACACGATAGCCAAATTATCACTGATAAATATGCCAAAAAGGGAATTTAAAAGCAGGCTAGTTTAACATGATGCGTGATTATGAAAATATAACGCACATGTGGAAAAATAGGGCTGGTGACGTCAGAATGAGACGAATGTTTGTTTACATGAATCAACAGTCAAAAACATTCCAAAAAGAAAAAAAATATATATATACATACATAGATATATTTTACAATATATGTTTGTGTATGTGTGATGTGTTCGTGTGAATATATATATAT
>OZ024741.1:99946035-99951035 GCA_964016885.1 Eledone cirrhosa
CAATACACTCACATTATAAGCCTGGGGAATAGGGTTCTTAATAAACCAATGACAAAAATAATACTAAACGATAAATAATACTAAACGAATGGCCGAATGAACATATCTAACAATTACAGGGGGGTTAAGAATTCCTGATCTAGTGTTCCGTGGAAGGAGGCACCTCTAACTCTCGTCTTTACCAGAAGGTCTCTTGTACATACAATAGACGGATCAAAGAATGGTCTAAGCCATTTGAGGAATTGTCAGCTCACGATGCCAATCGTGATGCATCAACGATGCTCAATTTGTAACATTTCATTGACACCGGATAACATCTTGTTTTATCTCATGATATTACCAAAAGAATAGTGAAGGTATATGAGGGGTAGTTCAAACCTTTTTCTCATAAATGTTCTGCACATGCATTACTACTTAATTCCATCTAACATTTAATTTTTCTCAAAATTGCAGAATATGCGTCTGAGGAGCCCCGTTTGTAGAGGGCCTAAATCAGTCATATATATATATATATATATATATATATATATATATATATATATATATATATATATATATAATTATATATATATATATAATTATATATATATAAAATTATATATATATAAAATTGCAAGTTTGAGGAATTATTATATAAAATATATCCAGTCTTTCTTCACCCTAGTCCGTAGAAATCAACTAGATAAATAATCATTTAAACGGAGCTATAAGTCTAAAGTGTAACTTCGAAGAAATAATATATAAATGATACAGAGTGTCTTTCGCGAGGAACAGTCAGATAACATTTGTCCAGTCTTTCCTCTTAGCCCGTAGAAATTAACTAGACAAATAATCAATTAAACGGAGCTAAGTCTAAAATATAAGTTAGAAGAAAAAATGCATATAAACTTTACCAAAATTCCTCTAGACCTGACTATCGATAATTTCGCTCTTACTTTGTGGATATGTCCAATCTTGTATTATCCATGATGCTTAGAGCTTATCAAGAGACTCCCTCAGTTTTGGACTAAAATTTCTACAGTGATCGCCGCCAGAAATGAATTCAAAATGGCTAAGAATTACAACGTGGCTAGCGGTCAAAGTAGTAGGTTGTGAATGGTGGCCAGGTGGCAGATAGGCTGGCTGCTAGAAAGAGCAGTCAGATACTGCCTAATGTTTACTCTACCGAACGGGAGTATATAATAAATTCATAGGGATATATGTATATATTTAGACATATATTTAGACATAGTCACAGATACATATATGAGTGTAGCCACCTTTCACGGTGTGACACAATGAAACATTTTATTAAGCAATTAATCATTAATCAGAGCTATATATAAAATTGGAAGTTTGAAGATTTAGTAGATAAAATATATCCAGCCTTTCTTCACCCTAGTCCGTAGAAATCAACTAGATAAATAATCATTTAAACGTCGCTATAACTTTAAAATGTAACTTCGAAGAAATAATAGATAAATGATACAGACTATTTTTCGAAAGGAACAGTCAGATAAAATTACATATATATATATATATAACAGTCAGATAAAATTACATATATATATATATATGGGAGCCCCTACATGGACACACTAGAAGAGGAAGACCAAGGTTAACATATGTTGATGCCCTAAGGACAGACACTGGTCTGTTGGAGTTGCAGAATATGGCAGCGATAATGAGGGACAGAGACCGCTGGAGAGAACTCGTCCATAGATCTCGGGAATTTTACCCGCCTTAGATATATATATATATATATATATATATATATATATATATATATATATATATATTATTTTGTATAAGGAATATTGATAAACAGAACCAGTTTGATAATTTGCAATCCATATATATATGTATATATGTTAACAGATAATATACACACACCCAGATTTATTCCAATATCCGAAGAGTTAAAAGTGTACAAAAAAATTCCAAACTGATTTTCGTTTACTGTTTAAGCTTAATAAATGTTAAATTGGAAAATTGATTATTTTATAGAAAACTGAAATTATCACATCGAAAGAGTATATATGAAACCGACCATAATTTAGAACTGCATAGTTTCTACCACTATTTCTTAACACATTCAAGTGACATTATGACATCTACACAGCAGGGAAACAAGAAGCCTCTAGAATGACCATTCTGATTCTGAAGATGAGTCAGGAATTTTTCGAATCTTTAATACACATTCCTTCAAACTAAGCATATAAAACTAACAGTAAAATACGAAAAATCCTTAATAAATCTGATCAAATTGATTCGGAGCATATCCTTTTTTCAATATAACAGGCTTGAATGACATTCTATTCCATAATTACACACACACACTCTCCCCCACAATATATGTATATATACACACACATATTTAATTATCTGTGTGTGTACGTATGTGTGTGTATAAGTGTACGTATATGTAGATGTTTGTATATATATATATATAGGTATTTGCACAGGAAAAGGAAATAATTTATTAAATGTCTAGTATGTATTATCAACGATTTTTTTCCTAATGACTAAATGAATAACATAATTAAAATTGTTGTGTGGTTATAAATATAAGATAAATACAATAGTTGCTATACTTCATATATTACATACACGAGACCTCAAAAATATATATCTGGTTTTCTCATCATTGCGCCTCATCGGCCACGGTGTGCCCAGTCATCCACGCAGAGAGCTTTGGCAGCTTCATCAGTGAAACTTTCCACAAGGTGTGATGGAGCAGGCTTTCGAAGCTGGGTTCGTTTGTCAAGGTGTAATAGATGAAGGAAGCGATTTAGGCGTTTGCCACCTTCACTCAACCTTTCATGTAGGGCCTCCTCTCAAATCATTTCTGTGTACTTGTGACCAGACTGCTCGTCACTTCGTCGTAGTTCATATTCACCTGGTCGTCCGGATCGAATCTGACCTTGAGCAGCTTGACCGGTTCGTCCGACCTGAATCCGATGACGCTATTGAACGTCATGGATTTGCTTCTCTAGGTGCCGAGATACGAACCTACGGATTTATCCAGGTTGATTTTTAGTCCCTTAAATGTTTCGTATTCTCCTATGAAGTTGCTAACCACCTCCATTTTCGAAGTATTCGACACCGTCACGGTTATGTCGTCTGCATATGCCGGCACAATCCTTCCACGCCTCGATTCGAGCGGAACGCCCTGCAGCAACTCCAGCTTCCACAGTAATGATGATTGTGTCAGCACTAGTAGGGAATCGTCTCTTCTATTTAACGACCAACTACATCGCTAGTGACCTGAGGTCATTGAGCAGGATTATATCTGTCCTCAGACATTGAAACTACATACTTCTGAAATCAACTTGTTGGCCGGAAAGATTTAAGAGGCAATTAGGAGCTACTCATCCTGCCGGTTCTAAATGAAATTTGATCGTTCTACCTCCATATCTGACTGGAGCACTTTTGAGAAGCCCTATGAAAGCCTACAAATGTCTTTCATGGAGGTTCCCACGTCGTAAGTGAAGCTCTGCCTAATACCTTCATATCTTGAAAGTTATGCATACCATTAGAAGCTTTTGTATCCTCTTGTAGTTGCTGGCACCAAAATCCCCCCCCCCCCTCTTAGTTTCTATTTTGTTGTATTGTGCTTTGAGAATAATTCATCCTTTTTTTAGTGCGTGTGTGGGTTTCTCACTATCACAAAGTTCGGTAACCGTTTGGCTGTTTGTTGTGTGTTTTCTTTTTATGTGTATTTGCTGTCGTGGCAATTTTGTTGGTGGTAATGGTGATAGCAGTGCTTGTGTTGATCATAGGGCATGTGTTGATATATATGTGCCTGTAGTTGCAGGTTTACTGGCATGTGCTTTGGCGTGCATCAAGTCAGTTTTGTTTGGGAATATCATATTTTTTCTTCATCATCTTCACTTCGAGGAGTCTGGAACATTAAACTCAGATGGAGATGGTAGTGTTTGTATCGATGACTGTGTGTGTATGTGCAAATATATATATATATATGTGTGTGTTTGTGTATGAGTGAGTGAATTTGTTTGGAAGAGAGATAGAATACGGTGGGACGGAGCATCCTGGTGTTGAGAACACCTAGGTAGATTTATTTATTGCTATTTTTATACTGTTGACGTCGATGGTGATAATGCTACTCCTATTTTTATCTTTGGTGTTGCTGGTTTTCTGGGTGCTGGTCTGGCTTATGTTGTTGGTATTGTTAGAAATATTGCTGCAGGTGTTATTTTCTTTTACCGGAGTTGGTACTTCATTTGTAGTTGTAGGTCATTTGTGGTGTTTTTCTTTTGGTTGTTATGGTGTTGTTCTTTTGGTTGTTCTTTTGGTTCTTCTGGTGTTTATAGCAGTGAGCTGTGTGTCTACTTTTCTTCTGTTGAGTGGAAAGATCTCTCAAGCGGTGTGTTTGACCGCATAATTGGCAGCGATGTTTTTTCTCTAAATCCGACACGAATTTTTACTCCCCACAATAAACGAATGGGGTCTGGAATCTTGTCAATCTTGGAGCACCTTCCAATTGATCGCAGTCCTGTTTTCTCGCCTGATTCGTCTCACAACGAGGAGGGTGTCATAAACCTCTAGGACCAAGCAAGTCAAGCCCCACCAGACATCTTACTCAGGTGGTATTCCGGAAAACCTGACCTTCGGCGCACTTGGCGTTAAACACGTTGGATTACGGACGTATTAGTTAATTCGACAAGGGACCACAGATTACTTGACAGCCAAGGATTCACTTGACTTCTGCGATGTTTTGGCTTTTCATGATAACACAGAAACATATTCGTTGCCTTGAATTTCATCAAAATGTTCGGTCGATATAAAATAGTATCTTTCGGAAAATGTTGATATCGCTCGTAGTATATCAATAGACAGATCTCGAGGTAACATCAGCTATTTTAATTTTAAGTTAAAACGTCATTTTAGAATGACTAAAAATATATACAATAAAACATTCATTAATTAATGGCCATGACATATTTAGATGCCTGCATTCTCCATTTCTATCTCTCAATCCGCCTCTCTTATTTGCCCTC
>OZ024741.1:99961035-99983535 GCA_964016885.1 Eledone cirrhosa
GGTACGACGGTCAGGCGGTAGCAGATGACAGACGCGATGTACGCGTTAGCCACCTCCGCTCGACCTTTCAGGGATAGCTTCCTCTCCGCCCATTTCTGGGTGAGAGAAGCCACCCTGCTCATCACCTCTTCCCAGTTTTTGTCCGTCTGGAGGTCCGGACCAAACCAGACCCCTAGCAATTTAACCGGTCCGTCCGTCCAGCGTCCGACGACGCTGTTGGACGGCATGGACCTGCCTCTCCAGGTGCCGATCTGCAGGCCCACTGACTTTTCCTGGTTGATCATTGCTCCTGTCACCGCTTCGTATTCTCCTAGTGTAGTGCCGATCGCCTCGATGTGTTTGGCGTTCGACACCACTACGGTGACATCGTCGGCATATGCTGACACGGATCTTCCGCATCCTAGTTCGCGCGGGACGCCCCTCAATGTCTCCAGTTTGTGCAGTAATGGCTCGAGAGTCAATACGTACAAGAGAGACGAGAGTGGACATCCTTGGCGGACCGAGCGCATGATGTTGAACGGTTCCGACAGGTGACGGTTCACTCTCACCACAGAGCAGATGTCGCTGTGCATGGCAGCGATCCAGCCACTGAAGACGGGCCCAAAGCCAGCCGCCCTCAGGTCTGCCGCTAGGTAACGATGGTCGACCCTATCGAAGGCTTTCGACTGATCTAAATTGATCAAGGACCCACCCGTGCCAGGTTCCATAGCTACCCTCTCTACGATGTATCGCATGAGGTGGAGGTTGTCGTGGATGGATCTGTCGGGAATGGCGCATGTCTGCGCCTCTCCCACCAGACCACCAACGACAAGCGCCAACCTCTTTGCTAGCACCTTGGCCAAAATCTTGAACTCTTTGTTTAGCAGAGTTATGGGCCGGAAATTATCTATGTTATCCCCTTTGTTCGAATCCTTTCACAGCAGTGCCACCGCTCCTCGGCTCACAGAACTGGGAATTCTCACTTGTTGTTGTTGGTGATGTTTGCACTGGAGTCTCTGTTGCAGCTGCATTTGGTATTGCTGTTGTTGTTGTTAATACTTCCACTGTTGCTGCTGTTTTTGATTTCCGTGGCGTGGGTATGGGTGTCACGGACCTATCGTTCCTGGTTGCCGCTTGTCCTGTTGCTGGTAGCCGTGGAGCCGGTTTCGGAAGGAGGGTTTTTGTTTTCCTTTCTCAGGGTCTTCTCGTTGTAGAAGGCCCTGAGGTGAGTCTTCGATCCACAGCGAAAGCATTTCGGGCGTTTGCCCTCAACACTTATGGGCAGTTGTGTGCCGTTATCGAAGTCTATCACATCCGGGATAGCTTCGATGCACTCCTGGTTGGTTTGGATTAACATCTCAATGGAGGTGCCGACCCAATCTTCTCTTACTTTTTTCTGTACTTGCAGTACAGTTGTTTTGTCCTCGATTCCGACGAGGACAGACGCGGCCAGCCAAGAAGGAGCCATCCCTGGGGGGGGGGTGGGGGGGGGGGTGGCAGTTTGACCCTCACCATTTTTTGCCCGCAGTAGGAGGGCACCAACACCATTTCCTCGCTCCTTAGGGTCACTAACGATTGAGCCTTTGCCTCCTGTGGTGTGGCAAAAAGTACGCCTACGGTGGCATATTTCTTGCCTCGGTGATGTGCGTTTTCCGCTGCCACACAGACCCCAAGGCTTTTTGTATTTGAGCCTCTGTGGCTCTTTCCACCCTATGGGATTTTGTACTTACTGTACGGTACGTGACCGTACAGTGCTGTTGGGTTTCGAAAAATGTTTCCGCTGCCTTGCAGATTGCTCGGTGTCCAGTTTTTGTCACCATCTTCTTCGCTTCCTCTAATTCCTCATTTGTTATGAGGATGGTTTCCAGGTTCTTTGCGATACCTGCAAACGAGATTGTTTTTTTCTTTGCTGCTGTTGTTGTTGTCGTCAGAGCTGCTGTTACTTTTGTTGTTGCTGCAGGTACTACGACTACTGCCGGCGCCGCTGTTGCTGTGGTTGTTGTTGTTGTTGCTGCTGCTGCTGCTGTTGTTGTTGCTGCTAATGCTGTTGTTGTTTATGCTGCTGCTGATGCTGTTGCCGCTGCTACTGTTGTTTTCCTTGTCAGTGTTGCTGTTGTTATTACGGCTGCTACTGCTATTATTCCTGACGTCACACGAATGAAATGGGTTTTCGTATTTCCCGCACACCTGTTTCGTCGTTGTCGTCGTGGAGAAATCTTGCACGCTTTGCACGAGATTTTTTTTTTCTGTCGTCGCTTGCGAAAGAGAAGGGAGGGAGAGAGACACATTTAAAGAAGGGAGGGAGAGAGACAATCTTCTCTCTGCTGTAGTGACGATTGAGGAAGAAGAAGACGGAATGAGTGGGAGTGACCTATGAAAATTCTTTTTCGTAGCCATGTTGTTTTTTTGTTTAAAATAAATATTGGGCACAAAACACCAATAAGCAGTTATTTAACCCCGAAGGGTCAAATAACGGGCAGAAAGACTCTCTCACGAGGAGGAGGTGTTTTTGTCTACAAGTTGGTTAAAGTTTTAAACAATTTACAATTGTTATAGCGGTCAAAATTTACAATACCTTACAGAGCCGAGCCTCCATCAACGATAGCATTCAATAATAATAATAATAATGATTTCTTTATTGGCCACAAGGGCTGATATAAAAAAAAACATCACAGACGGAACAGGACGGTACGATGTTGGTTTTGTGCGTGTAAATATTTTTATTATTTATATAAGAAAAGAAAAAAGACATAAAACATATACATATATAAACAATAAAATGAAAAAATTGAAACAATGAAAAATTCCCCAATAGGGGGGAAACCTCCGAGAGTTACTCGTGGCGAAAACCACACAAAATACCACGGCCACCCTGACTACCAGGGCAAGCGCCCTCTCTCAATTTTTCCATCTCTCAAACTACAGACGTATATTCAGAGTGGTCCCGTTCACTCGGACCATTCTCGCTACATTCACCCACCTTTCAACAAACTTGCTAGAAAGCAGCACTTGCCTCTCCACCCTGATTTTCCTCTTCAAGTGAAACTTGAAAAAGTTAATCAGGGATTCGCCGAAGAGGAAAGTGTTTGTCTTTAATCCTTTTAACCTTGTCCACCACACAATCTCTTTCGCCATGGCCACCAGGCAGATGAAAACCGCCTGCCCTTCCTCTTCAAAGGAAGACGGCGAGACCATCTGCACAATGGACTCAGTCGACAACCGGATCAGTCCCACACGTGACAGCAACTGTTCAACATAGCTCCACAAATCAGCAATGCTCGGGCACTGAACGAGTGCGTGCACAACGGTTTCGTCGCTATACGCGCATCTCGGACAGGCTCAGCTGACGGCACTTCCGTGCCTGTAGAGCTTATCTCGAACCGGCAGCGCTCCCCGGTAGCACTGCCAGGCCAGGGATTTTTGGAAGTTATCCATAGGCCCCGGGCTGAAAGTTCTCCGGAAGAGAGCAAGCAGCTGATCTTCTTCGACGCCCAGGATCTCTCCGAGAAAGTCGTCGCTCTTCCCCTCCACTAGTCCTCTATAGAGCGCCGAGGTGGATGTTCCACCGATACTGGTGCCCAACTGGGAGAGGGCAGTGAGCGCCTGGAGAAATTCCAGTTTCCAAGCGCTATCCCTCGGTCTTTTTCTGACCCAGGACTGCAGCTCCGTCAAGGAGACGAGCTGTGGGAAAATGTGCCTGGCGAACGGCGACCACGCCCGTTCACCATCAAGGAAGCACCAGAGATGTCGCAGCCTCAGCGCATGTTTGAGCATCATCAGCCATGGCATGCCCAGTCCTCCACGCGACGGGTGTTGACAGCAGATGGATCGTCTGACCATGGGAGCGCGTCCCTTCCACAAAAAGCGGAAGAGGAGGCGCTCCATTTTGGTGAGAGTTGGGCTGGAGCAAGGGACGACGGTGAGGCGGTAGCAGATGACGGATGCGATGTACACATTCGCCACTTCCACCCGGCCTTTCAGGGACAGCTTCCTCTCAGCCCATTTCTGGGTGAGGGAGGCTACCGTGCTCGTCACCTCGTTCCAGTTTTTCTCCATCTGGAGGTCCGGTCAGAACCAGACCCCGAGCAATTTAACCGGTCCGCCCGTCCAACGCCCCACGACGCTGTCGGACGGCATGGACTTGCCTCTCCAGGTGCCTAGCTGCAAGCCCACCGACTTTTCCTGTTTTATCTTTGCTCCTGTCACCGTTTCGTATTCCTTGAGATCGGTGCCGAGCATCTGGACGTATCTGGTGCTCGACACCACCACGGTGACGTCGTCAGCGTAAGCCGCCTCGGATTTCATGCAACCTAGTTCGCGTGGGAGGCCCCTCATCGCCCCCAGTATGTGCAGTAACGGCTCGAGAGCCAATACGTACAAGAGGGACGAGAGGGGACAACCCTGGCGGACTGAGCGCATGATGCTGAACGGCTGCGACAGGTGATAGTTCACCCTCACAACTGAGCAGATGTCGCTGTACATTGCTGCGATCCAACGCCTGAAAACGGGCCCGAAACCGGCTGCCTCGAAGACCGCCGCCAGGTACAGATGGTCGACCCTATCGAATGCTTTGGATTGATCCAAGTTGATCAGGGCCCCACCCTTGCCAGGTTCCTTAACCACTCTCTCTATGATGTATCGCATGAGGTGGAGGTTGTCGTGTATGGATCTGTCCGGGATGGCGCATGTCTGCGCCTCTCCCACCAGACCCTTGACGACAAGCGCCAACCTCGTTGCTAACACCTTGGCCAAAATCTTGAACTCTGCGTTTAGCAGAGTTATGGGCCTGGAATTATCAATAACATCCCCCTTGTTCGGGTCTTTTCTCAGCAGCGCCACTGCTCCCCGGCTCACAAAACTGGGAATGCTCCCGTTCTGCTGCTAGTTGCAGTAGATGTCTGCCAAGAGGTCACCGAACAAGTCTGGCATAAATGCATAAAGCTCGTAGGGCAGACCATCTAAACCTGGCGATTTACCTCTTGTGCAGTTAGCCATCGCTTCCCGTATTTCACCGGCTGTTATTGGCTTTTCGCAACACTGTGCTGCGGTCGTCGAGAGCCGAGGCAGTCCGTCGAGGTATGCACTGAAGTCCATGTCCCGATCCGGGCCGCCGCCGCACCCGAACAGTTCAGCAAAGTCCTGCTGAAAAACTTCACACATCCGCTCGTGTTCAAGCATCACGCACCCGTTTTGTTCAGACGAAGACCGAATTGTGGCTTTATTGCCACGTCGCGCCTCTGCCACCCGGGCCCATTGGACGGTTTTTGTCCCCTCGTGTTTCAGAGCACGCGCTCTAGCTCTGACAACGCTGCCTTCGTGTTTTGCGTTGAAGAATTGGTCGAGTGCCAATCTCGCCGTAAGCACGTCGGTTGCGATACCTGTCCTAAACGCCTCTTCTAGCTTTCTGACTAGCTCTCCCTCTACTCTATTTTCCTCTATCACTACTCCTTTGCTAAACCTAATCGACTCTACTTTAATTGCCCTTTTCAGGGCAAACCACCACCTGTTGTTGACGACCGCTCCCGTAAACGCCCGCTTAACTAATACGCTAATCCGGTCTCTGTAGGCATTGCGCGCCGGGAAAGACGCGTTCAGCTTCCAGGAACCAGCCCTTGTCTATGAAATCTGTCTATGTCGATCTCACAGATCAGAAATTTGTGGTCTGTATAGTCGACTATTTTAAATTGTGGACAACTTATACTAGCCTTATCTAGTTCCCTGCAGAATACCCTATCTAGATACGATCTGGATGACCCGATGCAGTTTGTCCATGTCCACATTGGCACATTCGGGTGATCCAGTCGATACCTGTCAGACAGTTCAAAACGTCTGAGCAGGTTGGTGAGGCTCTTGCACCCTCCTCCCCTATCCACTATCCCCACACGATCCCAGTGTGCATCCAAGATACCGTTCCAGTCGCCCACTAACACTAAAGAGCGGGACGTTCCAAGACAGGTCTCTAGACGTCTGAAGAAATCTGGCCGCCCTGCCCCTGTTGGGGCGTAGACGGCTACTAGCCTGAAAGCATTGCCTGCGTTGCCGGTCACGTCCAGCACCACCGACTTACCTTCTGGGTCCAGGAAGATGGCCCGTATCACGAGATCCAAGCCTCTCCGAAAACGGACGGCAACCCCTCCCCCCAATCCTGAACGGCTGGGAGATGCGTATACATCGTAGCCGCCGAAGATCGGTGCGAAGGCCTGTGCCTCGGAGATTCTGGTTTCACTGATGGCCACCACATCTATGTTTAGTGACCTGAGGTCATTGAACAGGTGACCCTGCTTCCAAGATGACCCCAGGCCACGTGCATTTATACTTCCTATTCTGAGTACAGCCATGTTGGATGAGAAACGGGGAAAATGAGAAAGGGTCACTTACCTTGTTCGTGTGGTGAAGGGACAGTAGAACCGTCCCTTTCGCTGGTCATGGGTGTTTCCAAGAGGATGTCAGTGTATATCCTCTTGGTAACCGACCCTCTGAAGTCTCCAACTGCGTTGGGGAATTTTTGTTTTAAAGGTTTATATTGTTCTAATGAGATTTCGATGATGCTTATTTTTGTCGGGAGAGTTCTTGGTGTTGATGGGGTGTAGTAATTTTTTTCCGTGATGTCTGTGTGCTGATTTATCTATTTTATGAGTTCTTTTTTTGATATGTTTATGGCTGTGTACTTTTTGGGGGGAGGGGTGATTTGTTGCCGTTTTCTTCTTGTTGCTGTTTGGTGTGTGTGTCTTGTGTTTGCGTTGTTGGTGTTTGTGGTGGTGTTGCTGCAAGTTTCCTTGCTGCCTTTACCCCTCTTTGTATGCCTTCGCTTTTGGAGGGTGAATCTAAGGATTTTTTTTTTTGTGGCAGACTGTTTGCCACGTCACTCCCGTCTCAAACTCCATGTCGGATTCTGTGGCGTCTGGGAGGGGTATGTGCTCCACGGCTGTTGGTGGTGATAGTGGAGCCCTCTTCGGCAATGTTGTTGCTGGTGTAGCTATTTCAAATGTAGCTATTGGTGTTGCCGCTATTGATGATGCTGCTTTAGTTATCCGTGGCCTTGGTACGGGTGCTACGGACGTTGCCCTCCTACTCACCGTGGAAGGGGCTTCTTCGTTTGTTGCATGTCCTGCTCTTGGTAGCAGCGGACCAGGTATTGGAAGGAGAGAAGGAGAGGGGCCCTCTTCGGTGTCTTCTGCGGGCAAAAGGCCCTGAGGTGACCTTTCGACCCACAGAGATAACATTTTGGCTGTCTTCCTTCTACACTTATAGGGAGTTGGAGTCCTTCCTCAAAGTCTATGATATCGGGGATAGCTTCGATACATTCCTGGTCAGTTTGTATAAGCATTTGCATGCCTATACTTGACCAGTTCTCTCTCCCTATTTTTTCTACTTGCAGCATGGTCGCCCTGTTCTCAATTCCAGCAAGGGCAGACGCGGCCAGCCAAGGTATGGGCACGTCGGGTGGGACCTGGGTCACTTTGACCCTCACAATTTTCTGCCCGCAGTAGGAGGGCACCAAGACTAACTCTTCACTCTTTAGGGTTTCCAAAGAGTGAGACTTTGTTTCCTGGGGGGGGGGGTGAAAAGTACGTCTACTGTGGCTTACTTTCTGCCTTGGGTGATGTGAGTTTTACGTGCCCAGACGCACCGCAAGGCCTTTTGGATTTGAGCCTCCGTGGCTCTCTCCACTCGATGTGAGATTTTGGTTACGGTGCGGTAAGTCACCGTTCGTAGCTGCTGGTCCTTGAAAAAATCGGGTGGAGGTTTCAGGGAAACTCTATTTGCGCTTCTTGTCACCATGGCCCTTGCGACTGCCATCTCCTCCTCTGTGACTAACACTGTCTCGATATTTCGGGCGACACCTGCAAAAGAAGTGCTCCCTTTTTCAGCAGCGTCACTATTGCTGGAGATACTGGTCTTACTGGTGGTGCTGAGGTCGCTATTACAGGTATCGGTGTCATTGTTGTTCTTTTCGTGGGTACAGTTGTCGGTGTTGTTTTCGTTGATACTGTTGCTGCTGTTACTGTTATTGTGGCTGTTGTTATTATTGTTGTTTTTGTTGATAATGTTCCTACTATTATTGTTGTTGTGGCTGTTGTTATTGTCATTGTTATTGTCGTTCTCGACCTTACCGCTGTTATTTTTGTTATTGTCGTTCTCGACCTTACCGCTGTTATTTTTGTTATTGTCGTTCTCTACTTTACCCCTGTTATTTTTGGTGTTGTTGTTGGTGTTATTGTTGGTGTTGTTTGTGTTAGAAATATTTGTTAATTTTAAATCTGTAACAATCTTTTTTTCCTTTGTAATATTTTCGTTTATATTAACCTCCGCTGGAACGCTGTCTTGTTGACATGTTGATAAAGTCTCCTTCTCTCTGTGTTGTCTGACAGCGCCCTCTCTCTTTTTTGTGTTATCCATGTTGACATTTTTCAAAAAATATTTTTACACAAATACGAATACGACACCCCGTAAAGGGGTGCCGTATTATTTACTAGTGAACCCCTGTATTAGGTGGGTCACTTCTTCTAAACTTTTATCAAATTTAAAACTTGAATAAAAGGTTTAGAACGGTTGAAAAAGAGGTAAAACGTTGAAAAAGACTGGAGGCGATAAGAAGCGTGGCTTCACCAACCAATAATAATAATAATAATAATGATATATGTATGCAATTTGGTATTAGTAAGTGTGGAGTCATTGTGATGAAGAGGGGTAAATTGAGCAGAAGTAACGGAATCCAGGTACCAACGGGTGAGATGATAAAGTAAATTGACTCTGAAGAATGATACAAGTATTTGGGCGTTCTGGAGGCTGATGACATCAAGAACAAAAAAAATGAAGGAATTGATAAGAACTGAATACATTCGGAGAGTAAGAAGCGTATTAAAGTCACATCTGAACAGTAGGAATGCCATAAGTGCAGTAAATTCCCGAGCTGTGTCTATTATTAGATACAGTGCGGGAATTCTGAGATGGAATGTTGCTGAACAAAAAGAAATGGATAGGAAGACTAGGAAGCTATTGACTATCTACAACATGTTCCACAAGAGGAGTGATGTCGATAGACTCTACTTAAGGAGATATGAGGGTGGAAAAGGTCTTATCAGCATAGAGGACTGTGTTCAGATGGAGGAAAAACAACCTACACAAATACGTGACTGATAGTAAGGAGCCAATGCTCAGAACTGTACTGAAGGAGGGGACAATAGGCCAGGGGATGTCCAAGGAGGAAATAACATCAAGGAGAAAGAGCAGCCTTCAGGAAAAATCCCTTCATAGTACCTTCTTTGAGAAAACTGAATTTAGAGATCCACAGACATGGAACTGGTTGAAAAGAGGAGACCTTAAAAAGGCTACAGAAGGAATGTTAATGGCTGCGCAAGAGCAGGCCCTCAAAACGAAGTGGTTGAAACACCATATTTACAAGGAGGAGGCTAGCCCACTGTGCAGGATCTGTGGAGAGAGAGAGAGGAGACTGTGGCTCACATTGTATCCGAGTGTAAACACCTAGCCCAGACTCACTATAAGGGCTGGAGACATGATGTGATGGGCAGGGTGATCCACTGACACCTATGCAAAGTAAACAATTTACCACATTCTGAGAAGTGGTATGAGCATAAGCCAGAGTCGGTGATAGAAAACGATCAGGTGAAGGTGCTGTGGGCTTTTAGGATACAGACGAACAAGAAACTGGAACACAATAGACCTGACCTGGTGGTTGTGGACAAAGAAAAAAAGATCGTGCCTGATTGTGGATGTGGCCTGCCCATTCGACACGAGAGTGCAAGAGAAGGAGAGGGAGAAAATTAACCGATACCAGGACTTAAAGTGGGAGGTAAAAAGGATTTGGAACTGCCATGAGATCAAAGTGATCCCGATTGTTATAGGCGCACTAGGGACTATCTCAAAAAGTTTCCAGGGATGGTTAAAGAAAATTGGCCCCTTCACGCTTTTTGGAACGCTTCAAAAGGCATGCTTGCTGGGAACAGCAAGAACCCTCCGATACGATCTGAATATCTGAGGCTGCAGGTAGTGGCTTGATATTCATTTCAACAAACTTTCCAGTTAACTAACATCAATGACTGAGACTTAAAGAGTAATAACAACAATAATAATAATAATAATAATTGTTTCTAGGCCAGCAATTATCCCAGTGTATTACTGGTACTTTATTTTATCGACCCCTTAAGGATGAAAGGCAAAGTTAACCTCGGCGGGTTTTGAACTCAGTCCGTAAAGGGACGTAACGGTGCTGCAAAGCATGGCGTCCGACCCTCTACCGATACTGCCAATCCACCACCCTAATAATGATGGATATATGGTTCTGGAATCGCTCCCGTAAGTTTTTGATTTTTACATATTTAAAACAACTGTGATAGAATAATTCTTATTACAAATGAAACATAAGATTACGGTTTTTTACTCTCAGCAAGCGACAACGCATCTCATTATGACATAGGGCCCCAATATTTAATATTTAATTTTGGATCAGAAATGTTATAGTCAAAGAAGAGGAAAATGGCTACGTGAACAGACAGGCAAATCATTTCACCACCACCACCACCACCACCATCACCACTACCACACCAAAAAAATGTAGCCAAGTTACTCCAACTTCTATTTCTACTTCAACTTCAACACCATCACTACAGTACTACGATCACATCACCACCACTGCCTCAATATCGCTACCGCCGCTATTCTCTCCCACTACCTCCTGATAAGTTCAACTAGCACATCACCACCACCACCACTGCCTCATCATCGCTACCGCCGCTATTCTCTCCCACAACCTCCTGCTAAGACAGAGGTATCGTAGTATTCCCACTAATTGAGGAAGGCATCAAAAGTTATAAATAGACTGATTTGATGACCCGGTCAAAAAATCAAACATTCAAAAATCGAAATCAAAACAGCACAGCAGCAACGAAAAACGTAAAGAAAAGAAAAAAGAAAAGAAAAACAAACAAACAGACAAGCAAACAAAAGAACTAAGTCAGACATTCAAACATTACATTACAATGAAACTTATGCTTATTTTTTTAGGTTTTTACCTATTTGTTTGTTTATTTATTTATGTTCGTCTACAGCGTGATATGCCACGCTAAAATCACCGGGGGTGATCAAATCACTGGGGCTGATGATTTCACCGGTGGTTATATAACCATACATTCATCAATCCTCGATATGAGTGTTTAAATGTCGAACCTAAACAGTTCGAATAACGGTGAAGTGGAGACTGGAATGTCATGTGACAGACTCTCACCAAGCAGGTGCTCCCTGGCCCAGCAGCAGGGACCTGGCTGCCATCCAAATACTCCTGGTGTTGGAGGAAAAAGAAGAAGGAAAGTAACCAGAACCAACTGGAAGAAAGAATTGAATAGAACTGTTATGAAATGTTACCTGAAGAGTAACTCCACGGAAAAAGGCTATAGGAAACGGATGCATAACATCTGGAACGAGATGGGTCTATTTAAATTAGATGAACACAAATTGGCCGGGCAGGCTCGAGTAATAAGAACTAATGGGTGGATAAGCGAGTTGGAACTGAAGGAACTGACCTGAGATTAGATTGGAAATGGAGAGTGGAATATGCCAGGCAAACGAGCCAGTGGGAAATGAAGGTGAAGAGGTTGAGAGAACGGAGGAAGCATCCGAAACAGACAATGATCTGAATGCTGAAATAAATGATACCTGGAACAAAGATACGGCAATTGAGGAAATGAATGCTGACGGACTAGGACAAGATTTGGCTGATATCCTAAACTTAGTGGTAGATGAAATGAACAATGATAGTGGGAAACCTATGAACTTAAGATTTGTAGATAGGAAAAAGTTAAAAGAAACAACAACTAAGGTAAACGAAGTCATCCCATACCTTCACCAGTGCAACAATATCCTCAAAGCAACAGCAAATGGGGTGAGGAAATTACTTGGCATAAAATCGAGAGGAAACAACAAACAAGAAAGATCAGGACCTTGGTGGAAGAAACGACTGAATGGTCAAATCAGGGAAATGAGAAATGACATTGGAAAGCTTGAGTCCCTACTGAATGGGACACTACAAAACATAGACACTAAAAATAGACTGGAAATAAAGTACAAAACTAGGAGGAAAAAGCCAAATATTGTCATAGAGGAACTGAAGCAACGCATTGTAGCAAAGGGCGCAAAGATTAGGCGATACAAAAGCAGAGTCAGTCAGTATAGAAATAACCGCATGTTTGACAACAACCAGAAGATGTTGTTTGCACAGCTTGAAGGGAAAGAAAGAGGCAACGACTTGATCCCTGAGGCGGAACAAACTAAGACATTCTGGAGAGGAATATGTGAGCAGGGTGTTGAACATAATGATCAGGCAGTGTGGATTGAGACAGTACAAAAGGAGATTAGTGAACAGGCACACCAACAAACTGATTTGAGTATCACAGTTGAAACTCTTAAGGGGCAGGCCAGAAAACTAATCAACTGGAAATCACCAGGCCCAGATGGTGTGCAGGGGTATTGAATTAAAAATATAACATCCCTCCACCCGAAACTTACAACCATGTTCAATGACTGTTTGATGTCAGGTAAGGTACCAGAGTGGTTGATAAAAGGTACCACAGTTATGGTAATGAAAGACCGAACCAAGGGTAATGATGTTACCAACTATAGACCTATCACATGTCTGTCCGTAATGTGGAAACTGTTAACAAGCATTGTGTCTGAGGAAATATACCACCACCTCCACATAAACAACTTGTTACCGGACGAACAGAAAGGATGCCGAAAGAAGTCCCGTGGTACTAAGGACCAGTTACTTATTGATAAGATGGTAATGAGGAATTGCAGGAGGAGACACACTGTTCTTGCCATGGGATGGATAGACTACAAAACGGCATTCGACATGGTACCTCATTCTTGGATAACCAAAAGCCTAGAGATCTTCAGGATAGCAGATAACATCAGACAGTTGTTGATCAAAAGTATGAAGTCCTGGAAAACAGAGTTAACATCGCCGCCCGATGCGTGAGGATGAAGAGAGGTAGTTCCAGGGAGATAGTTTGTCCCTCTGTTGTTTGTCCATGCCCTGATCCCCCTGACCATTATACTGCGAAAAGTGACAGCAGGATACAAGTTGGGAAAGGGAGAGCTTACCATCAATCACCTCCTCTTCATGGACGATCTTAAGCTCTTCGGGAAGAGTGAGAGGGAGTTGGATGTGCTTGTTGACACTCCGTATTTTCAGCAATGATATATGTATGCAATTTGGTATTAGTAAGTGTGAAGTCCTTGTGATGAAGAAGGGTAAATTGAGCAGAGGCAACGGAATCCAGGTACCAACAGGTGAGATGATAAAGGAAATTGACACTTAGGAAGGATACAAGTATTTGGGTATTCTGGAGACTGATGACATCAAGAACAAAACAAATGAAGGAATTTATAAGATCTGAATACATTCGGAGAGTAAGGAGCGTACTAGAGTCACATCTGAACAATAGGAATGCCATAAGTGCAGTAAATTCCCGAGCTGTGTCTATTATTAGGTACAGTGCGGGAATTCTGAGATGGAATGTTCCTGAACAAAAAGAAATGGATAGAAAGACTAGAAAGCTATTGACTATCTACAACATGTTCCACAAAAGGAGTGATGTCGATAGACTCTACTTAAGGAGATCTGAAGGTGGAAGAGGTCTTATCAGCATAGAGGACGGTGTTCAGATGGAGAAAAACAACCTACACAAATGCGTGACTGATAGTAGGGAGCCAATGCTCAGAATTGTACTGAAGGAGAGAACAATAGACGAGGGGATGTCCAAGGAGGAAATAACAACAAGGAGAAAGAGCAACGTTCATGAAAAATCCCTTCATAGTGCCTTCTTTGAGAAAACTGAATTTAGAGATCCACAGACATGGAACTAGTTGAAAAGAGGAGACCTTAAAAAGGCTACAGAAGGAATGCTAATGGCTGCGTAAGAGCAGGCCCTCAAAACGAAGTGACTGAAACACCATATTTACAAGGAGGAGGCTAGCCCACCGTCTAGGATCTGTGGAGAGAGAGAGGAGACTGTGGCTCACATTGTATCCGAGTGTAAACACCTAGCCCAGACTCACTATAAAGGCTGGAGACATGATCTGATGGGCAGGGTGATCCACTGGCACCTATGCAAAGTAAACAATTTACCACATTCTGAGAAGTGGTATGAGCATAAGCCAGAGTCGGTGATGGAAAACGATCAGGTGAAGGTGCTGTGGGATTTTAGGATACAGACGGACAAGAAACTGGAACACAATAGACCTGACCTCGTGGTTTTAGACAAGGGAAAAAGATTGTGCCTGATTGTGGATGTAGCCTGCCCATTCGAAACGAGAGTGCAAGAGAAGGAGGGGGAGAAAATTAACCGATACCAGGACTTAAAGTGGGAGGTAAAAAGGATTTGGAACTGCCATGAGATCAAAGTGGTCCCGATTGTCATAGGCGCACCAGGTACTATCTCAAAGAGTTTCCAAGGGTCCAAGGATGGTTAAAGATAATTGGTCCCGCCCCGCTTTTTGGAACACTTCAAAAGGCATGCTTGCTGGGAACAGCAAGAACACTCCGATACGTCCTGAATATGTGAGGCTGCAGGTAGTGGCTTGATATTCATTTCAACAAAATTTCCAGTTAAACAACAGCAATGACTGAGACTCAAAGAGAAATAATAATAATAGCAGTAGTAGTAGTAGTAGTAGTAGTAGTAGTAGTAGTAGTAGTAGTAGTAGTAGTAGTAGTAGTAGTAGTCGTAGTAGTAGTAGTAGTCGTAGTAGTAGTAGTAGTAGTAGTAGTATAAGTATTAGTAGCACCAGCAGCAGTAGTGGTAGTAGTAGTAGTAGCAGTAGCAGCAGCAGCAGCAGTAGTAGTAGTAGTAGTAGTAGTAGTAGTAGTAGTAGTAGTAGTAGTTGTAGTAGTAGTGGTTTTGGTAGTAGTAGTAGTAGAAGTAGTGGTGGTGGTAGTAGTAATTATAGGAGGGATGTATAAATTTCCGTTTGAAAATGAGATCAACGTTATAAAGAATAGAGTCAGCGTCTCAGCACCCCACTATCATCTACATACCATCATTATGAATTGCTCCAGTACTATTACAATCATCATCATCACCGCCACTACCGTCTCTATAAGATAAATCAACAATAACAACAACAAGAATATTATCAACAGCTACAAAATATCTAGTAACATATAAACAATGATGATATATTATGAAAACAATACTATGAAATGTAGAAACAAACGTTAAGTTGAGTATTGAAATAAAATAATGAAATCTAAAATAAACCAAAATAATTTTTATTTAAAAGGAAAAAAAAACAGTAAAAATAGAATAAAATAAACTAACAAGAAAAAAATAAGATAGGACATTTTTTTCTCTTCTTTTATTTGAAAAGAATTGGAAAATAATTAGTTGTTTTTTAAAAGTTGAAGTTAAAATCGCTGAAGCAGAATTCTTGCGACTATGAAGGAACAAAGAACTCTAGCATCTGATATAAACTATATTAGGTCTCAGTGAAGCATGTATAAGTTAATGTCTGGAAACTAAACTTTTAGACACAAACGCCCAGAGATAGGATATTATAGTGTGGTATGGTGAGGTGTGAGATGGGGTGGTATGGTAAGGTATGGTGTGGAGCGGTGGGAAGGTGATAAAGAGTTACTATATGTAAGCAGAGAGCGAGAGAAATTCTTAGAGACAGACAGTGAGATAGAGATGATTCAACAACCTCTTACAACAACAAGAAAAACGATAATGATGTTAATAATAATAATATTAATAATAATATTAATAGTATTGATAATAATAATAATGAAATATCAACAAGAAATATAACGAAGGCAACCGGAAAATTACATCAAATCTTTCTTTATATATATACACACACATATATGTGTGTGTGTGTGTGGCGTATGTATGGGTGCATATGTATATTTGTGTGTGTATTAATATATGGATGAACAGAAATAGATGATATACTATCAATCAATCACATATGTGATACATAATGAAATATATAGGAAAGCAGAAAAAATCATATAGAATATATATACGATGTATTTTCTTTACGCCACTACATCTTTTACGTGGTGTGGTAGGTAGGTTAAAAAGAAACTATCTCTCTCTTTACTCTACGCTCGTTCTCACACACAGACACACATATAAACGGATCACAGATACATATACACAACACATGCACATATACAACACATAGAGCATATATTCTATATATTATATTTATACAAAACGGAAATCTACTTTACTTATCATACGGTCGATTTAACCGTTATTTCATGCAGTGAATTAACAATAGATCTTGTATTCACATTTTCCACTCGAGTCAACCTCATTCTTATTATTGTTATCTTCCCTAGCTTTGACGCCGTTGCCGTTTTCCTCATCATCTTATTCTTCACCCTTATCATTATTGAAATTATGAAATTCCTTTCCACTTATTTCATTTGATTTGGTATTTTTGACATTGCTGGTGACTGCCTTTCTCAACCTCTGAATTATAGAAATGCTTAACCGTGTGTCCATCCAGGATGTCTGTTGGTTTCTTAATCCTAATAGAAATAACCTTTTGCACACTGCAATCGCATGTAAAAGTTGCCATTTTACGCCAGACATCATCTTCTGTTGTTTACTTTCGTTTAGTTTAGATAAATATTTCTATGGGGGAATCCTTTTATTTTTAGGGAATCGTAACAAATTCTATACATTTTTATATGAATAATTTGATTGTGCAGCCCCATTCAAATTAAATCGCAAAATAAAAGAACAAAACGTAAATAAAATCTATTACATAGGAATTTCATTAATCTCATAACTCTCTCTCTGTCTCTCTCTCTCTATCTCTCTCTCTCTCACTCTCTCTCTCTCTCTCTCTCTCTCTCTCTATATATATATATATATATATATATATATATATATATATATATATATACACACAGGAACACAACATACATTCTCAAGCACATCAGAGAAATACACACACACACACTTATATACACAATGGATGTTTAAATTGCTTCTCAAACACGCAATCACTGTTCGATCTCAATGTGAGGCTTCCCGGGCAATTTTCTTTTACAAGCCCCGATTGCCGTAATATTTTCTAAATCACAGTTGGTAGATGAAGACATATTAACGTATTTTAATATTACTTGTAGAAAAGTGTGAGTTTCCTCCTTGTTACAAGGCGGGAGCTCACACTGTATGTCGTATCATCACCACACATATATTGCACAGTCTATTATTCAATCCTAAAAGGATTAGATTTAACGTCAGTGACTTCCAGCCCGTGGCGATCTCGTATTTGCTTTCAAAAGCAAAACATCTAGGTGTACCTAATGCAACAAACCTTTCCCAATTATAAAAATGTGATTTGAAGTAACATTTGAAGGAATGTTGGCTGGTTAATTTTGTATGTTGTTTGATTATGCAGGGTTCTTCCATGGTGTAATTAAATGGTTACTTCCTTTCTTCTTGTCTAACTTTCAATGAAATACTCTATAATTGAAATCCACCCGGTTATGATCATATATTCTTATTTTCAACCTACAAACGATTTTGAAACTTGAATGAATTTAGCAAACGAGAGTGCATTGAAGCACGTTGTTAGTCTAACGTTTGAAATAGGAGGAAAAGAGTTTGACATTTCGTACACTAGTCATTCATCAGAAGATAGACGTAGAAATAAAACATAAAACAGAAAGATAAAAAGTGAGAATAGGAAAGGCCATGAAAAAAATGAGAAATAAAGTGGAAAACACATACGTGGGTTGTCAGCCATCTACAGATGTAGTGACTCCACGCATATGATAGTGTCATCTAGTCTATATATCACGATTGACTTGTATTATAGTTTTTCCGAATAACACGAACACACACACACACTAAAACTCCCAATATGTACACGTGTTTGCATGTGTAAGTGTGTAAGTGTATAGTATTTTTTTTGTCGAACGCTTCAACTCATTGATTTTGTCTCAGAAAATTAGACTTAATAAGGTCAGTTATGTAAGCGATTATAAGAATTTCTTAACAAGGTCTGTCTGTACTTTTGAAATTAAAATTTCATTGTTAAGAATAAAATCAGATTTGTTTGCCCTTGAATATTTTAATTAATACAAACTAAATCAGCACTGTAGATATGGCTTCTAGAATTCGTAGCTAGTTCTACGAAATTCATATCATTCCGTCTTTTAAAAGGTTTCGTTATGGCGTGATTGTTAGATCAGACGTGCGTATTTAGAATTAAGACAGAAGTCAGCAATTATAGAGAACATTTTCTCAAAAATTCCTAATTTCTTCGCTTTGTAAAGAATGAAAATAAAAAGAAATAAAGACCCGTTTAGACAATGAGGAATGGAAGTTTTTACTCTGTTCACATATTGTTATATGGAGATCAAATGAATGTGAAATTAATAGGTTGAATTGTCTGTGTTAATTCAATTGATATTTTTGTTTCTTCTTTTGTTTCTCCTTTTCTAGAATTAATTGCTAGCTTTACTATTGTTAGCTTTAATTGTGAGTAAAATGTTATTGTATTTGCGAATTCACAATTGCTGAAGCTTGTTGTGATTGATTTGAATGTTGAGCTACATTTTACATATTTAGCAATTTTTTATCGCTATTCACCCATAACGTTAGTAGATGGTTCTCCAATTTATTTTACCAAAAAATGGCCGTTATTCCTATATTTATGAGCATAGACTAAGATTTCATTTAACGTAGAAATGTAATTTTGACAAGCATTATCATTTCTACTAATGATATATATCTGAAATTATCTCTGGGAAAAGTTTCCGTACAATTTCTTTAAAATACCTAAACTGAATTCAGTTTATTCTTGAAAGGCTCCCAGTGTGATAATATGGGGAGCAATAGTTGTTACTAGGTGTTGCAGTTTATGGGTTATGTTTAGAGAAATGACTATAAAGAGAATCTCTTAAACGCAAATCGTTCTGAAGTTGCTAAACTTCCGAAAAATAGGTAATATTACCAATTTCAGCATGATGGTGCCATATGGCTTCAGTAGTAAATTGCTATATTGAGGAAATTGCCAAATTTCAAGCCGATTGAAAATGACTGGATTATTCTCAAATTTTATGTAGCTGGAACGTGTTAAGAAATAAGATACGTTAAGGGAAACTTTTAAACTAGTTTAGTACTCTGAAATAAACACGTCTAAACTAGTTTGATGCACATGACATTGTTGATAGCAATTGGATAAAAAGTATATGATTGACTTGTTACTTTTCATGTTATGTTAATGTGTAACTGCTATTGTAATATGTACAATAAAACAAATGCTTTAGCAAAAGCAACATAAATTATAGCGAAACGATATAAGGAGACTGTAAAGAAATCGGGGTAGCACAGACACAAACGTTCCAAATATAATATTTGCAGAGATTATATATATATATATATATATATATATATATATATATATATATATATATATATATATATATATATATATGTATATATATATGTGTGTATATATATATATATATATATATATATATATATATATATATATATATATATATATATATATAACGAAGGAGGTGTGGTAAGGAACCAGATGGACCATAACGCACCAGAGTACTCAATACTTAGGGTAGTAGAGTGGGTAATAGGGAAATGTTTAACCCCGACGGCAGAGTTCAAGCCGTTTCGACGGCTATTTCTGGGCAGAAATAGCCGTCGAAACGGCTTGAGCTCTGCCGTCGGGGTTAAACATATCCATATATATATATATCTATATATATATATGTGTGTGTGTGAGTGTGTATATATATACACACACACATCACTCTTAACTTTAGAAAGTCATGAAACTTGCAAAACCGGTAAAGTTATAAGCTCTTGTAAATACTTCTCAATAATCCCAATTGCATTGCTTGGCTTTAATAAAATGATTATTTAAATGCTACTTCTGTAATGAGTACTACTTTCTTGCAGCCGTCGCCACATACCTATATATATATGTATATATATATATATATATATACGTACACATGTTTGCATGTATGTACTTATATATGTATGAGTCTATGTATGCTTGTTTGCATGAGTGCGAGTGTCTACAATGAAAGCTGGAAATATATAATTAAAACCAATGCAAAATAATTACAAAACTTTTCACCACGACGTTATATTTCCATATTGTTCCTCCCCTAGTTATTTACTGCTAGACATATTGTGCTTAAAGCTGAAGTAAAAAAACAAAATTTTTTGACTCATAAAACTCCGGCGTATGAGTCTATTTTATCACGTAGGATAAACGTTGCAGACAGGATCTTGTACATTATCAATGAAATATTTCTGAGCAACGTGACATACGCAAATAAGATGTCTTATACTGAACGGTTCGCAAAATCGTGACCCAATCTCCTATATTTTCGTGATAGTAATATACATCACATGTAGGTTTGTATTTAGATATGTAAATTCCTTAAGTTTTATGTCTGTCTATGTGTTGGAAATACATTTTAGCCTTCATTTGAACCCATGACAACCAATACACGGGGCTGTTTTATATGCAAGCGTTTATGATTAAAATGATTCAATCTTGTAAATTTCTTCACGTCAACCTTTTCAACTTTTCGGAAACTTTTACAGAAATCATATGATTTTAAGAGTATTTTTTGGCTGTCATCACAACGTGGTAAGTGCAGCTGATTTATTTACCCCAAGACGATATTGAAGGTTAGCGATGGAGAATGAATGGAGTTGACGCACGTAGGAAAGAGTTGGAACTGGTCAAATATACATAATTCCTTCATTCTCTGTTTCGTTTTGTGTGCGCGTAAGATATATGTATATATATATATATATATATATATATATATATATATATATATATATATATATACAAATATATTTATATAAGTTCTACGCAGTGAATTCCTGCAATAAAATAAAGGAAATTAAGAATGTCAAGATGAGTCAGGGTATGAAAGTCGTTCCATTAATAAAAGATAAGCAAATGAAAATAAAAAAGGAAAAAAATATATTAAAAAATAAATGAAAATGCAAGAAAAAAATTACAAAGGAAAAGGGGAATAGAGAATATATTCAAAATATTTCAAATATAATTAAAAGGAAGCAGTAACAATATGATATATATGGAGATATGACGTAACCGAACTAGTATTCGATGTTGTTGGCCTGTGATTTAAGATATATTTCAAAGAAAAGCGTCGAATATGAATGGTTATGTTTAGCGTTGTATCAACATCATATATATATATAAGTATACGAGATACCTTTTTCGGTTTCCCAGGGTTAGAATAGACTATAACGAGGAGTGTTTCAGCATACAGTAATAGTTGACTGTGTAAATCTTTTTTTTACTTATTATATATATATATATTAATATATTTTACTAAAATGAATAATTATTTCTACTTTTGGCACAAGGCCAGCAATTAAATCAGTGCATTACTGGTACTTTATTTTATCGACCCCGTAAGGATGAAAGGCAAAGTTAACCTCGGCGGGATTTGAACTCAGGTCATAAAGGGAGGTAACTCTATGCTTCAAAGCATGGCGCCCGGCCCTCTACCGATACTGCCAATCCACCACCCTAAAATGAATAATGATGCCTTATCGGAATCTATCCTTGAGCATTCTTTTAATTCTTACAAATTCAAGAGCGAATGATATATATAGAAATATGTCTAATATTAAAACATGATTCAGTATGCATTAAAGAATTATGTACGAGAAAGTAAAATAATTTATTGATATCCGGTATATACCGTTCGATATTTATGTTTTACCTCATGCGGATCCTCAGCTCGGGCTGATCCGCATAAGGTGAGACAATTGTTCTGGGTATGGTGAACTAACTGCTGTGTTACTACTTCTACCAAACTCGTCCCATAGACTGAGTGGTCTACCACTACGGATATTACCTTCCAGTGTTCTACCTTTATATGTATATATATATATATATATATATATATATATATATATATATATATATATGTATGTATGTATTATATAAAATGCATATATATGTATATATATATATGTATATATATATATATATATGTGTGTGTGTGTGTGTCTGTGTGTATGTGTACAACATTTTTGCTCCAACATAGTTGTATACATATAAGTATGTTAATATCGCATATGTAATGATATATGTTATGCTTACGAATAAACATTTGTAACGCTTTGTACCTATGAATATTAAAAAGCTGAGGCTAGTGACATCTGGCGGATTCCATGAGAAGTAGTGGGGGACAACTACCTGCCAACGATTTTCTGGTTCTCGCCGTCATTAAGACAGTGCTTTCCATGTTCTATGCTTGACAGCATTGTATATGAAATGAATTTACACTAAGACCCGTAAACTCTTCACATATCACAATATGCGCAACCCTAAAGCTGACGTTCAGTGACTCTACGTGCCCAAATTTGAGAGAGGCAGATGTCTAATTCAATTGGAGCTGTCCTATAGGACTACAGCAATTAGCCTGCACCAATATCTCGAGGTAACCAA
>OZ024741.1:99988535-100023535 GCA_964016885.1 Eledone cirrhosa
GAATCCATAGAATAATGAGAAAAACTCTAGGCAAGAACTGTTAAACAGCAATATACTGTCAATCTCATTCAATCATGTCATGCCAATTTTCTTTCTTTTCTCCTTTCTTGGGGGCCAACACTATTCTAGCCACGGATCTCTGTATTTTCAGGTAAATTTTACACTACGTTGTCTTTAACACCTTTCTTGCGTTGAGTTCTCATTATTCTACGAATTCTTATACACTTGCTTTCCATCTCCTGTTCTTCATTAAGACATCTCTCTAGGAGAAGATCACTCTGATATAAAACATTCGACTTCGTTTGCATCCAATGATGTAGGCTAGTTCTACTTTTGCGGTAAATGCATTCGATATTCAGAGAGTGGGATTGGCGCCGCGCAAAGCCTTTTCTTACTTAAAAAAAGCTTCAAACACAAGCACCGCTTGTTATGTGACATATTTTGTGATGCATAGTATGGAATGAAATTCCAGAAAACACAGCAATATAGAGACTGGGGACGACAAGTGGGTGTTTTTGACTGGAAACAGAACAGGGCACGGTGCTGACAAGTTGTGAAAATGGTGACACTGGAAGGAGGGATATTATTATGGGTTAACTTTCGTCAAAGAGGAGGAGAGATAAAAATTGTGTGTATGAGAGAGAGAGAGAGAGAGAGAGAGAGATAGGGGAGGAGTAGTCGCGTTCCTAAGTAAACAGTTGGGTAAGCACAAAGGAGAGCGTAGACCTACAGTAGTAGTAAATACGTGGGATAAGTAAACAAAAGCTTTTGTTCCCCCTCAATTTCTCCCCCTCCCCCACTCTCACTCTCTCTATATATATATGAAGGGTGTCCCAAAAAATGTATACACACTTTGATTACCTTTACAGGCAATATTTATTAGAGTGCTTTTAAAGTGTGTATACATTTTTGTGGAATGGGACTGAGAAAGGGCGGAACAATACAACAGTAGCAACAACGACACTTCCAATTCCACTACCACAACAACAACAGCAGTTATAAAAGCAACAGCAACAACATCAACAAGACCGATGACAAAATTAAATTACAACAAAATATCAATAAAAAAGTTCTCGGATATCGCAAACGCAAATAAGATATACGAAGCGATCTATATATATATATATATATATATATATATATATAGAGAGAGAGAGAGAGAGAGAGAGAGAGAGAGAGGGAGAGAGTGAGTGAGAGAGAGAGGGAGTCGCACAAAAATACATGCACACTTTGATTACCTGTACATGCAATGTTTATTAGAATGCTTTTAAAGTGTGTATACAATTTTTTATGACAACCTGTATATATATAATGAGAGTGAGTGAGTGAGAGAGAGGGGGAGATACTTTGAAAGTTAATCAATGTTAATTCCTTTCTGTTAACAGGATGTTTCGTCACTTCCGCCTTAATTTCTCTTTTACTACAATAGGTTCTTAATTTTCCTAGTCATATCAACATGTTCTTTCTTGAAATGCCTGACAGAGGTATATTTTACCCTCCATAAACTTAGAAAAATAGCATTAAACTGATCCTTCTCTGTCTCGTTGATTTTTTTTCCTTCCCAAATTTGTTATTCATAATTATACCTTTATCTCCGTTTATTATATTTTCCTAATCAATTATACAATTTATTTTTCTTTTAATTTATTCATCTTTATTTTTAATTATATACATAAAAAATTAATGAGAACACAAAATACATAAAACTACATAAGATTTAGAAAGATGAATATTATAGAAAAAGGGCGATTTTACTTCTTTCTTTTTTTTCTTGGGGTGGAGGGAGTGAATTCTTTCATTAAGGCATATTAATAGGAACAAAAGTGTTTAGTTACGTGAATTTTAGAGTAAGCCTCTCCCTCAGAAAATACAGATAAAAATATGGAAGAGAGTAAACAGAAAACCAAAAGTTTGAAAAAAATTACACAACATAATTTTATGTAAATCGGAAATTATTTGAAAAAAATAATTGAATGACTTTACTTCGCTATTTAAATCCCTTGTTGCTTGTTGAAACAATTTAACCGTAGAGAAACGGAAGAAAAATGTAAACGTCACAAACATTTTGTGTTATGCAAGCCATGCAAATCATTCACACTGAATAAGCTTGTTGCTGATATTATATCAACTATTTCGTTTCTTTGTTTATTGGTTTCTTTTATGATCGTTGATTCCCAATTTATATTAGTGTTACTGTGTTACACTTTTACAAGTAGAAATCTTTGAATTGCGGCCATGCTGGAATATGACATACAGCGGATTAGCTACTCATATCGAAACTAACTCTAGTGATTATATCAGTTTCATGTGGATTTTATCACTCATTATTTATCTGTTTATCGAGTTATTAATTTGCAACGTCACATAAAGGATCCCTACATGGTACAGCGACTTACATATAAAAACACATACGGTATTTTGCGTCCGAGCAACCAATATAATAGTTCTTCTTTATACTCCCTCTGAGTTCAACAGGACCAAATTTTAACTATACACACGAACATATATATATGCATACACCTACTTAGTGTGTATCTCACACACACAAACACACACACACACACACATATATATATATATATATATATATATATATATATATATATATATATATATATATATATATATATATATATATATATATATATATATATATATATATATATATGTAGGAGGTTAGTTTTATTGTAGAAGAGCAATTAGAATGAACCTGTGGGATAATTCTATACAAGATGGCTTTACTAACAACCCCCAGATCTGATTTAGAGGGGGCGATTAATCTAACAGGTAGTTCAGTGCGAAAATTGTTTTTGTGATCCTTGAGATTTATCCTCGGAGTTCTTGGGAGAAATGGTTCGGTCTTTTTTCCGATGCCAAGTTTTGACATAATCTAAGAGACTTCAAAGTTTATGGATTCTAAATTATCATGGTTAGTTTTACGATATTTTCTCCTAAGTTCCTTTAGGATAAGGTTGTTATAATTATCCTTGGAAATACCATATCAATTATTGGTTTTGTCAGAGTGGACTAAAACATTTTAGAATTATCCCACAGGTTCGTTCTAATTGCTCTTCTTTGAACTTAAATTTATGGTTTGGTACTTCTGAAGTGATTGGCTGGTTCAACAAATTGAATAATAAAAACAAACTAAAATTTGTTCAATCTGATATTGCCAGCTACTATTCTTCTATTTCGCCTTCACTTCTCAACAATGCTCTATCTTTCGCATTTAAATATTCTGACATCAGCACAGATGAACTTCACATCATTCTCACCGCACGTAAAACCATCCTTGAGTTCAACAATGAATATTGGACCACAGCTGACACCTCTAACAACTCCGACATCACAAGGGGAGCATCCGATTCATCCCAATTGACAGATTTAATTGGTATCTTTATTTTGAACTCTTTGAGTCGGAAAATTCCTCAACTTCGCGGTGGAATTTATCGTGACGATGGACTCTTTACTATCTTAAATTGCAACATAGTTAACCTTAATATTATTAAGAACAATATACGTAATCTCTTTAACCAACATAACCTAAAAATTGAATTTGATAACAGCATCAAACTAGCTAATTTCATGGATGTATCTCTTAATCTTGACACTGGCCTATATTACCCTTAACATAAAAACAATGAGAACCTAACTTATGTTAATTTTAAATCTAACCACCCTACTAATATTAAGAATGCTATAGTTAGTAATATTGGAAAAAGAATATCTAACCTATCTTCTTATAAAAACATCTTTGATGCTAAAGCCAATTACTATAATAACGCGCTTTCTAAAGCCGGCTATCCTGATAAAATCAAATATAATAAAGAAACAAATTCTAGAAGATCTTACAGTAGAATAATTAATCATGATCATTCCAATAACTTTAATAAAAGACCTAGATACAAAAACATAATCTGGCATAATGTTCCTTTCTCCATCTCTATTAATAATAATATTCCTAAATTATTCTTTAGTGCCTTAAATAAATGCTTCCCTCCCTCACATATCTATAGTAAAATATTTAACAAACACACTATAAAAATTTCCTATTCAACATCCTCCAACATTTCCAACATTATCTCTAAACACAACAATAAAATACTAAATACTAAATCTCTTCCTTCCAACACTGAATATCTTAATAATAGTAATAGTACTCCCGACGTCATTGTAAACTCTAGGCTAATTTCTGCAAACCCAAATACAACGTCAAACACAACTTCGCTAACTGTTCTTAATCCCATTCTAAATCAAAAAACTATTATTCCTATCGCAAATAAATTCTCCAATCCAATTCCTTCTATAGATAACACTAGGCCACTCGTTAATAATCTCTCTAATCGCAATGCAATTGCCCTGCTAAAAATAAATGTCCTCTCAACAACCATTGTTTGATAAAAACTTAATCTACGAATGTAAAGTTATAACTGACACCAATTCCTTCACCTATTTTGGCTCCACTTCCACCTCCTTTAAAGCTCGTCTTTATAATCATCATTTGTCTTTTAAATACCAACTTAAAATAACCAACACGGCTCTCTCAGAACTGATATGGTCCTTGAAAGACAACAATATTAAATATAACATCTCTTGAAAAAAGGTTTCTTCTGCTGCTCCATACTTGAACAGTTCTCTATCCAAGACTTGCAATCTCTGCCTAAATGAAAAATTTACCATTATATCTAATTTAGATTCTATAATAAATAGACGCACTGACTTGTTTTCTCTCTGCTTGCATAAATTCCACAGAACATTCCATAAAGTATACAGCTAATATCCTAAACTTTATCAATTCAGAATCCTTTTCTCAAAGGCATATATATATATACTTCTTTAAAAATATACCCATCTTTCTACCTTATTTCAAAGTTATTTATTATACATTATATAATACGTGTTACTCATTCTATATCACTCCTATTTATCACTTCCCTTTCTTCCTTTTCCTTTTCTTTTATTTTTCTTTTAATTTCTAACTCCTAATCTGTTCCTTTCTCACTGTGTCTAAGATAGAAACAATTATTTCACAATACAATATATTCTTACTTTATATCACCTTGAAAAAATCCTTCGTAAACATAAAGATTTTTTTGACGTTAGATTATTTATCCTCAATTCATTATTTTTTTCTCACTTTCATGTTTCATCCTATCTTCCACTTTTTTCACAATATATCCTTACTTACATTACCTTTGCTATTTTTAATAATACATATCAACATTTTCATTCAATCGCACATATTATTAAACCCTTAAATATTTTTCTTAATACATATTAAAATTTTCTTTCCCTCGCACATATTATTAAACCCTTAAATATTATTCTTAATACATATTAACATTTTCTTTCCATCGCACATATTATTAAACCCTTAAATATTATTCTTACTATATATTAACAATTTCTTTCCATCTCACATATTATTAAACCCTTCAATATACAAACCTTAACTTTACATTATTTTTCTCTTCGTTAATTTTCAAATTCTTTTAATTTATACATTATCTGCCAACGGTTTTTCAACCTCTCTGTTAAACAATATATTTTTCTCAGTTATAAAAGCTATCTCTCTCTCTCTATCACCCATCTCTCCTCCTATCTCATCCTTCCTCATTATACTCCTCCCCTTCCACTTTTTACTCTCATCTCCTCCTCTTTTTCATCCTTTCCACCCCACCCCCCTCAATTCCCCCCCCCCCCAATATCACACATCAATCTAAAACTACTTTTCATATGTTGATTTAAAACTGCACTATCCACAAGTGTCTTTTAACCTTCATATCATGCCTTCCTATTTTATCTGATGAAAACACAAATGTTATTGCATGATGATATTTGTTTTTGAAATGCGCATAATAAAATACATGGAACTCTTTTAACCATCTTTTGATCTTATATATTATATATATATATATTGCAAACACAATATAGAAACTCATAAACACACAGACTAACAAAAGTAGGCATATTCAAGCATACATTTATATAACGGCACAACACATAAAACAGTGAAATACCCACAATTCTTATCAAGCCACACACAGGCATGTACACAGATTCACCCACACACATATTAAGATTGAAGTATACAAACTACATATGTACCGACAGGCAAACACACATAAGCACACACGCGAAATCTCAATTGACGGATAACAGAATAAACTAAACATTTTAATAAGGCAACACAGTTCTGAAAACTATTAAAACTATAATGCAAATAGGTTCTTATGACGAAGATAATATAGGGAGAGCTACAACAAGTGTGGATAATAGCGCTACGGGAGACTATTATAGGGTTCCATCTGATAACGTAAAGGAGAACAGAAAATAGTGTCCAATCCAAACGGCGTAAGAAACACAAACAGGAAATGTATAAGTTAATGGACATCTCTAAAGGAGAATTTTTGGATTACGACATCGATAAATAGATAGGAAAAGGCGAAACAGAAATGGTGGAAATCAGAGAGGGGGGGGGGTGAAATGAGAGCGGATGAAAGAGAGAGGAGTTCGATGGAGACAGAGAAGGAGGAAAGAGACAATTTATTATTAAAGAAACAGCTGGAACAAGTCGGTGTTTTACGCTAATTTATTTATTTCTTACGTTAATATATATATGTATTTCTTATTACCGAACCTATGCACGAAAGAACTAAATGAACAAATATATAGAAGGTGTCTCCAACAAATATATACTCACTTCAACGGCGTTCTGATAAATATGTGTATATATATTGGGGGGACACTCTGCATATATATATATATATATATATATATATATATATATATATATATGCATACATATAAATATATATATATATGTATATATATCTATATATAAACGAAAAAAATGAAACGAAATTTCATTTCCCACACTAAGTACGGCTGTTATTTAAATATAAGTATGTATACGTACATACATATATGTCTAAAGACGTAAAGTAGTATGTATATATATATATACATACATGCACACATATATATATATCCGTATGGATCATCTGGCAGCAAGGTATACGTTGCTGACGATAGCTAATAAGCTTGAAACTAGTACAGCGTTCCTTTGTCAGTGTTGAACACACGAGCAACTGTGGTTGCTAGACACTACGGCTTAATACGGGATGTTCGTTTACAAACACATCGAGCATTATAATATATGTTCGGTGAATCCATACGTACATATATATATATATATAGGTGTGCATGTATGTATATATATATACATACTACTATACGCCTGTATACATATATGTATGTAGTATACATACTTATATATATATATATATATATATATATATATATATATATATATATATATATATATAGTTATGGAATAAACAACATAAGGCAATTATTCCATTTACCAGTGGTTTCTTAAAAGCAAAACATTTTCCTTTCAATCCTCAGAATGAAAAAATCCTGGTCTGTTTATTGAATTTGGATTTTAAAAACAAAAATGCAATCTGTATGAAAGTGAGGCTAGAGAAAGAAGAAGGAAAGGAAAAATAAAATAAAACCACACATGCAAACACACACACAAACACACACACTAACACACAAAAGCATACACACACACACACACACAAACATATATATATATATACACACACATATACTCATACATACACACACACACATATACACATATATATGTGTATATAAATACACACATACACATACATATACACATACATACATACGCACATAAATATCAACACATCCATACATACACATACATATATACAACCACACACACATATATACACCCATATATATATATAGAAATATATAAATATATATATATATATATATATATATATATATACATATATATATATATACATATATACATGCATACACATACACATACATATACATACATATAAACATGCACACAATCATACCTATATACACACGTACATACATACACATACATAAATGCGTACATTTACATGTACTAAATTAGAAAAATATACACTCCTCTACATATTCACACACGCAAATAAATATTTAAAAAAATATATATATAAAAAAATAAAATAATAATAAAGATTATTATACAGTTGACAGCGATACAAACGGCGGGTAGATGAACAGACACGCGTGATAAGCAATACACAAAAATACACGTACACATACGTACGAAAAAGTAAATACATACACACACTCTCACACATAAATATATATATATATATACAAATACATAAACACATACATACACATACACAAATACATACACAAACACGCACACACACACGTATACAATTATACACACCCATATACACACACACACATATATATATATATATATATATAAATACACACACACATATATATGTATACATACACACACACATACATACATAGCTCTACAATTATATACATACAAATACGTACATATCATAAACACGCACAACCAAATACAAACACACACACACACATACACACACACACATATATATATATATATATATATATATATATATATATATATATATATATATATATATACATGTATATGTATATGTGTGTGTGTGTAAAACTCAATCTTAGATAATTAATATGAACCTTACATATACATATATATAGTAGTAATGTAATAAGCAACATAAGGCAATTATTCCATTCACCAGTGGTTTCTTAAAAGCAAAAAAATGTTTCCTTCAATCCTCAGAATGAAAAAAACCTGGTCTATCTACATATACATATATATACACACGTATATATATATATATATATATATATATATATATATATATATATATATACACATACATACACATACATATTGGTACGTGAAGGGTAAGGCAAAAAGAATATATGTCGGTGTGAGGGGGGGGGGGGATACATAGGACAATGTGAAATATAAGGGGAGATAAGGGAGAAATATATATATATATATATATATATATATATATATATATATATATATATATATATATATATACACATGTATATACATATATATATATGTATATATAGTTGCAGTAGAGACAGTGTTTATACCTGTATGGTATCCTATAATTCGTGAGGATGATCGGTAGTTATGTATTTTAACTACTTTTAAGTGATATATATATATATATATATATATATATATATATATATATATATATACGTAAGCGTATATACTTGTAAGTTTACGGACTATTCTTTGAAAACAAAATCTTCGTAGCAGTTTACCTTCGACAGGCTAATTACTTCGAATCATCAAAAGGGTTAGGATTGGGGTTAAGTTTAGGATTTTGGTTAGGGTTTGATATCCCTTTTATACAGATTATTGCCTAATCTTCTATTCAAAGATGGGGTATGTAACCAACTTTTCGATGTTTTTCTGAACAAAATACTTTCGAAGCGAAGTTACTTCGAAGAAAATGATTTGTATTCGAAGAAATGTTTTTGAAGATAAGTCTGTAAATCATATATATATATATATATATATATATATATATATATATATATATATTAATAAAAAGAAATCCAACTTTCTCTGATATACCCGTTTTATTTACAATCCTTTAAAATTATAATATTATAATGAAATATTATGGTAGAATATTAAATGTTAAATGTTAATTGAAGAAGTACTTTTATGCTTTCGCAATCTTCAGGTTCTATTCAGAGGTAACAGTCAAGTTTATTGCAAACTTGACTGTCACCACTGAATATGAACCTGGAGATTGCGAAAGCATGAAAGTACTTGTTCAATTAATATTTAACATTTAATATTCTACCATAATATTTCATTATAATATCATTATAATTTTAAAGGATTGTAAATAAAACGAGTAAATCAGACAAAGTTGGAACACTTTTTATTAATATAATCTTCTATACACAATCATACACACCCGTGTGTATATATATATATATATATATATATATATATATATATATATATATATATATATATATATATATATATATATATATATATAAATATATATATATATATATATACATATATGTATATACCTATATATATAGTTGTCCTCCTCAAAAAATGTATACACACTTTTATTAGAATGCTGTTGAACTATGTATACATTTTTTGGGACACCCTGTATAGATACGTAATTAAGACCTCTATTGTTCTAAACGTAAATATGCATACGCATACATTACACATATAAGAAAGGGGAAAGGCCATTAAATTGACCCCATTACTTCAAATGGCGCTTTATTCTATTGTATCTGGAAGGAAGAATGGCAAAGATGACTGCGTTGGAATTAGAACTCGTGATGTAAAATGCCGGAAGAATATAGAAGCAATCAATTTTTCGGAGGTTCTACCGATTCTGTCAATCCATCAGCATAACATAAATTGGTGGTAGTAGTAGTAGTAGTAGTAGTAGTAGAAGTAGTAGTAGTAGTAATAGTAGTAGTAGTAGTAGTAGTAGTAGTAGTAGTAGTAGTAGTAGTAGTAGTAGCAGCAGCAGCAGCGCCTTCAGCGCAATAAAAATGCCTCGAGATATGGAATTTATATTCCATATCTCTAATTGTTTATCAACCCTATTCTTACCGTTTGGACAAATAAGAAAAAATAGTTTATACTTTTGGCACAAGGCCACCAATTACCCCAGTACATTATTGGTGCTTTATTTCATCGACTCCATAAGGATGAAAGGCAAAGCTAACCTCGGCGCGATTTGAACTCAGAACGTAAAGCTCCATGCTTTGCACTCTACGTTGCAAAGCATGGAGTCTGACGCTCTACCGATATTGCCAAACCACCACAGATAAGATTAATGCCGCTCGGCTTGACTTCAACTATTCATCACTAGGTGTACTTTGCTTGTCCAGTCTTTCATTAACAAGAGGGTGTCCATCATATTGTTAACCATGGATATTCTGTCCTTTTTCATTATCAGAACTTTGCTTGGCTCTCTGAATCACCTGTGTCTCATTTCATGGGCTTTTATATTGCAAACAACTTTGAAGCACAATTTCTCATTTGTCAATCTCTTCGGAATAGATTAGGCACAGCAAATTTTCCTCAGATTCCTCCATTAAGGAATCTATTGCTTTTCTTCATGCCTTCTATTATCACCAACTATTTTACCGTGCTAACCATCGAGGACGAGGATAAAATTAACAGCAATCAAATTTGTATTTTAGAATAAAAGTATTTTAAAATCTTTTTATTGAATTCTGTCTCGACAAAAGAGAATAATTTATTGTTGTACTTGATGTTCATTTCTGACATCAGTTGCTGTTAAACACTTTTATTTAACTCTAGTAATTACATTCTCCACTGTCGTTTCTATTGTGTCGGCTTGGTTTTGTTTTTAATTGTTTCTAAATTATCGACGCTGCTGCTGTTAATAATATTCTCATTGTTATTGTTGTTTTCGGTGCTTTTGTTGTTGCTGTTTCTGCTATTACCCCCACTACTGCTGCTGTTGTTATTGCTGTTGTTGTCATCGCCGTTGTTATTGTTATTGTAATTGTTGTACTTGTCTGATGACATCAGACATCATAGTTTTGAATGCTAATGTTGTGTGATGCAGATATAATGAGTCAAATTCATGAGTCAAATGTTGTGGTGGGGTATTGATGGGCAGATGTGGAGATGTCAATGTTTGGTAACGGAAAATTTTATGACTATCAACTATAATTGACTGAATACAAAACAAAATTCTAATGCAACAGTGAGCGTGACAAAATAAATATAGAAGTAGAGCCTCGGTGTTGGGGAAGATCACTACAACCAAACTGAATTGCTTCAATAACATCAGAATCAAAATATTGCGAGTGTCAGTTCATTTAATCACTCAATTATTATTAAGAGTGATCAAATATATATTTTCTGTTCTTTTAACTGCTTTTAGTCATAAGAGTACCATCATGATGGGTCATTGCCTTCAACGATTTTCGTGGTCATATCGACCACAGTAATTATTTCAATCTAATACACTGGATCAAACATAAACAACAGAAATACATGCGTGGGCGTTCACAAACACACACACACAGACTGACAAACACAGACATACAGACACTCGCACATATCAATTCACACATAAGCCTACACAAATACACATACACACACGCACGCCCAAACATACACATACAAAGAAGCACACACACGTACACAAACACACTAACACAGAGATACACACTCACATTCACACACACACACACACGTACACAACACAATAATACACAGACAAATACACATATGTGAGAGTGCACGCAAGCTAGCTAACATTCAAACAGTTCGGAAATAAATTCAATGGAAGGAAGTTACGAAACTAATCGATAAAATAAATGTTATAGAGCTATATTATGCACTCTAACATGCACCAAGACAGGCTGAAAGATAATTACATTATAGTATATAAGAATATCACATGTAGATGTATCAACCTTCCTCGAACAAACAGGGGATCTATACGTCCAGCCTGTAGCTTCATCGAAGGAAATAACGGAATACAATAATGTATTTGCTTTAAATATATAGCAAGTTATATCACGAGATTTTGTGAGCCTTTACAGTTCTTCGATTCACTCATATTCAGAGATATACAACACCCCAAAGTAAATCAACATACATTAGGATAGGAATATTAGAAGTTCTAAATGTCGTTATTAGTGAAAATGCATTCAGAAATAAAATTCGAAGTAGAAGCCATCGTTGTCCTCTATGCATGCATGAGGGAGTCATAAGGGCGTCGTATTAATAAACGGCGTTTCTATGGCATTTTAAAACCATCCTTCTCCAGGTTTGAATATAACAGATTTCTTTAAGAGAAGGATAGGGAATAAATGAGAGCAAGTGAGAAAGATATATAGAGGAATAATCGCCCCCAGTACTAGACTGTTGCATATTTTATCGATCTCGAATCAATTAAAGTTAAAGTTGTAATGTTGGCTACGGTAGGATTTGAACTCAGAGAACAGAAAGCCGAAACGAATACCGCAAAACATTATATCTGATATTTGAATGATTCTGTCAATTAAATCATCAAATAGAATGTTTTGCGGTATTCGTTTCGGCTTTCTCTTCTCTGAGTTCAAATCCCACCGTAGCCAACATTACAACTATACCTTTAATTGATTCTACTATTTGTTTATATATATATATATATATATATATATATATAGGGCGGGTAAAATTCCCGAGATCCATGGACGAGTTGTCGCCAGTGGTCACTGTCCCTCATTATCGCTGCCATGTGCTGCGTCTCCAACAGACCAGTGTCTGTCCTTAGGGAATCAACATATGTTAACCTCGCTTTTCCTCCCCCAGAGTGTCCATGCAGGGGCTCCCATAGGAGCACTGAGTGCAGTGTCAACTCTGGATATGTGTGTGAACATGTCCAGCTAACCTAAGTCACCTCTGTGTCACTTTTGAGCTGACTTTTAGGAGGCTGCCGAACAGATCTCAGTGTATACTGATTAATCTTCAGTGCCACCCACCATCTGAGTGAGTTTCTTGGTTAGTGTCCAAGTCTCAGACCCGTACAGCAGCACAGACTCAACTACAGCAACGAGGAGACGGATCTTCAGGTCCACACGAAGGTCCGACTTCCACACCGATCTCAAGCTGTGGCACGCCGCCCAGGCTTTGCTCTTCTTCTCGACTACATCATCTTCCGTATTCCAAATCTTTGCACCCAAGTACAGGAAGTCGTCGACTAATTCTAGGGGATCCCGCCTACATTAGTAATCTTGTCTGACTTATTAATATTCTCTACCAGATACTTCGTCTTAATCTCATTAATTCTCAGCCCCACACTCATCGACACAGTCTCCACCTCCTGCCTCCTTCACTGTGGACTATTGTATGCACCGAGCAGGAGAGTTAAGGCGAAAAAGATATCGGATGCTGAATTGACATATATATACAATATGTACATACTCAAACACAGACGCACGCGCGCACACACATACACACACACACACACACATACACACACACACACACGCACACATACGCACACACACACATACATATATATATATATATATATAGAGAGAGAGAGAGAGAATGAAAAAGCGAAGTAGTTTCAGATGTTAAAGTCCTTTAATAATAATGCTGTGATACATATTTCAATGACAAGAGTGGCCACAGGGTTCGGTGCGCCCAGTGCCGTGACATCATGAGACAGCTTGTTACATAATAAGGTTATCTTTCCGAGGCAATCCAAATTGAATCGACATGGGAACGGACAAAGCGTGTGCTCTTGAGTTCTTAATATAACCTTATTATGTAACAAGCTGTCTGATGATTTCACGGCACTGGGCGCACCGAACCGTGTGACCACTGTTGTCATTGAAATATGTATCACAGCATTATTATTAAAGACTTTAACATCTGAAACTACTTCGCTTTCTTATTCGATATATACTCCGTCACTCCTATGTGGAAAAAGTACGTTGAGTGCTTGAATTGAATTGCATCAATGTTTACCTTAAGTATATATATATATATGTATATGTATATATATAACATTAGTGGTGTTATCACACACTAAAGAATCAAATGAATACCGATTCTGTCAGCCAATGTGTATTGTCTACATACAACACATAATTATACAATATGCAATATTGTTAGTAAAACGGACTACTATTTTCAAACCATTAATACGATTATTGATCTGCTTTGAGAGAATCGCGCTTATTATTCTGTCACCTGTATTTAATTATGTCCGCAGCGTCCACACGTACATCTCAACAGCAGAGTCTATATATAATCATGGAGATACTGCAGGTGTTCTAACTCTCAAAGTAATCAGCTCTAGCTCAGGGTAAAATTGAATGGTTTAATGGAGAGCAGTGTCGAGTTTATTCCATCCTTTAGGAAATACTGCGGGTAGTTGTAATTAAGAATGAATCAAAACATGTATATATACGCATATATTCATAATCATAGTCTTTAACGTTCAATCCATTCAATAAAATAAATTCAAAGTGACTCACTCGAAAGTGAAACGATCAACCTGAAATACACGTGTTTTGAGATAGTGATTAATGTAAAAAATTTGAAAATAATATGAGACTATATAAATATAACTGTATTTGCTTCTCGAGTTGGATTTTGTTTCACACAGAAAGGAGATAGATTTTAAATATTAATTATTTTCCCAACAACATTAGTGACAAGACTGAAGTTAAATAGATACGCCTAGATATAGAAGATCAGATAGGCTACATGACAAAATGAAAATAATTGGTTTTTCAAGACAGGTTTTAATCAAAGAAAACGTATATATAGATATGTATACTTATGTATATATGAAGTCGCATATACCTATGAGTACAGATAAAGTATACATACACAAAAGGAAATGTTACTGATGTGTGTATGTATATATATATATATATATATATATGATGGCTGCCCCCTCGTTATCGAGTATGTCCATTGCATGATATACAGTTATTAATAATTATTAATGAATTCTATCGTGCAATGCCTGTGCATGAAGATATTTTTTAAGGTGAGCAAAGACTGTGCACTGAACAAATCCCTCTCTCTGAGCGACAGTAGCTATAACTCGAAAAGAAGAAAATATCAACATCATCGGTAACTACTGAGCCGCAGGTTTTATATCGGAGTCATCCCATAACACATATATATGTGTTGTATTCATATAATGTTTATGAATGACGATATTACCGGACGTAGTTAAACTCATTTACTGCTTCATGTAAAGCTGGATGCAGTCTGGATCACACCGAATATTCAAAACATTACCAACCTAACAAATGTTTCTGCCGGCATAGAATTTCAAGCACTGGGTTATAATTTTATAATTTTATAATTTTCCCATAGTTTTCAATTCGGGTCCTGCGTCATTAGAGTTTATTAAAGGCTTCATTAGAAATAAAGAAAGCATTATTATTTGACACTTAATAATAATTCATTACATTAAAACACGCATTATGGTAACAATTTACAGAAGGCGAATGTTGCAGAAGTTTCAAAAAAAACATTTCAAAAACAGTTTGAGTATGGTAATAAGGAAGAAATGACTATGTTTGTGAGAGTTATATGATGGTCATAGAGAATCTGATTTTGAGTTACACTAACGAAAGCATTGAATTTATCTAAATTAAACTGAGCCAAACCAAAGCTATATTTAATCCATATACTCTCTATGATGGATCACATGTGGAGGTTGCCCTATCTGGAGCTGGCCGTCATTGCGCATCAACTTACCTCCACTACCGGACACTTGATGACAAGCACGAACCAATTTGATAGCAAGTTGTCTATAATCCAAACTGGCCGATCTGCGCCTCATACATCTTACTTTTGTAGCACTCTGCATCTTCAATAGAAAGAGGATTTAGGGCATCGCGGTAGGGTCTATAATTTGCAACCCTCCCCGTACACCCGCTTGCCACAAATATTTTGCAATATGCAGCTTCAAAGGCATACACATCTGTTTGAAATCGAGCAGCACCATCCCCATCCTGGTCTGGAAATGTGTCTTTATTAACAAGCTGGACCCCTGCCACAAGGGTCCTTCAAGCAGCTTTCTTCGCAGCGTCTTTGACGCTGAAGAAATTGTCCAGTGTCATTCTGGCAATTAGAAAAGCAATTGTAATTCCATTCCTCACTGCTTCTTCTAGTTTAGATAATTATCTTTTTCTATTACTACATCTTTACTAAATGCTATTATTTTGCTCTAATCAGTCTCTCGAAAGCGTACCATCACCTATTGTTGGCGATTGCTTCCGTCAATTGACGTTTAACTAATGCGCCAATCTGATCTCTATAAACATCTTACGCGGAGAACGACGGATCACTGTCTACGATATTCTATCTAGATCGTCGGTACAGATGAGAATTTTGTTGTGTGTTTCAGACTGGCTGTACTTATGGACACCCTACATTATTCCTATCTACTAGCTCAATAAAAATATCTTCAAGATCATATACGGTCATTTTCTAGATGACCGTGTGTGATTGCTCCATATCCACATTGGTGCATTCGTGAGATATAGTCGGTACTTCTCAGACAGTTGAAACAGTCTAAACATGGTTTCGAGGTGTTTGCTCCCCAATCTTCTATTAACTATTTCCACCTGAAGTTTACCAACACGCCATCCCATTCTTCGATTGCAGGACTTGGGACAAAAGTAGAGACTATCATCACTGTCAGGTTAGTTCGTTACATTTATGTTATTATTATTGTCACATATATATATCTGTATGAGCTAGCGCATGTGCGCATTCGTTGTGTGTATGAATGGGTACATGTGTGTGCGGGAATATATGGGTATGTATACTTGTGTATATGTGTGTGTATGTGTATATGTTTAGATAGGGTCACGCGTGTGTGCGTGTAGTTGTTTATATTTAAAAGCATTGATGCAGCTACCTAGTCTGTGATGATAAGAGATATCATGGTCCCTTCGCCAAAGCGTCTGGCCATAATCTGGGAGATACAGGGTTCGATTCCAAGCAGCAGCCGATGGCAACTTCTTTTCACCGCATTGTATAAGGTATTTCGTATCATCTCCACTTATAAGCTCACCACTCTTTATAAATATGTATATATAAATATGTATATATATATATATATATATATATATATATATATATATATATATATATATATATATATATATGAAAAAATGGGGAGCATATATATATATATATTGTTGCAATATATATACAGATGTGTTGGTATCTGTGTTTCATCACTTACATGTTAATTTATATATATATATATATATATATATATATATATATAGAGAGAGAGAGAGAGAGGGAGAGAGAGATAGATAGATAAATATACACGGGTGTGTATGATTGTGTATAAAAGATTATATTAATAAAAGGAATTCCAACTTTGTCTGATTTACTCGTTTTATTTACAATCCTTTAAAATTTATAATGGTATTATAATGAAATAGTATGATAGAATATTAAATGTTAAGTGTTAATTAACACTTAACATTTAATATTCTATCATACCATTTCATTATAATACCATTATAAATTTTAAAGGATTGTAAATAAAACGAGTAAATCAGACAAAGTTGGAATTCCTTTTATTAATATATATATATATATATATATATGTGTGTGTGTGTGTGTATGTGTGTGTATGTACATATATATACAAAGTTAGAGAGAGGGGAAGTGGGAGAGAAAGATACACACAAACACACAGACACACAGACACACAGACACACAAACACACACACATATATATATATAAAGAGAGAGAGAGAGAGAGAGAGAGAGAGAGAGAGAGAGAGAGAGAGAGAGAGAGAGAGAGAGAGAGAGAGAGAGAGAGAGAGAGAGAGAGAGAGAGAGAGAGAGAGAGATTATGAATAATCGAAGTCAGTTTTGCAGCATCTGTAAAAATTTATTGCCATATTACAATTGTTCCTATATCGATCAACTCAAGGTAAAATCAAAATGTTATTGGTGGGGTTTCGGGCAGTGAGGGAGGGGATGGCGTAACTGTAGTTTTAATTTTAAGGGTAAAGAATAAAGAATTAAAGGTAAAAAACATAAATGGTAAAGAAAAGAAAAAGTTAAATAAAGTTAAATAAAGTAGGTAAATGATGTAAAAAGTATAAAATGAGGCGCTGCTTGTAACTAACTAACTTACATATATATATATATATATATATGTGTGTGTGTGTGTGTGTGTGTGTGTGTGTGTGTGTGTGTGTGTGTGTGTGTGTGTGTGTGTGTGTGTGTGTGTGTGTGTGTGTGTGTGTGCGTGTGTATAGTACCATTAGAAAATGCACACAGTTATATAACATGAACAGAGAAATGAATAGTTACCTCATCTGCCATGTTGCTGTCAGTTCACTTTCACTCGGGCCGGTGGTACGATGAAATTAGAAAGAAAAGACAGACAAATTTACTGGGCACTTACAAACAAAGGAGAAATACGTGAAAAACTATACCTAGGATGAAATGGATATGAGACAGTGTATGTAAACGTGCATCGCAAACGTCAGACGCAGGAATGTGTTAGTGTATATGTGCGCGTGATTATCTGTTAATGCTTTGTTTTACTACATCAGAGATATCAAGGTATTGCAGGATCATCAAATCCCCGCTGGAAATGCATTGTATCATTTAATAAAGTTCTTTGGACTGAGATAGAATTCTATTATTTTCGATTTGTATGTACATCTATCCTGAAATCGATATCCCTGTCATAATGATCTCGTCCAGGAAATCATCCATATATATATATATATCCACAGAGATTGCTATTGTTGTAATCATTATTATGATCACTATCACGATCTTCATCATGAACATAATGATGATGATGATGATGATGATGATGATCATCATCATCATCATCATAATCATCATCATCAACTCTACTACCATTACCTCAACTACCATCACTACTATGACATCATCATCATCATGAGATTGATCATCACCACCATCAATATAATCATCAACAATACCAATCTATATCATCTTCAACATCATCATTATGATGATCGCCATCGTGCACGTCATCAACATTCTTACTATTATCACAATCACAGCCAATACCGTCATCAACATACTCTGATGTTCATTTAATGGGTACTCCATTGTAAATTTTCTCTCAGTTTACTGCGTTCTGCAATCCCTGCATATACAATTTTTAAAAAAAATGGATCGTGTGATGTTATGTATATAGAGAAACAATTCATTGCGAAATATATTGTTTGTTATATATAATTATGCCAAGAACATCAATTGACTATGCTAATAAAATCCAAAATTTCCAAGTACAATTAATAATTTAATTGGATGTATTGAATTAAATCGTCATACTGATAATTGTATTTAAAAGAAAAAAATTCTAATTATTTCAACTAAAATATCATTTGGCTTCACTCAGTATATTCATTTCACTTATTACTCGATTTAAAACAAGCGTTAATTAATATAAATATATTAATTAAATTTTATTCATATAATTATATAAAGAATAGTATTGCAGTTGCTCTACCGGTCAAAACTAAGAGGTATAATCGTGAATAATGAGCTCCTATACACTTTAATCAGGTAGTTATGCACACACACACATACACACACACACACGCGCGCACACACTCTCACACACACACACACATATATATATATATACCCACTCTGCTTTTTCCCATGCTTAAAATTTATGTATATATAACATTTATATAAATTTTATGCATGGGAAAAAGCAGAGTGGGTAAGGAGGAAGGTAAAAACCCGACTGACTCATAGCGGTTTCTTCTTGTATTATGTATATATACATATATATACGTATATTTATTTAAATACTTTAATATCGATGCGATCATGAATACAAATAAAATTCGGACTAACATCTAGTTTCATATCGGTTTCATATTATGTTATAGAGACACTTTATTTCACGTTGCTCCAGTTTACTCAGCTGAAAATGAGTACCAGCAATAGCTGGTGGTTTAACCCTGCGATGGACTAGCGTTCTGTCCAGGGGGGAGTCTTGTACTCTCAGTCGCCTCACCCCATGAAACCGGGAAAAGCACCGGCCATATGAGCCTTCTGGCTTAAGACAGACTTTAGACTTTTAGATTATGTTATAGGCGGAGATATATGTCTATACATGCTTTAACATTAAGCCATCAAATATAGAGATATTCAATAATTTCTAATTAAGGCTCGATGGTTAAACTGTGTGAGGTGGGGAAAATCAATTATACCGACTCAAGTATTTCATTGGTACATTATTTGCTCGATCGCAGATTGTTGAAAGACAACGTTGACACTCGGGCGCTTAAAAAACAGAACGAGAAGGGGAGAAAAACCATGGCAAATAACCTTACCTAACTTTCAAACGAGTCTACTATTCAACCTCCTTCATCTTAAGATATACTTTTAGAATAAGCATATTGTTACTATAAAACTGCATAGAGGGTTCTCTCGCCACCTACTGAATAGTAAACTGCATGTATATATATATATATAATAAATAAATAACAAAGAACGCTTATAGCATATGCATATCTTTACTTGCTAACATTGTTTCATCCACACTATAAGTGGGACTCATCAGAGCATAAAGGTTAATTACATACCATACAAGCAATAACAAATCCAAGACATTGAAGAATGAAAGGTAATAATAGACGATAGAGGATAAGAATAAAAATAAAAATAAAAGTAAAAATAAAAATAAAAATAAAAATAAGGGGTGCTATCTGTCACAGTTGGGCGGTGTGCTGTCAACATATAGTTACATACAAGCATACACATGGATAAGAGAACAGACAAGAGTAGACACATGGATAAGAGAACAGACAAGAGTAGATAAGATAATGGGATTAGGTAAGAGTAGGTAAAAAATAGGTAAAAAATAGGTAAAAAACAGACTTATAATATATATAAAAAGAAATACAAAGAAATACATAACAAACTTACATATAAAATATAAAATATAGGGTAAGGAATGAGATAAAATAATATACAATTAAAAATTAAAAATTATATACATAGAACATAATATAGTATAATCGTAAAATAAGATAAAATAAGGTAAACTAAAATCAAATAACATAGACTAAATTAAAATTAAAATCAAATGTATAATTATAATTATATGTATAATTAAATGTAATTAAATATAATTAAATAAATAAATAAATAAATAAATAAATAAGTAAATAAAGATTAAATAAATAAATAAAATTTAAATTTAAATTTTAAAATTTTAAAATTAAAATCTAAATTTAAATATAAATATAAATATAAATAAATAAATAAATAAATAGATAAATAAATAAATAAATAAATAAATAAATGGAGTCAAGTAAGTAAATAAATAAAATTAGATAACATGAAATGAAATAAAATAAAATGAAATAAAGTAAATTGAGATAAGATATATATTTTTTTTAAATATATCTCTTGAATATATCAGGGGCCCACGAAGGCACTAAATGTCACAGTTATGTGTATCACTTGACCAATTTTTCAAAATATATTTCTTGAAAACATCAGGGGCACACGAAGGCACTAAGTGTCACAATCACCAGTATCACTTGACCATTGCAAGGCAATGGAGGCGTCCCATGTTGGGCAGTCTCGAAAGTTCACTCGAAAGTCATGGGTGTGCATTCACACAGTTGAGCGGTGGGGTAATCACAAACCGGTTCACACACCAATTTTTTTAAAACACATTTCTTGAAAACATCAGGGGCCCACGAAGGCACTAAGTGTCACAGTCACCAGTATCACTCGAGCGGTGGGGTAATCACAAACCGGTTCACACACGGGCAGGAGTCAAATGGTCAGAGAGGTGCATCAAAGGAGGTAGAAGAATTCACATGCATTAGCAAGCGTGAGGTTAAAGCAAGCATATACAGTTGTAGCGCATACAAAATATAAAAAGATAGCTTCAAGAGCCATTAAGTCACCGCATTGGGACATCACAAGATTGTACACATCAATATGTTCAGCACGTATATGCACGTATACACACCACATGCATATGCAGAGACGGTATACATATATATATATATATATTTTTTTATATATACACACAGACACATATAACCGCCTACACCCATACACATATAAATGTATACACGGGCACACACGCACACACACACAGCGTAGGACACCCGGGTCAAAGCCGATATTAAATACGATATTAAATATAATATTAAATATTAAACACCGAAATACCACATTAGATCAGACCCACCACCACAGGTAATATATTCAAAACAAATACATACGATGAGATGTATTAAAATAAAGTTGAAATCCTACGGAGATATTCATGTCTGCACGTGCCATTGACCGATTCGAGTGTACACAGACCGTTAGTAACTACGGAGGGCCATAGGGGCCAAAACGTTACTTTCGGGATCATAAAAACGACCGTCAATATAAGGAAGGCCGATCGTGCTAGAAAGACTACAACCCCGGGTAAGAGCTCCCAGAGGTCAGCCTGTAGATCTTGAACCACAGAAAGGCGAAAAGTGTGTGGGAAGATTGTTCCAAGGGTGTGTAGGAAGTGGGTGGCAGACATTTAGAAAAAAAGAGATGAGAGGAGACGATGGAAGGGGTACAAATGAAAATAAATATGAAAAAATAATAATAAAAATATATATGGTAGGGGTTTAAATTTACCCTTAAATTTACTATATCAGAGATATCAGGATATTGCAGGATCATCAAATCCCCGCTGGAAATGCATTGTATTATTTAATAAAGTTTCTTGGACTGAGATTGAATTCTATTATTTTCTATTTGTATGTACATCTATCCTGAAATTCCCATGATAGTGTAAAGATCGTAATCCTTTGCATTTCCTGATTCTGACACATAGCCTTTATACTTCAGTCAATATTTTCCAAATATTTCAAATTTAATATTGGCTATAACACACACGCACTTTATTCTTCTTTGATATTTGATATTGGCTATAACAAACACGCATTTTATTCTATTTTATTCATTTATTTATTTATTTTATTATATATATATATATATATATATATATATATATATATATATAAAATAAAGTACCAGTAATGCACTGGGTTATTGCTGGCCTTGTGCCAAACATAGAAACAATTATTTTATTATTTATTTTATCTTATTTTTTTATATTTTATTTCTTCATTTTACCTTATCGGATTCCATTATCTGTTTGGCACCCCACCACGTAAAAGGGTGGTAGGATTGATGCCAACCCACACACACTCATTCTTCTAAAGACGGCCGCAGTAGGACTAAGGGCGACCTGCCAGCTGACCCCCGAACACCAATAAACACAAGGGAGGAGGTCAGCTGTACTTAACAAAAGTAACCACAACAGATTGTCTTGCCTCAGAAAAAAATTTCTATAGACTTTTGACTGAGGAATGTTCTCACAACTGACCAATGGGAGGAGAGAATGTCCTATGACGCCGGAATTCGTTTGTTCGAATTCATATGATTCCAGTTCCTCAGAGAAATAACAACGCAACCAGGAGCTGGACATATCGGAGTATTGACGGAGTAAAACACTTGAACAACATGTGTATCCGTCTCTACCACACCAATTCGAACTGCCTGAAGAGGTCACAGCCAATGATGCATGACCCCGAAATATATATAGCAGTACATCTTCAATAAACGAAGCCAAATGTAAAATATTTGACTTAATTACTTTATTTTACATTACTCCGGAGTAACCAAACCAACCTACGTACTTCGTCGAGTGATCCAACTGCATACTGAGGTGTCGGTAAACAACCAACACATACTCAAAATTTATATATATATATATATATAAATATATATATATATATATATATGTATATATATAGACAGATATATATGATATGAGTGTGTGCGTTCATGTGTATATCTATAAACATAAGTATGTATATATATATATATATATATATATATATATATATATATATATTAGAAAGTGAGGTTTTTTTTACAAAATGAAAAATAACCGAGGTGTCCTACACGAGTGAAAGTATAAAGAAAAAGAGATGAAATCGAAAATGCAACTGAAGTCTTATTTTTCTAAAAAATATATATATTTATTTGGTTCCATTACCGGTTTCGCAGTTCTTCTGCTTTTCAAAAGGGGAGTTGAGATGGAGGGTCTGTGGTTTTTCTCACATTATATATATATATATATATATATATATTTATATATATATAATAATAATAAATTTGAAGACTAAAATCCAAAGAGGGCTTGATAAGGTTAAATATATATCAAATATATAAGAACCGTAGAGCAAAAATTTATTAAAATAACAGATTAAAGTTTAAGCAAAGAATCGCTGCTTTCACCCTTAACGGGTTCTTCTTTCAGAAGATCCTGTTAAGGGTGAAAGCAGCGATTCTTTGCTTAAACTTTAATCTGTTATTTTAATAAATATATATATATATATGTGTGTGTGTATGTTCAGACATACACATACGTATGTGTAAATACTCGAAAAAGGCAGAATCTGAATTCCTTGCTAGGGCGAGATCATCTACAAATTGACAAATTGCTTTTAATATATTTTTAGTGCACTGTTATGTATATATTACTTAAATAATGATTAGAAACCTGAATTTTATTTTAGAAAATGATGTTATCAGTCGTACACCCGTAACACTATCTTCTTCTCTAACAATTTTATAACCATTATTTTGGTCTCGAAATAATTTTCCCACCACACGGCGCCAATGAATTGCGTTTTGAAATTTATTTGCACTGAGTTAATGTCTTATATATCTTCTTTCTCTGTTGGGATTCATTTACATTATATTCTCTTTATGTGTGTGTTCCCTTCAAAGGAATCGGTATGTATTGTTTATATTGTCTACCAACATAGTAAGCCTATGCAAAAAAACTCGAATGTTTTGGGTTTTGTTGGTATCAAAGCCAATAAGACGACCAATTTCACAGCTAAAAATGGACTATGCACACACACACACACACACACACACACACACACACACACACACACACACACACGTTCATACAGATACTCACCCCCACACACACACACATATATATATATATATATATATGAACAAATGGGTTACATATGAATAAATTTAGTCCTTCATCAGTGATCTTCCAGCCTTCATTGCTATTTCACCGCTTTAAAGACCATATGCCTCTGGTTGGTGCGAGCAATGGCTAAAGAAAGTCATTGGGACACGTAAATAGGGGGAACGAGCGAGACAGTAAACAAACAAAGATGGTAAGGCAACGAAAAGTGAGGAAGAAGGAGTCAAGTCCCTGAAATCGATGAACATAAGTTCTGTGAAATCGTCAAACAATTACAACAGTGACCTAAACAGGTACTTCAGTTTCGTCGGGTTCTGAACACCAACTCATTCAACCTGTTTATCTCGCTCCGCTCCGGGGCAATGCATTTTCCATCCTGTCAGCCGGGAACCAGAGGCAGAGTGGACGTTAGTTGGTGTTTGAGGATACTCTTTCGAACGTCACTTCGAACGTCTTTCAATCATCTGACAGGAAGGTATACGGTGCTGATGACAGCTAATAAGCTAGAAACTATTTCATCGTTCCTTTGTCAGTGTTGAACAAAAGGGCAACAATGGTTGCCGAACACTGTACGGCTCAATTCGGGTTGTTTGTTTAAAAACAAAGCGAATATTATAATAAATTTTCGGTAAACCCATACGTACATATATGTATGTAAATAATGCTAAATACGGGATTGTAGTGAAATAATTTTATAAAGCCATCTTTACAGGGGGTATAACACCACTGCTATAGTTAGCAGTAATCAGCAAATGCTATGTTACAATGACAGGTTGAGGACAAACATACTAAAAAACTAATACGAAATATTAATTCCGAATGTTAATACATAAATACTAATACAAGAATACTAATGCAAAAATACCACTAACAATTTTATAAGGCCACCTTTACAGGGAGTCTAACAACACTGCTATAGTTAGTAGTAATCAGCCAATGCTATCTTACAATGACAGGTTAATAAGTTGAGGATAAACATACTAAAAAATTAATACGAAATATTAATTCAGAATACTAATACATAAATACTAATACAAGAATACTAATGCAAAAATACCACTAAGAAATTTAGAAATCACGGAAATGGAGCAGCCAGCAGAAAGAAAGCAATTAGCTGGGGTCTAACACATCTGAGATAAAAAGCGTAATCGGCCAGTTCTATCTTAACATTAGGGGGGTGCTGAGGCTACAAAGGACCGATGGGCTGCATCGGGGTGGGCGAAAAGGTGAAAACAAAAGACGACAAGGAAGGTGATCTGGGATGGATGGACTAGGAAGAGATGGGGGGAAGAAGGAAATATAGAGGAAGCGATAAAAAAAATTAAAAAAGTTACGTCTACCTTTGTAAGCACCGGTTACCCCTTACAAAGTCGGCAAGTGGAGTGTTTCAGCCTTTGTGTACTCCCCCCCCCCACGCGGGTCATGATGGGGTTTGAGGGCGAGGTAAGTCCTACGCAATCTGTGTTTGCATGCAGTTACCAGTTCGTCTTTCTTGTTTACGAATTTGTCATTCGAAAACAGCATTTGTAATGTTTCCTCCGAGCATAAGTTACACGGACGGTGTTCTCCCGTGTAAGAGTTAGCTCTGGACAGTAAGCTCCAAGTGAGATTGTAGGTTATATTATTATCTTTGAGGTCCCAGATGTGGCCCGAAAGTGTAGTGGCATCACGCCGGCCCGGGTTTCGGAAAATATGTCTGTGTAGGTAGAGCCAGGTCTTGAAGTCACAAGCTGTTAATCCTATATAGGCTTTGTTGGATGTCTCCGTCCTCACATTGCACTGGTAGATCACATTACGATTTCGGCATCTGTTGTTGAGGGGGCAAAGTGATCTATCAGGACAGGTACACCTCCTGGCCGGCTCTCAACACTGCTGTCTAGGTTATTTATTCCATAGGGATTGAGTTTTTTGTTGTTAGAGGAGACGATGTTTTGTGCAAAGTTAGGTGTGGTACTGTAGGAGAATTTGATGGTGTTTTTGTTGATTATATTGTAGTAGCGGTGTTGTAGGGGGAAGTGTTTTCCGATGACCCTAAAGAAGATTTTTCCGATAGCAGGTGTTGTCACCTCGGCATTGTGTGTGTGGGGGGTGGGGGTGGGGTGAGGGGGTGAACCACGTTACGTTACGTAAGCGGCGGTGTCGCCTGCTGGTTCCGCAAATGGAAGCTGGATAATAGGATATTTCCTCCCGGAAGCCACTCCGCTTGAGGGCCTGGTTGTAATAAGGCGCATGTTCATCGAATATCTGCTCATTAGCGGACAAACGAGATATGCGGAGGGAAATGTTCTTAACCAGGTTATTGATGATGTTTCTAGGATGGTTCGACCGGCGGTGGATGTAATGCAGGTTGTCGTTTGGTTTCCTGTATGGGTAGTAACTATCATTATCGAGCTTAAGGGTAATGTCCAGGAAGTTTACTCGGGTTAGGGACGTTTGTAGGGTTATTTTAAATCCCCAGTCGCGGCAGAAGCTGATTAATTGTTTACGGACCCGGTCTGTACTACTGGGGTTGTACCCTTTGAGGGTAAGGAGCCCATCATCACGGTACAATCTACCGCCGAATGCTGGAAACATTTCGGTGAGTTTAAAAAGTAGGAATAATCCTATAAGATCTGTGACCTCAGCCGAATCCATCGCGCCCATACTGAGTCAGGAGCTCTCTTTATCCATTTGGAGTTGTCGATAAGTAGGACTGTCTTCCAGTTTGACATAGAGAGTTACTATGCTTCAATTACCTTACCGCTCCTTACGGCCGCCTTGGACTTTGCTGAAACACTCACGCCCATCACCGACCAGGAAAGAAACTTCATCCTCCACGCCAGGAAGACCGTCCTACTTTTCGACAACTCCAAATGGATAAAGAGAGCTCCTAACTCCCCCTTCAACGTCAGTTTGGGCGCGACGGATTCGGCTGAGGTCACAGATCTTATAGGATTATTCCTACTATTTAAACTCACCGAAATGTTTCCTGTATTCGGCGTTGGATTGTACCGTGATGATGGGCTCCTTACACTCAAAGGGTACAACCCCAGTAGTACAGACCGTGTCCGTAAACAGTTAATCAGCGTCTTCCGCGACTGGGTGACCACACCTATCGGGAAGATCTTCTTTAGGCTCATCGAAAAACACTTCTCACTACAACACCGCTACCACAACATAATCAACAAAAACACCATCAAACACTCCTACAGCACCACATCTACCAGTACAACGTGAGGACGGACACCTCCAACAAAGCCTATATAGGATTAACCGCGTTTGACTTCAAGACACGGCTCTACCTACACAGACATATTTTCCGAAACCCGTCCCTGCATCACGCCACTACACTTTCGGGCCACATCTGGGACCTCAAAGATAATAATATAACCTACAATCTCACTTGGAGCTTACTGTCCAGAGCTAACTCTTACACGGGAGAACACCGTCCGTGTAACTTATGCTCGGAGGAAACATTACAAATGCTGTTTTCGAAGGAACAACTCCTAAACAAGAAAGACGAACTGGTAACTGCATGCAAAAACAAATTGCATAGGACTTGCCTCGCCCTCAAACACCATAATGATCCGGGGGGGGGGGTAGACAAGGGCTGAAACACCCCACTTGCCGACTTTGTAAGGGTTAACCCCTGCTTACAAAGGTAGACGTAACTTTTTTTTATTTTTTATCGCTTCCTCTATATTTCCTTCTTCCACCCCATCTCTTTCTAGTCCATTCCACCCTAGATCTCCTTCCTTGTCATCTTTTTTTTTTAACCTTTTTGCCCACCCAGATGCAGCCCATCGGTCTTCTGTAGCCTCAGCCCCCCCCCCCCTAATTTAAGATAGAACTGGCCTATTACGCTATTTATAGCAGATGTGTTAAACCCCAGCTAATTGCTTTCTTTCTGCTGGCTGCTCCATTTCCGTGATTTCTAAATTTCTTAGTGGTATTTTTGCATTAGTATTCTTGTATTAGTATTTATGTATTAGTATTCTGAATTAATATTTCGTATTAGTTTTTTAGTATGTTTGTCCTCAACTTATTAACCTGTCATTGTAAGATAGAATTGGCTGATTACTACTAACCATAGCAGTGGTGTTAGACTCCCTGTAAAGATGGCTTGATAAAATTATTTCACTATAATCCCTTATTTAGCATTTTTCTCCACCTATTAAACTCTTCTATAACTTAGCAATACCATTGAGAGATTTGGTGATTGTGGGGATGGAGCAGTAACCAGAAATTGTTTTTTTATATATATATTCTTTTTATTATTTTTTATTTATTTATTTTTTTTATATCATTTTTTTAATATATTTATTTCCTCATTTTTATAATGGCTTTTTTCCTTACTCCCTTTCGATTTACCTATTTTTTCAACTCCATCCCTCCTCTTCTCCAGTACACTTTTTTCGACCTTCTATACACTATCCTTAGAATCTGCTTTATAGATTTCACTTTCAACACTTCACTGGGTTTCCCACACTCCCTCTTTGTTCTACCGGCAAGTTCAGCTACTCCTACCTTCCACTAAATGCCATGATAGAATCATCTGTCTTTACAACACATTTTTTACCAATCCTTTTGACAATTACTATCTTCCCATATATGGAATTATCCTCTGAGAAGTTCGGCTATTTATTTACTAGGCTAAAAATTCTTATTTAGTCCAGAATTAGCCGTCGAAACGGCTTGAGCTCTGCCGTCGGGGTCATACTTGTTCCTATTACCCAATCTACTACCCTAAGTATTGAGTACTTTGGTGCGTTATGGTCCATCTGGTTCCATACCACATTTCCTTCGTTATATATATATATGTATATATATTCTAGATAAATATAGATAAAGTATTCAAAAATAAGTACGTATACCGATAAATTGGGATTACTACCGCTTCACACTCACGCCGTGAAAATGTAGTGAACCCGAGATTAAATCTTCGTAAATTTGGGCACAGAAATATTTAAGACATACATTTAATAGCATTAAAATGCATACACTGTCTAAAGGTGGTGGATCAAGTCTATCTTAAATTATAACCCAAAATACTTTACACAGAATACATTAGATAATTAACCTGTACGACAAATTGAAAAAGAAAGATAGAACAGATATTGAATTAGGGGATGATTTTTACTAAATAATTCAACAATATATGTCTGTACTCAGGAAAACATATATGCAGAGAAATTCGACAAACTAAAATAAAAGTATACGGGTGATCATACATAGAAATACGTACATACAGGCACATAAAGTCATACATATGCACATGTATTCTCAGAGAAGAACATGACATTTAAAATATGTGCTACACATGTAAATATGGCAACATTAAAAGGTCTGTTTATTAGCACTAAGTGACTGAAGTACTTCAGTTAAATATACTTTTGGTGAGCAGACCAGCTGTTACTACACATACACAAGCTCACACTCACAGTTACGCACCCACAATAACATCTACCCCCCCCCCCATACTCATATTTAAACACATACTCCCCCCACACACACACATACATACATAAACTCACAGACTCACGGAGAGGCACTTACACACAAGTGTATATATACACTATACTATACAATATGTAAATGTGCATATATGTACTTATGTATAAGAGATTTTCCCCAATTCAAAAGTAAACATTGTTAAATGTTCAACAGTTGCAAGCTGTTTTATAGCCACATCGAATGAACTGATTATTTGTTCGGGATAGAAAAGTCAACAACAAAACGCCACCATGACTTATATTGCTGCTAAAACTACCAACACAACCAATATTGCTCTAATCGAATGTCATTAGAAACATTACTACTTATAATATAGTTACCACAACCAACAGGCGAATCTACTTTCTTTCTTTAACCCGACAATAACATTACCACTCTCACCTCAATCAATATCATACCCTACACCAGCACTACTACTTCTAGGAACGCCATTACCTACGACCCCAATCTATAACCAATATATCCTCCAGCACCAGCTATCACACCACCATCCCATCTACCTCCAATAACAGTACCATCATTATCAACACTACCAATGTTATATTTCGATTTGTTAGAAATGGCAGCTAATGCATTTTCAATAACATCGTCTACCGTCAGAATAAGAAAAAATCTATTGGCAGACAATGTCATCAGATACAAAAATATATACTGGTGACAGTTCTAAAATCTTTGAAAATAGGTAATCTTGTTACGGCGTAGCTTTAGCTAAAACAGCATAGGAAACAGCGACAATAATGATTTCACCAACAAGGGCGGGCCATCAATGAAGGAGCTTCAAGAATGTTTGGCTGAAATGTTAGAAATAGCAGCAGAATTTCCTTCAAACAGCACATTCTAATAGAAAGATATGAAATATTTGATACTGAAGACGTACATACACGGCTATGACGGTGTAGGTACATCTGCAATATCCTTTGGTCATACGATTGCTCGATAAGCGAGGCGACAATCAATGAGGGAGCTTCATGAAAAGTTGGCTGAAATGTTAGAAATAGCAGCTGGATTTCCTTCAAACCGCACTTTTTAATAGGATCATAGGAAATATTTTATACTTAAGACGTTCATATAGGACTATGACGGCATACGTACGTCTGCAATGTCCTTTGATTAAAATATTGCTCGATCAGCGAATATTATATTATGAAAACTGCAGTGGATTGACAGTATTGGTAGAGGGTCGGACGTCATGCTTTGCAGCAAAGAGTTACGTCCCTTTATGGTCTGAGTTCAAATCCCGCCGAGGTTAACGTTGCCTTTCATCCTTACGGGGTCGATAAAATAAAGTACCAGTATTACACTGGGATAATTGCTGGCCTTGTGCCAAATGTAGAAACAATTATATTATGAAAACTGTTAATCACTATGGACTGATGACGTAAACGAGAGTAGCCTGATCTGCTGTTTTGATGAGAGTAGAAAAACATCGCCAAGTGTAGAGAGATCTACTTCAAGAAAGGCATTAACAATACAAAACGTGACACTAACAACAACAGTGGCACTTACAAAAGAAACAGTGACGCAAGTAACAGGGACATTAAAGAGAACATCACTGACACTAATATCACTAACACTAACAATAACAACATTCTCACTAACTCTACATGGTTCCTCTCCCTGTGGGATATAACAATCACATTTCCTCAAATCGCACAATAACATCAATAAGGAAGGGAAGAAGAGGGACTTTTCGCGGGAGAATCATATGCTGAACAATTTGTTACACGTTAGTTGATGCAGTTGTACATAGTCATACAAATACAGGACGGTCCTATTTCAACGTCTTTCATAATAAATCTGCTTCAATAGGCTTACCAAGTGCTAAACACATGTGAGCACAATCACTGATCGTAGCAATGTCACCTACACCAAGCCTGTCATTTAACATTAGCATAACTGCCACTAACATTAACATCAACACAACTACATCCATCAATAATGCCTCTAATATGTTAATATTCCCTAACAGCATCCCCGCAAGTATCGTCACCATATTACCAACGTCATCGTTGCCACTATCAGCAAAAATGCTAGTAACGACTTCAAAAGCTGTTACAAGGGAAAATGATAACAACATGAGATTAACAAACAACCCACGGTACTCTAATGCAATTGTTGATTTGGTAAATGGTTGAGAATCTAACATTTCAGATATGCTATATATTTTTTGTCAATACACTTTTAAGATATATGCGGCTAAGTTTGTGCTAAATGTGTGTATTTTCTCAGAAGGTATGTGGGTGTTTATGTATAAACTTGATGTATTTTGGCAGTAGATCACAGCTTCAATTTCTGTTTACGTAGAGCAATGTGTGTTTGTGTATTATATGATTAAGGTATGTGGATGTTTTATGCAAAACAGCTGAACCATCGTAGATGTTTAGCTGTATTTAGATAATGTGTGTGTTTGTGCCTTTTTATAGAAGTATGCGTTTTTATTTGAGTGATGATGAGTCGTCTGTAGAAGTCTTTGGGTGTGATATGACCTGTGACGCATAGTATAAGCTTTATATTGCATATGTCATCTGTTTTGTATAAAATTAGATACTGCTACGATGGAATTCGTTATATATATTTTCGAGTAATGCTATCGCTTGATACTTAAAAATGAGCATCACGGACGTGGCTTTTAAATCCTGATAGGGACTTGCCTATGGCCAGCAATACCATGCATCGACAACAAATGTCACATATCATGCGATGCCTGTGCTTGAAGCTTTTTTAAGTGAGGAAAGTCTTTGCTCAGGGCCAATCCTACTCTCTGAACACAATTGATTTGCCCAAAAAGAAATACTGATCTACATCATTGGATAGAAACGAAGTCACTGGCTTTCAGACTGACCTTCTCCTAGAGAGATGTCTTAATGAAAACAAGGAGTCTCTCCCACCACCGAAAAGAAATTATATATATATATATGTATTCGTGAGGGAATACCAATAATATTATTAATATTCGGTTTGTTTACAAGTAAATAGCCTCATAAATCACCACGTCGTAGATGACAACGTTGCCCTTTTATTCCTGCGTAGCTAAGAGAAAACAATCGACAATTTAGAATTGCTTCGGAGTGTCTTGCCCCTTTTCAAAATTGTGTATTCCGTTCGCTTGCTACCTGCTGGACTGCGGAGAATACATAGTAGATTGAATATTGATAATATATTATATAATAATATATTATCGTTATTCATTCACGAATACATTTTGGTGTTCACCACGTTAAGAGCGAAAACAATTTTTTTGTTTTTTAATTTTCGGCAAAGCCGTGTGTAAGTCGCTCGCTATTCAAATGAGGCTACTATGTATTGTCAACATTTCCAGTGGTTAGCAAGCGAGCAGAATACACAATCTTGGATAGCTAATGTACTATTCATTGCCTGAACAGTTAAATGATAGAGCCAGATGAAGAAATAGAGGTATCACAAGAAGTTTTTCAGGAGACAAACTAAGATAGTCAAGCCTTGCGTAAGTTTGTTGATGAAAATGAACCACATTTGGCCGGTGATCAGAAATACACCTAACATTATATCATAGAAAACATTAAAAATAAGAGTAGAGGACTTTTCTTCATCTATGCTCCTGTCGGCACATGTAAGACATTCCTCATAAACCACCTACTTGAAAAAGTTCTCCAAAAGTAACATATTGTACTTCCCCGAGGGATTCGAGTAGATCAGATCAAGGATTGTCTGAAAACAGCCTATCTCTGGCCCCACTTTCAGTGACTGGGTTTTACAAACGATATCCGTGTGCACTCGACTGGTGACGAAGGTGTCAGTGCGTATGCTATCAAGCCACTTAAATTGGGAAATTAATTTCTTGAAAAGGATTCCAATTACCATATTCAGTTGCCATGACCACATCATTAAAACAAAACAAGAACTGTTTGTCAGAGTCTTTCGAAACATTCAGATCAGACTGTGAACGAGCAATCATACCACCGAAAAATGTTGCTATGAAAGAAATCAAGACAATGCTGCCAGACATGTTACGGGGAAAGAAAAGATGCTACAAATCAGTTGACA
>OZ024741.1:100028535-100093535 GCA_964016885.1 Eledone cirrhosa
CAGCTTTTGAATTTACAATAAGCTTAAAAAGAGCTAAGATTTTGTTTTATTTCAATTACTCCAGTGGAGACGTATATTTACCTATGAAATATTTGTATCAGGATACCAGATTTGTGTTGTAGCCTCACATACGAAACTTGGCAGACCGTTTTCGGACTTAGGATCACTAAACACTAAGATCAAATTGGGAGGTGATAAGATCTATTTTGCGTTTGGGGCACTCGGATAACGAGTTTCTTCAGTGAAAGACTTAAAAAGTTTCACCAAGCTCTGCATCTATTTTCCATATGACATAAACACTCACTGAGTATGGAAACTACATATCTTCTCAGATATTATGTGCGAAGGCATGGTCTTCTTTTCTGACATGATCATTTCAGTTATTCATTTGGTATATGCGCCCCTGCATAAACCCAAACATAGAATTCGTCATGCAGCATCTGTTAGTACTGTATCTGTTCAAATTAAATGTCACGTCTACCATAACAAAATAAAACGAATGTAGTAGCCCGGATTATTGTCAACGACAACTCTCTCTCTCTCTCTCTCTCTATCTCTATCTCTCTCTCTCTCTCTCTCTCCTTTTCTCCCTATCTCTCTCTAAACCCCCCTCTCTCTCCACACACACCTACACACAATTACACACACACACACACACACACACACACACACACACACACACACATATATATATATATATATATATATAGGAACGAGTAGGACCCCGACGGCTGAGCTCAAGCCGTTTCGACGGCTAATTCTGGACTAACATTTTTAGTCCAGAATTGAGCTCAGCCGTCGGGGTCCTACTCGTTCCTTTACCCACTCTACTACCCTAAGTATTGAGTACTTTGGTGCATTATGGTCCACCTCGTTCCTTACCACATTTCCTTCGTTATATATATATATATATATATATATATATATATATATATATATATATATGGTGGCTGCCAACTCGTTTTCGAGTACGGCCACTACTTTATATCCATGTAGGAGAACTCCTACCGATGCGCTGAACGTGTGTGACTTTTTAGTCTAGCCAGCGACTTGAAAACTCTGGTAAAAACACTACACTTGTGACAATTATTGACACATAGTGCTTGGTCCATGGTACCATGTGACGACAAGTGCAGAGAGATCTCCAGATATAAAGCAATGCCTGTGCCGTGAAGCTTTTATATATACATACCTATATATTTATATATATATATATATATATATATATATATATATATATATATATATATATATATATATATATATATATATATATATACATATACATACACACGCACGCACACACAAACAAATAAATATATATATATATATACATATTTATATATATATATATATATATATGTATATTGTGTGTGATTGTTTATGCATATACAGAGAGATGGATATATATATAGAGATAGATAGGGGTAGAGAGAATGAGGTGGTGATTATAAAAGCTAAGAACTACTTTATTTGAGTATGTTTATTTTGTCTGTGTACTAGTTCTATGTTCATATTAATGTAATTATATGTGGGGTTTTTTCTGTAAACATCATTTCAAATATCTTATCCCTGAACGTATGAAAAAAGTGATAATGATGTTCCACTTATAAACTACTACTGAAATTATCCAGCGTACTCTTTAATATTTTATATCGCATGAGAAGACACAGTAGAATTTGCTAGAGATATTAGCAGACGTATAAAGAAACCAATAGCTATAAAGGGACTTTCAGTTATTTGCACAAACGCCCAGGGAATAACAGGGAACCTAACTTGTTTAATGACATGACGATGGTGATAATGTGATGAGGATGATGTTGATAATGATGAGACGATGATGTTGATTTTGATTCGGTTATTGCTGATAATGGTGATGATAGTGGATTTACTTATGATGATGCTGTTATTGCTGGTTGTCACGGTGTTGTGGTTGTGGCTGGTGTTGGTGCAATAGCTTCTCGTAATGGACATTTTAATGATGATGATGATGATGATGATGCTATCACCAACATTTTGACAATGGTGACAACATGTGCTTATGATATACGTGATGTATCAATCTTTATATATTACCATAAGCAAATCTTTACTAGAACTAATATAGTCAATATTACCTATATGTATTTATGTCGTCTCGTGTGGCAAAGTTTATCAAATATTTACATATTTCTTTGAAATATGGCTTTAATATTTATTGAATTTCTCAATTCTGATGATTGCAACGCAGTTCCTTTTATCAAGTTATCTCAGAATATAATACGTAGCATAGTAAGTAATGTCTCAAATAATGCGTACGTGTAACCAATGCAAACACACACGCATATATATATATATATATATATATATATATATATATATATATTTCTCCTGGTACAGCTTAAAGCGCTCAGCATTTAATGGAACTATATGTTTGATATGTTCGTGTTCGTTAACCGGTAATTGTTTCCCAATAGTAAGTGTCAATCAATTAATACTTGCATACGTAGGTTTTAGCAGTGAACGTTGTATAATTATCTAACTGTGAAATAATCGCAGGTTTATGTGAGACGGGTGTTTGTGTAAGTTTTGAAAAGGTAGGTTTCTGGAATCTCATATACTTTTATTAATTACGTCATTGCTGACATACGCATTCCCACGACGTAATTTATGCAATTGATACAACTTCGCCAGACAGCAATTATGTAATAGTTTATTCTGCTATATATATTCCATGCAAATATTTTTGATGTTGTCACCTCAAGCCCGGCAAACATGAATCGTGGTAAATGACTATATCCAGTACCACTTGGGAGGGTGTCCACTTCAATCATTGGTTGGTTGAATATAGTTCAACTATGATCGATTCTCACCACTTCCATCAATCGTTAGAGGAAAATTTTACCTTTTAGGGAATTTCAAGTTTATTAGTAAAAGTCTGTCAGATGGCCTGTGTTGTGTGTTATTGATGCCATGTCAAATAAACGACTACCAATTCCTGTACACAGGGCATTTGAAAACACATTTTGTCAGTAGGGCTTATATGCCTGTCATATTATGATTAACCTGATAGCAGAATCACGAACGTGCTATAAATCCATGATGCAGGCGTGAGCTGATAATAGATGTTGTCTAAGATAGTATAATATATGCATCGAGAACCACAACAACAACAACCACAACAATAACAAAATAGTTTTGATAGATAAGCATGAACAATACGATACGTATTCGATGGGAAAAGAAGTGGAATAATTCTGTTGAGGGTCTGGGTAGCAGGCGAATCTGAAATGTTATAACGCACTCAACAAGTAAGTAACTGGAAGGTACAGGGTCTTGACAAAATACCAATATTCTGGTTGAAATATTTAACAGGAATACAGGGTTTAAATGCAAAACATTTAATAAAATGCCGACAGATCCAGATATAACATCCGACTGGTTCATTAAAGGGAGAAACAGACTGATTACAAACACCGCCAAAATTACAGACCCATAAGTTTTCCTACAACCTATACGACCTTAACTGCAATAATATCGCCAAAAGAGATAAAACACATGAAGAAAAACACCGTGTTTCCAATAAAGCACGAATGATGCTATAAAGGCTCATATGGTTGTAAAGACCAATTACTACTCAATAAAATCATAACAGACACTTGCAGAAATAGGTTCCTTACCAAAATCTTTTGACAGTTTCCCTGTGCAGGGATACTGAACACGGTAGCCACAAAAACGTAGTGCCAAACATAAACAAAATATTTATGAAACATGCCCTGAGTAAAAGGCCAAATATTCTGATAGATGAATAGATTTATAAAACTATGTGCGCATCCCGAATAACCAAAAGGTTTTCAAGGGTCTCCTTTCACCAAACCTTATTTTCCCAGCATTGCCACTGTTATCTGAGATAGGAAACATGACTGGGCTTCTATATAAATGCTACGACAATAATATTAACCGGCTACTCTATACAGACGTTCTACAGATGGTCTCTGCAGACGGGGGACACTTTTATAAGTGATACAGACAGGACATACATGCAGAAAAGAAATAGAAATCAAACTTGGTCTCAAAAAAATGCACCAATGCATTCCTGAAGAGAGGAAGTCTAGAGTAAAACAATAATATCTCGCTAGATATATAAACTGAGATAGAGGAATTAGATGAAACGCAGACACATAAACACATGTAAATCATGAACTAGATGTTGTTCAACACAGAGATGAATGGAAGAATTAGGCAGAAATACTCTAGACGGATTAGATTACTATTTAAGTCAGAACTAAATGCAAAGAATAAACAAATATGCAGTAATACGTAGTAATATGCTATTGTTTTAATATTCTGAACTGGACACTAAAAGAACCAACATAAAAGTTAGGAAAATTATGTCTGCATTTAGAATATATCACCCAAAATCTAGAGGGATTATACCTACCACGAACATAAGGCGGTACGGTATGCTAGCAAACAGAAAACTATCATAATACAACCAATCTGGGACTATAAACATATCTAATGAAAAATAATGTAAAATTAATTTAACGAGCGACAGAACACAGAAAAATAATTTGTTTTCTGTGTTCAAGGAAGCTCAAATCTTCAAAATGAAAGCTGAATTGCCATATAATTATGTGAGAAATGAAACTGCAGATAAAACCGAAACAAAAATTGTAAAGAGGCTAAAACCTAAATTGAAACAGATCTCCAATATATTATGCTGTAACGATAGAATGAAAAACATCCTACATGACCTATACTCGAAAGACTTGATACTGAGATTGCAGCTTACGACAGTTTCTGGTGAACAATATGAATGGCTGGAAAACTCACTTGACATCATGTAGACAAACATTTGGAGTGTTGAAGATCAAGAGAGGAATATTTCAGGGCGACAAACTATCACCTTTGCTGTTTGTACTCAGTATGATTCAACTTTCATTGGTGTTGAGGAGGTCAACGGCTGGAGAGGTTCAACGGCTGGAGAGAGTCAACGTCGTGGGAACGAGGCGAGTTTAAGGTAAATAAAAAAAATTGAAACAAAACAAAAAATCCCCAACAGAGGTTAGACCAGCGTGGGTTAATCGAGGTAAAACCTCACAAAAGCTACGCTCACCCTGATTGCTAAGGTGAAGCTGCCTCACTCAGTTGTCCTTCTTCAGTATTACAGACACACGCTCATAGCAAGCCAATTGACACGCGCTATTCTGGCCTCTCTCACCCATCTTTCAACAAACGCGCTGGAAACAGCACTTCCTTCTGCACCCTAATATTCCTTTTTAGCTCAAACCTGAAAAAAGCTAATGAGAGAGTCACCAAAGAGGAAAGTGTACGTGTTCAACATTTTTAGACACGTGCGCCACACGACAACTTTCACCATAGCCAATCGGCAAATGAAAACTGCCTGCCCTTCCTAGTTAAAAGAGGGTGGCGGGGCAATCTTAATTATAGACTTAGCTGGTGGCCGATCCGTCCTACACGCGACAGCAAATGTTCGACGTAAACCGTGCAGGAATGTCTCGTCTCCACACGCGCATCTCAGATAGGCCTGGCTGACGGCAGTCTCATTCCTGTGAAGTTTATCTGGAATTGGCAAAGCTCTCCAATAGCACTACCCGGCCAGGAATGTTTGGAAGTTATCTATTTACCTTGGACCGGAAATCCCCCGGAGAATAATAGCTAGTTGTCTTTCGTCGACACCCAGAGGACGTTGACACTCTTGACATTCACTAACACACTATAAATAGCCAAATCGGAGTTTCCACCGATCACAATGCCCGAGTGGTAAAAGTAATGAATGCTTGGAAACATTCTAGTATCCAAGCGCTCCTTCTCGGTCATCGCTTGACCCAAGATTGCTGCTCTATCAAGGAGACAAGTTGAAGAGAAATGTGCTAGTGAAAGGCAACCACATCTGTTCATCGCCTAAGGAAATCTAGGGATGTGGTTGCCACAGTGCATATCTGCGCATCATACGTCATAGCATGCTCAGTCCACCACGCAGCGGGTGTTGACAGCAGATGGAGCGCCTCACCATCGGAGGACATCCCTTCCGCATTGAGCGAAAGAGCAAACGCTTGACTGCAGTCGACGGGGCTTAGGAGAAGGTACGAGGGTTAGGGGATGCAGATGACGGACACGGTGTATGCGTTCGCGCCCTCCAGGTGACCTTTCAGTGGTAGCTTTATCCCGGTCCATTTCTGGTTGAGAGAGGCCACCATGCTCGTCATCTTGTCCCAGTTTTTGTTCGTCTGGAGGTCCAGATCAAACCAAACCAAACCCCTAGCAATTTAGTTGCTACATCAGTCCAGCACCTGACCACGCTGTTGGATGGTATGGACCTGCCGCTCCAGGTGCCGAGCCGTAGGCCCACCTACTTTTCCTAGTTAATCTTTGCTCCTGTGTTCGCCACATATTCTCTTAGATTATTGCCGCTCGCCTTGATTTGTTTGGCGCTCGACACCACTCCTGAGATATCCGCACAACTCGATAATATTCAACTGGTACTAACAGTAAAGCCAGCACCTCATGCAGGCTAAAGGAGAAGTAAGAAGTTGAAATGTCTTGCTGGGAAATATTTTATGGAAACATACGCTATTTGTTTTCGAAAACAATGTTGTTCAGTTGTATAATGAAATTATGTGAAAATTCATGTAGGTGAGGAACTTACTGCATCGATTTACGTTACAAGTATTGTTATTCGGATAACATGCTACTGCCGTTCCTTTAGAGATTTTTAATCTAAACATATCCGCATTATTATGCTGGATCTTATTGCTAGTGTTTATGTTACTGTTTTGATATTGTCAGACAAAGATATCATATTTTCTATGGGTAAATATAAGATATTCTACAATTAAGATATTCCAAAGTTAAATTAGATATGTTTTATTCATATTAGAAAATGATGTTTGTGTTCTCCAAGTAATTTACATTCTATAAACATGATTGTGTTTTAGATGTATTTGGTACTTGGTAAACAAGTTTTATCACTGAAATATTCTATATTCTAAAATCTTTTTTATATTTGAAATATGTAGTATTCATAACAACTTGTTACTTGTCGAATGAAAAAGAATATATTTATCGAAGTAGCTCTGTAGGCACGTTTAAATTATGGCAGAAAAAAGATAATATACACATCAGCGACGGAAAGAATCTTGGATAATTTGTAATTAAATTACGAGAAAATTGCATTAATTAAGCACCATACTGGAAATATGAATCTTTAAAACGATCTAATGAATTTCCGTTAAATATACGAATTTACACAATTACATAGATACACACATATGCACACACAAGCAAGCTCGCATGCACGAACACGTATCATAATATAACGTATGTAGCTAGTATTCTGACAGAATGATATTTGATATTTTCTGACTGTAGGACTTGAATTAATTGACAAGAGTAACCAGTGTGCAATGAGTCTCGTGATATCAACGGTGGTCTGTTTGATTTCTAGGGAAAATACTAAGAATTTAATAACGCATTAGCCATTCAATATCACCTCTCGGTGTGTTTTGCAGTTCATTATTGGTGTGATACTTCTTAGGCGGTGATACTTCTCAGCTAAACAGTGTTTACTCCGATAGAATAATATTATTGTTTATATGTTTATATCCAAAATATACAAGGCATCCTGATAAATGATTGCCAAATACAAAACTGCACACCCGCAAGCACATTCAGATAGACATTATATTATTACCATCTTCATACATACACACATACAGACATACATAGCTCTCTACATACACTGTTGTAACCAAGCAATGGCATCGTACAATAATTAGCCAAATGATTCTTATCATTCCGATGCAATGCTGTCTCTACAATCTGTGATACTGAGAAGGCAATGTAAACCTGAGCTGATCCCTAATATAAAAAAAAGTATTCACTGATGCACAGCCACATATATCTGTCACCGCTGCATGCTATGTCATATTTCTAACCACAGCCATATTGTTGCCATTCAGAAGATCGGTATGTCGTTGAATTAGTCATTTGCATATTGGAGCCAAGATGGCGACACGACTAGCGGTGTTGCATCGGGGTTATTAATTTCCTCTCATTTATGGTCCTTTCTACTGTTATTGTTTTTGTTGTTGTGTTGCTTTCGATGTCATTATTATTATTATTATTGATATTATTATTATTCACATTATTATCATTATTATTATTACTATTTCTTTTGTAATAGTCGAGCTTTCTGTTGTTGTTGTCGATGACTGTCTTATTGATGTTTTCGTTATCACTTCTCTTGTCATTTTTTTTTTATTGTAGGGATGGTATGTAGATGGGATGCATGCTGATGGATTGCCTTGAAGTGACTAAGGAAGAATGGGGCCATAAACAGACCTCCTTTACAAAGTGGATGACATTGTCATTGTTGAAATGCAACAATAGTGACAATCCCCTGTTTAGATGCATTCCCATCACATTATCTCTATTTCTGTCTTTGCAACCCATCTCTCTTTCTTTTTATCACACATACATAAACATGCTAATATACTCACATACAAATCATTCGAATCATAGACACATAAAATCACAAATACACACACACAAACACACATACACACATACACACGTGAATGCACACCCACACACATACATTCACACATACAAACACACACACATACACACAGTCGGAGAGGTTATCCCCACACATAGCCCAGCAGCAAAGATTACAACTATTAAAATAGAAGCTTCTATCAAATAACAGCAATAAAAACAAACATCCTGATAGCAGTTACAAACATTATCACCACTACCATCCTCACATTATGAACAACACCACCACCACCAGCATCATAATGCATCATGGTTTGAATTTCCCCAACTCCAACAATATTCACTACCACCAGCATCACTAACTTCATCAGAAATCCTGTTAAGATAAATGGTCTCATGGTGAACATTTTGTCGTCGATTGACGGCAAAGGCCTTGGGGATTAATAAGATGTAGTTGCCCATGTGATGAGGTAGGAGTTAGGGTTGGTACGGTTGTAAAAAATAAGGGTCCAATATATAACATGGAGCACATGAAAAAGAAGACAACTTTGAAAGGAAGGGATATCAATATAAATGATTGTTGGATTAATTAGCAGGAAGACATAACATACTTTTGAATCATGTATCTAATTTATGTCTGGTCCAGTACATTACACTGCACACACAGAGTCATACAGAGACACACACAGAGACACGCATAAACACTCATATATGTATGTGTGCAACACTGAGTATATATATATATATTTAGAGAGCGAGGGGAAGAGAGAGAGAGAGAGAAGGAGAGAGAGAGAAATTATATATATATATATATATATATATATATATATATATATATATATATATATATATAGAGAGAGAGAGAGAGAGAGAGAGAGAGAGAGAGAGAGAGAGAGAGAGAAGAGTGGGGCACATTGACACATAGCTACAGACATAATCTCCCGAATATCCTCTTGTATACGTATTAAAGATGTGTATTCTAAGGAGTGGTTAATTTATCTGAACCAAGCGTGATGTTTGGTCAACATTCCAAGTATTTACAGCCATCCACTGAAATTTACCCATACAATACTTGAAAAATATTATTTGCTGTTCATTTTTATGACTTAGTAAGAGGAGGAAGGTCAGAGGCCATGAACCTCTGCAGGTTTTACCGAAACTGATTAAGAAGAAGGATGAATCATGGTTTGTTGATATTGATACGAATGGTGGAACAGAGTGAAGAACACTACACGCACCAAAAGACCAGGTGGAAGTATTAAACAGTATGAGGGTAGGTGTATACATCCTCATTACCACTATATGGACGACCCGAATTTACAATATTGTTGTGTCTGCTTTGACGTACACCAATTATAATTATATCATTTTTCTCCCAAGGGCTGGATTATTCCTAACCTCGTCCCACACCTCATTTTAAAATATAATTGTTATCTTTACACTTTAATTATATGCATACACATATGTGCGCAATATACATACATACATACATATAAAAGAGATAGAGATGTAGGCGAAACACCTAGATGTGATAACATGTGCGGACTCTACAGAATTAACATCGAAGATGTCACCCATGTCATCAGCAGCTGCACAAAGATGTCATTACGGTACTATCTACCTATGAGGCATGATGTAGTGGCCAAAACACTGTACAATGCAATCCGTAGAAAAGATACCCCCGATAATAAACACATTAAAAGCTACAGCAATGTGGAAGACATACATAATATGGAAGAGTAGTGATGGAATGTTCCAGTAAAAACCCCCAATAAAATGCAGGCATAACAGACCAGATATTATGATATGGGACAGGAAAAAGAAAGCATGCACAGTAGTGGAAGTTAGCTGCCCAGCAGATGCCAATAAAATATCAGAGATTAGCGAAAAGGAGAATATTTATGCAGAACTGATGAGAAATCTGCAGATACTCCACCCTGATTACACCTTTAGATTTATGCCTGTGATTATTGGGGCACTGGGATATGTTAGTAACTGCCTCAATACAAATCTTGAGAAGCTAGGCTTCACAGGAACAGAAAAAACACAACTAGTTAGGAAATTGCAAGTACAATCCATTAATGGAACAGTAAAAACTTTGTAAAATATTCCGAAAATGTTGCATCTAATGTACATATGCAAAGCTTATGCGCATGCACACATACAACTCAAAACATACACATTAACACATACAATAAAATCCATACCTGCATACACACGCATGCATACAAAGATTCATACATAACCTCCAAGTTGATGGTGTGTAAATTCCAATGAGAGAGAATTGTATCCATCTTAGAAACCGACTCTCTATCGGCAAACATTTGTGAAATTATAAAACCAGAAGAACATACATACATGCATACATACACGATTATCCACGCCCCCTCGTTATCGAGTATGGTCATTGCACGATATAGCATTAGTAATAATTATCAATTAATGCTTCTGCGTGAAGATTTTTGTAAAGTGAGGAAACACCGTGCACTGAGCCAATTCCACTCTTTGAACGATAGTAGCTATAACCCGAAAAGAAGAAAAGATCAGCATCATTGGTAACTACTGAGCCGCAGGTTTAACATACATACATACATACATACATACATGCATACATACATACATACATACATACAATCATCCATGACTGCACACACATACATGCATGCATACATCCATACATATCTACCTAGTTGATGTTGTGTAAATTCCAATGAGAGTCTATCTATGTTAGAAACCGACTCTCTCTCTATTGGCAAACATTTGTGAAATTATGAAACATAACATACATACATATCATCTATGTTGTAGTTTTATATGTTTTATTATTGCGTGGGAATATTTGTGTGCACTTTTCTACGGTTTGGTCAATTATTTTGCTAGAATAACCGATGTTTTTAACTACTTAATCTATTATAGGAATTGCTTTTCTTCTCTTCCATACGTAGAGGAGAAACTAAATTATATTTTAATCCGTTTTCCACCATGTCCGTGTCTTGCACTTTCAAATCTCGGTCTGTTTTCTGACAAACAATATGCTTACATTTGGTTCCAGTGTTCCTATGACTAGTATTAGTTAACCTCTCTACAACGATTCAGGAAATTATACAATTGTGTGAAGCAAATAATGTATCAGAGGTATCTTGTTGGGTTTGGCACGCTGATCCGGTTTAAAGCTGACGTCATATGAATTGTCTGGAAGAGTATTTCGATTTTTTTTCATTTGGGTGGGGGTAAAAATAGCATTAATATTCTCCATAATAATCTTTATTTTTCTACATACTCATTCTAATCTAATGATACTCAAGATCCTATTTATGATACAATTTTTTCTACGTATTTATTTATGATCTGAATAGTATCTTGCCATCTTTACTAACGAACTTTATTTGTATTATTGTTTGTGGCATACGTCTGATATTTTGTTTGATCGGGTGGAATTAACAAGTCCTCTTGAGCTTGAACAGCATTCAGTGATGATTAATCAAGTTACTGTGTAGTAAAATCGAATCCGGAAGAACGTTGTTGCGAATCTTAAACTTCTTAAACTCACAGACATATATTCCCCTATATACATGGGTTCATTTATGCATGTCCTTAGTCACTGATGTATTCGTAGGGGAACCTTTGCGATATTAGCCGGGATTTCACTATTTAAGACGGACCATCCCTCAACAGTTTGAACACAGCTTACTTCTTCCAAAGAATTAGAGAAAAAATTGTGCTCGGTGGGATTTGAACTCAGACCATGGGGCGTAAAGCAGTCTTTCCTACGCTCTAACGATTCAGCAGATTCACCAACTATGCCCCTACACGCAATAGATTGAATAACGAAATTTAAATCTGCCCCCTACTTTTGCCAATTTTAATTCCTTTGAACTTCATAGAATATTTCAATTTTGTAATATTTACAACATACTATTCTGTTAACTCTGTGTGATGTAACACACTATATCCTGAAACACAACTTACAGCCTTATCTCCAAGTATCTTATCACAGCGTGGGGGTGGTAATAAGCGTAAAATCTATCTTCTTTAAGGCAAATTGATCGCACCAGATAATAGTATCGTAAGACAGTTCAATGTCATAAACATTGCAACTCATTCGCAATATTGTCACATATTAAAACAGTAAATTTGTGTTTAGAATATCGATTATATATATTTGTTCCTAACTTCGTAGCATTAAGCATATGTACTGCAAATTACCTTAGGGATGAGACACTAATCTACCGCTGGTACATTTTCCCACAGGATGAATTGAACACGGTACTGTCAGCTTAAGTGTAACACATTATTTAAATCGATAATGTCGATGCTGCATGGAGCAATTGGCTGTCCACTTCTCATGCAGTAAATATATACCGCTAAATAGACTGGGGCTTTTCATAATTACGTTTCCCAACCAAGGGCGCATTCGGAACGGCTAATTTCTAGATGGTTGTAATCTACCTTATGAAGCCGGTCGCTCCCTCCTCAATAACATATTATGTTCCTATACAGCGTGAACCAATTGACTACTGGGTGAATTCGGTTAGTAATGTGTATCATAAATACAAACTTAAGACTGTAAACAGAAAAAAGAGGTCAACCATTTTAAATGGGATCTCAGTACTCCCACCACAAGACCACTGCAATACTTAAATAGCATATAAAAAGATCGAATGCATTTACATGCAATATTTCGATGCAGAGATTATCACAGATTTACTATGGGTGCCATTGACAGATAAGTCATTGACGAAGAAGGGAGTGAAATATGTTTTGTGCACTTGATGAAAGCTGGCTTTGTGTGTAGAAATAATACATGAGCAATAATGCATAAGTGAATAGGACCATAGACACAGCTTCCGCGGAATGTGTCGACGGATATTTTTGCGGAGGAATGATTCTTAATGTGATTCCTGTCTGATACCAAAATGAATGGTTTATGTTGATAAAGAAGGCGGTGTGGCGTAAATGATTTAAGTGTAATGAGGTCACTAACATTGTGTTGGGCGGGATTTTGTGGCGAAATAAAAGGTTTTAGTGTTATTAAGACATCGCTTGTCAGGAGTGTCGGTTTCTTTAGAAGCAATTTATGATTCTCATTTACCTACTGCTACCAGACACCAGCAACTAAATAATTTATTATTATTGGATGGCAATAGGTCATTGGATAGCAACAGAGTGGAAGAAGACAGAATTGTTTAAACACTTGGCAAAATATCTTGAGATATGCATTTCTTTTCAAGTTCTGTGTTCAAATCCCACTGAAGTTCTCTTTCGCTTAAATTACTATAATCTACTCATCCTAAAAAGATTCTATTGATATGCGCCTCTAGGACAAAGGCATATTGTGATTTGTGTTATTATTTGTTTCTTCTTCTTCTTCTTCTTCTTCTTCTTCTTCTTCTTCTTCTTCTTCTTCTTCTTCTTCTTCTTCTTCTTCTTCTTCTTCTTCTTCTTCTGCCCCCCTCTCTCTCTATATATATGTATGTATGTATGTATTTATGTATGTATGTATGTATGTATGTATGTATGTATGTATGTATATATATATATATATATATATATATAGGAACGAGTAGGATCCCGACGGCTGAACTTAAGCCGTTTCGACGGGGTCCTACTCGTTCCTATTACCCACTCTACTACCTTAAGTATTGAGTACTTTGGTGCGTTATGGTCCACCTGGTTCCTTACCACATTTATTTCGTTATATATATATATATATATATATATATATATATATATATATATATATATATATATATATATATATATATATATACACACATACAGTATATATATATATAAATGTATATATAGTTTATTTTAAAATACACTGTATGCTTAATTAAAAGCATTTTGAAACCAAACGCTCTTGATTTAAAATAGTGACAATGTCACTTATTTAAATTTTCAGCAAACAGGGGAGATAAACTGCAGATTTCTGTTTCGTACTTTTTGGTACTTATCAAAGCTCACTACTCCTCCTGTTTGCTGCAAATTATGTGTCTTGTATTCTTATAGAATTCCAGTAATAATCAGGAACTGACTATACAGAGCGGTCGCCGGTCCAGCAGAAATTGAAAATTATAATTGGTGCTCTGAAATAGCGATATATATATGAGTGAAGGCTTCATCTTAGCTGCTCAAGATCAAAGCTTATTGACTCGTAATTACCAGGCGAATGTGATGAGAAACGGAATAAACCCAAAGTGCCGATTCTGCAATGCTGAGGTTGAAACAGTGGATCACTTAGTCTCTGAATGTAAAATTTTAGCACCAGGAGAATACAAATATAGACATGACAGAGTTGGCCAATATCTACACTGGGTAATGTGTCGGCATTACAAAATCAAAGCTTACGACAAGTGGTACAATCATCACCCTGAGGCTGTAAGGAGAAAAAGTAACAATTCTCTGGGACTTTCCTGTACATTCTGACAGGACCATAAAAGCAAATAGACCTGACATCATTGTAAAAGATCAAGATGACAAGGTCTGTTTATTGATAGATATGAGCATCCTATGTGATCACAATATCGCGGCAAAAGTATTTAACACGCTACAAACATGTAAAGATCTGCTTATTGAAATTGAGAAAATGTGGCACCTCAAGGCCGTTGCAATACCAGTGATTATGGGAGGACTGGGAATGATCAAGAAAGGAACAGAACAATATTTGCGAATGATTCCTGGTTTACCCTCTCTGCACGAGGTGCAAAAAATTGTTTTGACTGGTACAGCATAAGTATTGAGAAGAGCACTATCTCTGTAAATTGATATGCCTCCTTGTATTTACATCTGCATATGCACATGTGTATATATGTTTACTGTTTTTTTTTAAATTATAATCAATGTGCTATATTAACTGGCTTAGCAATGCACACTGTGAATTTATTTGCCCTCGGTGTCAGGAAGACACTCAGCATATATGTCAGAAACAATAATGAAAGAAAATAAAAATGATAATAATAATAATAAAACTCCCGATGAACAAGAACCCTGGTGTGCTATACACCTGTTAAGAAAAATTCGGCAGATTTTCAATCAACCAACATTCTTCAATTGAATATCTATCTATCTATCTATCTATCTATCTATCTATCTATCTATCTATCTATCTATCTATCTATCTATCTATCTATCTATCTATCTATCTATCTATGTAAAATCTAGCTGTCGTCTGTTCGATAGCGTAGACGTAATTCACTTCGCGCAGAAGTTTTGTTCCAATTTATTGCGGAAATTTTGTAAGTTTAATTTTAATTTTGATACTATTGTGTAACTTTACCCCCGTCTGAACTGTTAGGCAGTGGGTCAGCTCATTTTCGCCCCTCCCAGGGGTGAAAAACCTGTTTTTAAAAATGTTGTTGCATAAAATTTCAATCCTCTGGGAGAAATGTTAAACGAAGCTAACGAAAATAGTGGTGGGTGGACAGCGGTAAGAGTTGTAAGCTCGCACGCTTTAGTCCCCCCTTCCTTCCCAACTAACGTCATAGAGAAGGAAAGAAAAAATAAAATAAAAACAGACGAATGTGCGGAGAAAAATGTCGACGAAAACACAAATCTGGAGATTGATTCCAACAACAAAAAAAATATGAAAGAATTGCATGACAATATTAATACCACAAACAAAGAAACAACAAACACAAAAATAACATTTGAAAACAACAACATCATAACAGAAAGCAAAACAGACGACAAAGTCAACACCAATAACATCTCATTTGCACAAACAACAAAAAAATCTTTAACATACATACCTCAAAATATTTCAGATGTGGCACAAAGAATAAAAAACGCCAAACAATTCATAACTCAAGGAGAAAATGGAGCCTTGTCGGTAAAAATGCCCCAAGAACTCACCAAAGATATTGAAAGTCGGACGGTCGTTTTCTGCACCATCAACAACATCTCAAAAAAGCCACAACAACCAACACAAGCAGAAATTAAAGCGGTACTTAGAGAAGTAATTAATGAAGCCACTTTCATAAGAAGAGACAGGCTCTATGGAAGCCTGGCCATATTATGAAGAACGAATCGGCGGCAAAAAAATATGCTTTGTCGCCGATTCGTACGACAAAGTTTACCTTTTATCCATCTTATATGGGTAAAAGAACTCAGCGCATATGGCTGGATGCGATGATGCAAGATATGGACTACTGCTGGCTCATAGCTGGCTTCGTCGATCCAGCGAATGACAACGTGATTTCCATTGGGAAAACCACAGGCAATGCGTTCAGTGGAACAGGTATAGAACTTGTAGTGCAAATGAAGCCTGAACGCATTGCCCAAATACCCGACAGAATCCTATAAGAGGGCCACGGGTATATAAACATTAGCGTGGATGGGAGAAGGCCGTCCTGTCATATCTGTGCAGGCAGAGGGCACCTGAAGGCGGCTTGTCCCCAACTCAACAAGAATAAAACCCTGCTACCAACACCAGCTCCACCACCACCACAACAGATAAACAAACAACAAAACTCAGTCTCACCCAACCTGTCCCTCCGTAAAACTACACCACCACCACAGCACAAACAGACACAACACATTACCCAAAAACAAAACACAGTGCCACCCAACCCCTCACTCAATAAAACAACACAACCACCGCAGCCACAACTCACAACACAGTCTAACATAGTGACATCCATCTCCCCGACAAAGAAAATTAACACGGAAACATTACCAGCAAACATACCTCTTCCCTCCAACACTGAAGATAACCCAACGAATTCGGAGGAAGAAACGGAGTCCTTCAGACAGAGTAAAAGGAAAAAAACATGTGCAAAACACACAAGGCCAAACAGCCCCTACCCAAATGTCAACACAATCCAACAAAACACAAAACACCCCTCCAGCAACAAACAAAACCAAACCTGCCCCTCCTCTTTTCGAAACACTCACACCATCTGAAAAAAAGACATTTCACTATACTTACATCAACAGAAACAATAATAAATTAAATGAACTCATAAACAATAACACTTCGGTACAAACCGAAGGGGTAAAGTTTGTTTCTTCAGAAATCTACCCACATTTAAAATTAATAAAGATCCCAATGAACCTCTACCAAAAACTAAAAGAGGATTTTAAGGAGGACGTAGGACCACCCTCTGTCAAACCCATAAACCGCGTCCTCCTAAAAAGCTTCCCCCCTCCCCTTCCCCTCCCCACACAACTCCAAACACCCCAACCCCACCACACACTGACGACCCCACACCACCACAAGACACGCCTTCACCCAACACCCCGACCCCATGGAAGTCGTGCGACCCGAACCCCGGGAAGCAGAAAGGTAGGTCTCTACACTCTCCTTTGGCTTTGCCGCCCACATGGATGTGTTAAGAGTAGGATGTTTGAATGCACGTGGCCTGGGCTCAACTTGGAAGCAAGCAAAGCTTCTAAATGCCCTCAGGTCACGTGGTATAAATGTAATGGTTATCTGTGAGACTCGGATCAGCGTCGTGCGGCAGCTGGCTCTCACCTTCGATGACTTTGAGGGGCACGTATCTCTCTGTCAACCTGGAGGAGGGGGTGGGATTGTCGTACTGCTGGAAAAACACCTGGGTCTCGCCGTACATGTTGTTCACTCGGACCCGGAATGTCGTTTGTTGGTGCTAGACGTTGGCAGTAGTGGAGGTGCGGCCTTGAGACTGGTTGCCGTCTTCTCCCCTTTCGGAGATGAACGACCCGACCTCTTCCACCGTCTGGAGACTTTTCTGGGAACGTCGCGTTCCCTGCTTCTAGATGCACGTTGGGACTATGCAGGAGCATGTCCTAATAGAGGGGGGTGTAACAGCCTCAAAGGGTTACTCGACCGTTTTAACTTGGTCGATAGATATCGTCTAGGTTTTCCAACTGTGCCAACCTGGATTTGGACGAACCACAGTGGTCAATCTAGATCGTACTTAGATAGATTCTTAGTTAGAAGTAAGGATAGGGACATATTAAGCTGTCCAGAAATGCTCACGGTTGGCTATACAGATCACAAATTAGTGAGCTGCGTAGTCAACCTCGAGAGAACACATAGACAGGGTCCCGGTTACTGGAAACTTAATTTGTCTTTACTGGCAAAAGAGGCTTACAGAGACCGGATTAGCAGATTAGTTAAGGAGAGGTTGACGGGTGCATCTCTCAAAAGAGAGATTAGAACAGAATCAATAAGTTATAGCAAGATGTTAGCTGCCGATAGGAATAGGAACGAGATAGAATTAACAGGTAAATTAGAAGAGGCAATCAAGAGCGAAGATGTGGCCAGAGTGCTGGCATCGAGGACGGCCTTGAGCCAGTTTTTCGATGCAAAGCACGAAGGCTGCGTCATTCGAAGTAAAATACGTGCTCTAGGTAATGAGGGGGCCAAAGCCGTTGGCTGGGCCCGCATGACAGAAGCTAAGAGTGGAAATCGATCCACCATCCGGTCTTTGCAAGACGAGGATGGACAGGTGATCCGGAAGCCTAAACAGATGTGCGAGGCCTTTCAAAGGCACTTTCCCCGATTGTTCGGGGAGACGGGGGTCCCGTCGGGGACGTGGATTTCGGTCCATACATCGACGGGCTGCCGCGTCTCTCAAGCAAAGAGGCAGAGTCCTTCGAGGGCCCAATCTCGGCTGATGAGATCGGGGATGCGCTGAGCCAATGCAGCAGACGCAAATCTCCAGGTCTTGATGGTATACCTTACGAACTTTATTTAGCAATGCCGGTCTTTTCTCCGAACTCCTCGAAGCACTCTACTGCAATTGGCAGCAGAACGGGAGAATTTCTTGTTCTGTAGCCAGGGGCGTAGTCTCGCTGGTGAGGAAGGACGAGAACAAGGGGGATAGTATAAATAATTTTCGGCCCATATCTCTGCTAAACACAGAGTTAAAGATTTTGGCCAAGGTGTTAGCAAAGAGGTTGGCGCTTGTCGTGGGTGGCCTGGTGGGAGATGCGCAGACATGTGCTATCCCATCCAGGTCCATTCACGACAACCTCCACGTCATGCGATACATCTTAGAGAGGGTTGGCAACAAACCCGGCTTCGGGGGGAGCCCTGATCAACTTGGGTCAGTCTAAGGCCTTCGATAGGGTCGACCATGGTTACCTGGATGCGGTGCTAGCGGCGGCTGGGTTCGGTCCTGTTTTCAGAGGCTGGATCACTGCCTTACATAGCAACCACATCTGTTCTAGGATCAAGGTGAATGGCTACCTTTCGAAGCCGTTCGAAATCACACGATCCATTCGACAGGGGTGAGTGCCCTCTCTCCTCCCTTCTGTACGTATTGACTCTCGAGTCTTTACTGAGGAAGTTTGAGTTGTTGCAGGGTATCCCCCTAGAACCAGGATTGAGCAAAGCGGTGTCGGGCTACGCCGATGACGTAACAGTATAGTGTCGACCGACTCGGAGATCGAGGCGATCGGTACCTTACTGGAGGAATACGAAAGGTTGTCAGGAGCGAAACTGAACCGAGAAAAATCCATCGGGCTGCAACTCGGAACGTGGAGAGGCAGACCGATGCCTCCCGATGGTGTCGTCGGACACTGGACGGAGGGCCCGGTGAAGTTGCTCGGGGTCTGGTTTGGACCGGACCTCCAGGTGGAAAGGAACTGGGGCGAGGTTACGAACAAGGTGTTTGCACTGACCCAGAAATGGGCCAAGTGTAAGCTGTCCCTGAAAGGTCGGGCGGAGGTAGCGAACATTTACATAGCGTCCGTCACCTACTACCGCCTGACTGTCGTGCCTTGCCCTAAGGATACACTCACCACCATGGAACGCATGCTCTTGCAATTTCTTTGGAAGAAGCGCCCTCCTATGGTGAGAAGATTCATCTGCTGCCAACAACCTTCGAAAGGAGGGCTGGGGATGCCGTGGTTGATGATGCGTAGGCACGCATTAAGGCTACGGCACCTACAGGTATTCCTCACTGGTCAACCGGTGTGGGCTCCGTTCGTGAGACGAGCCTTTCCGAGACTCGTCTCGCTCACCGAGCTGCAGTCCTGGGTCAAGCAAAGATCCGGAAAACTGGGCGACTTGCACACTGAGTGTGCCCAGGCGCTCAGGGCTCTCTGGCAAGCGGGACCGGCCATCGGTGGAGAATCCACCTCGTCATTCTTTAGAGGGCTGGTGGCTAGCAGGGGCGATGACACCATTGGAGAGTCGCTGGACATAGAAGAAGACGACCTGGCCAGACTGTTCGGTAGGACTTTCGGCCCGGGACCAATGGACAACTTCCAGAAGTTACTGGCCTGGCAGTGCTACCGGGGGGCTCTACCCGTTCGAGAAAAGCTCTACAGACACGGGCGCCAGGGCAGGGATCCCTCGAAAAAGATTTGCCCTAGATGCGTGCGTCACGAAGAAACCGTTGCGCACGCATTGGTGCACTGTCCGGGCGTGGCTGGTGGGGCTACGCCGAACGACTGCTGTCGCGGGTGGCGCAGATTCGATTGACCGTCGAGTCCGTGATGACAATCAAGTCGCCTCCCCTCTTCACATAGGAAGCAAAGGCGGTTTTTCTGTGCGTAATAGCCATGTTGAAAGAGGTTGTTTGGTGGACACGATTGAAAGGTCTGAGGTCAGGCAACTTCCTCTCTGGCCATAGTCTGGTCTACTTCTTCCGATATCACTTCGGATGAAGGATAAGAATGGAGAGAGAGGTGCTTGGCCACAGGCAGTTTTATGAAAGGTGGGTGATAGTGGCGAGAATGGCTCGTGTAAATGGTCCTTCTCTGTATACCATCCTGTAGGTAAAGAAGTGAAGGAGAGGGGAGCACCTTCTCCATGTGCTCCCCGGGCAAAGGATTGCACACTTTTTCGGGGGTGTGTGCAACCCCCATCACATCCCCTCGCTTTTGAGGTTGTTTTTGATTATTTTCATTTTATAACCTTTTTACTCGGTTTTATGTAAACTCCCCCTTTGTATTTGTCCCTTCTTATTATACCTTTATGGTAAATAAAGAAATCTATCTATCTTTCTATCTATCTATCTATCTATCTATCTATCTATCTATCTATCTATCTATCTCTCTATCAGTCGTGTGTCACTTCGCGGAGAAGTTTCCGTTAATTTATGTAAGGAAAAAACGTGAGTTTTTAGTTCAATTTTATATCATTGTGTAACTTGACCACCCGTCTGGACCTTCAGGTGGTGGGTCAACTCATTTTCGCCCCTTCAGGGGCGGAATATCCGTTTAAAAAATTTTTCTCCATCGAATCTTGGAAAAAATATTGTAAAATTTTGATTACGTTATGAACGCTGCGTCCAACGATAATGGTGGTGGAGAGGCGGTAAGACTACAAAGCTCGCAGTCAACAACGTCTTCTTCACTAGATACTATAGAGATGGAAAGACAAAATGAAAATAAAAAAACGAATTCACATCCAAACAACACAAATGACACCAAACAGCTCAATGACAACAAAAATAACAGCAAAACCAATAATGATGATAAAAGCAACAATGATAACAACAACAAAGAAAAAAATAAAGACAACGCCAATAACACCAGCATCAAAGACAACAACAACACCAAGGAAAATACGGATGATACCAACATCGGTGACAACAAGAATAACAACAAGAATAACAACAATAATGACAACACCACCAATACGGATTCCACAAAGAAACCAAAAATCTCCTTTGCGGAGAAAGTTCAAAAGAAAGAACAATTGATATATCTCGACATAACAAATGCTGAACACCTTTTAAAGGACGCTAAGAGATATGTCACCTTCGAAAAAAATGGTGCTTTCAGCATCAATTCTCCGGTAGAAATTCGCAAGGAAACTGCTCTCAAAACGATAGTTTTTAGGACAGTTTCCAATTCTACCCGAAAACCAGTCCAATTGTCACAGAAAGATATTGAACTGGTTTTCAAAGATTCAATGAATGATATTGCATTCATTCAAAGAAGCAAACTTTTTGGGAGTATTTCGGTACTGATGAAGGATCAATTGACGGCCCAAAATTACTCTGTGTCGCCAATTGTATCCAACCTGTACACCTTTTTCCCTACATACATGGGAAAAAGGACACAAAAGATCAGAATCACAAGTGTCACACCAAAGGTGAACATATGGTGGATACTGTGCGGCTTCATCAATTTTGATGAAGACAGAATACTGTCAGTAGGCAAGTCCCCCAGAGATGTATTCAATGGGACTAGCATTGAAGTTCTGGTGCAAATGAGCCCAGAGCGAATAGCTATGATCCCACAGCGTGTACTCCTGGACGGACTTACCTACATAAACCTTTCGGTTGAGGGTAGGCGGCCTTCATGTTACCATTGCTTTAGCAGGGGTCACCTGAGGGCTTCCTGTCCTAAACTAATGAACCAAAAAAAGGCTCTTCTGCCAACACCCATCAAAACAACACAACCACCAACACCACCACTACAACAACAACACCAACACACAAAAATAACCACAACAAACACAGTCCCACCCAACCTCACTCCACCTAAAACCACTGCAAAATCACATACAGACACAACAGCTCCCCAAGACATACCCCTCCCCAATCACACAGACGATACAACAGATGAGGCTATCTCGCCATCACCCAGTGAAGACGAGGGAGAACCCCATCGCTCGAAAAGAAAGAAAAGACATCACAAAAGCAAAAAACCAGCAAACACTACCACAAACATACAACCACCAACACAAACAACAAAAATATCACAAACAAAACCCCCACCTCCTGAAAACAAAATACCTACAACAAAACGAAAGCACACACAAGAACTACAGACAAAAACAAACACAACACAAGAAAATTACACTTACACTTACATAAACACTGAAAACAAAACACTAATGGAGACCATTACGAACGACCCTTCGGTTTTCACCGAAGGGAAAACTTTCGCCCACTCTATAAAAAATAGCAAAAAAATGAACCTAAAACTGATTAGGGTCCCTATACAAACTTATAGGTCCCTAAAAGAAACATTTGAGAAGGATGTGGGGAATTCCTGCGTGAAACCACTCAACCGCGTCCTTCTCAAATGCCTCCCCACCCCAGACACCCCCATCCCACCAGACCCCACCCCACCAAACATCTGCGTCCCCACCCCACCGGAAACCACCACCCATCCAGACAACCCCTCCAACACCCCCATGGAAATCGTGCGGCCTGGTCCCCAGGAGGCGAAGGGTGAGTGATCTCTTTTCCTCTTTTAACTTTTCAGCACCAACATGGCCAATATAAGAGTTGGATGTGTGAACGTACGCGGCCTGGGGATGCCCTGGAAACAGGGCAAACTCTTAAACGACCTCAGGTCGCACAGTTTGGATGTGGTAGCCATTTGCGAGTCCAGGATCCACGGCGAGCGACAGCTGGCCCCCATCTTCGATGACTTTGAGATCTACGCATCTCTCTGTCAACCGGGGGGTGGGGGCGGAGTTGCCGTTTTGCTGCGGAAACACCTGGGCCTCGTAACACAGACGGTACATCTGGACCCGGAGGGTCGACTGGTGGTCCTAGACGTTGACGGTAGTGAAGGTGGAGCGTTCAGGCTGGTGGCCGCATATGCCCCATCCGGGACACCGCGGCCAGACTTCTTCAAACGTCTAGAGACTTTTCTGGGAACGTCCCGCTCCTTGCTTTTAGTGGGGGACTGGAATGGAATCCTAGATGCACGTTGGGACTATGTGGGAGCATGTCCCGACAAAGGGGGGTGTAACAGCCTCAAACAGTTAATCGACCGATTTGACCTGGCCGATAGATATCGACTAGATTTTCCGACTGCGCCAATGTGGACGTGGAGTAATCGTAGCGGAACATCTAGATCGTACCTAGATAGGGTTCTAGTTAGAAATAAGGATAGGGACATGTTAAGCTGTCCACAAATGTTCATGGTTGCCTATTCAGATCACAAACTAGTGACCTGCATGGCCAACCTTGATAGAACCCATAGACAAGGACCCGGCTACTGGAAGCTGAACTTGTCGTTACCGACAAGCAAAGCCTACAGTAGACGGATTAGCACTTTAGTTAAACAGCACTTGACAGGGGCCATTGTCAACAACAGATGGTGGTACTCTCTCAAGAGGGCAGTTAGATTAGACTCGATAGTTTTTAGTAAAGAATTAGCGTTAGATAGAAATAGAACCGAGAAGGAACTGGTAGATAAAGTAGAAGAGGCAATTAGAAGTGGCAACGTAGCCAGCGTGCTAGCAACGAGAACGGCCTTGGACCAGTTCTTCGACGCAAAGCACGAGGGCTGCGTTGTCAGAAGCAAAATACGTGCTCTGGGAAACGAGGGAGCCAAAGCTGTTAGCTGGGCCCGGGTGACGGAGGCAAAAAGTGGCAACAAGTCCACGATTCGGTCTTTGAAGGACCAAAACGGACGCGTGATACGTGAGCCGAAGCAGATGTGTGCGGCTTTTCAGCGGCACTTTGCTCGGCTGTTCGGGGGGAGCGGCGCGCCGGGAGAGGCTATGGATTTCGGTCCATACCTCGACGGCCTACCGCGACTCTCGGACAGTGGGGCGAAGTTCTGCGAAAAGCCGATTTCAGCCACTGAGATAGGGGACGCGCTGAGCCAATGCGGCAAACGCAAATCTCCAGGTCTCGACGGTCTACCCTACGAATTTTACGTAGCAATGCCGGACTTATTCTCCGGTCTCCTGGAAGCGGTCTACTGCAACTGGCAACAGAACGGGAGAATTCCCAGTTCTGTAACCGGGGGCGTGGTCACACTAATCAGGAAGGACGAGAATAAGGGGGATGACATAGGCAACTTCCGGCCCATAACTCTGCTAAACACAGAGTTACAGATTTTGGCCAAGGTGTTGGCAAAGAGGCTGGCGCTTGTCGTCGAGAACCTGGTGGGAGAAGCGCAGACATGCGCGATCCCGACCAGGTCCATACACGACAACCTCCACCTCATGCGATACATCATAGAGAGGGTAGGGTGTAAACCCGGCTTCGGTGGGGCCCTGATCAACTTGGATCAGTCTAAGGCTTTCGATAGGGTTGACCATCGTTACCTGGATGCGGTGCTCGAGGCGGCAGGCTTCGGACCCGTGTTCAGGGGCTGGATTGCTGCAATGCACAACAGCAACATCTGCTCAAGGGTCAAGGTGAACGGTTACCTCTCGGAGCCGTTCCATATTACGCGATCCATTCGACAGGGATGCCCTCTCTCCTCCCTTCTGTACGTACTGACTCTCGAGCCACTACTGCGGAAGCTGGAGCTATTGCAGGGCATCCCTCTGGAACCGGGACTGCGGAAAGCGGCGTCGGCCTACGCCGACGACGTGACAGTAATGGTGACGAGCGCCTCGCAAATCGAGGAAGTCGGCACCTTACTAAAGGAATACGAAAGTCTCACAGGAGCGAAGCTGAACCGGGACAAGTCCATCGGTTTGCAACTCGGATCGTGGAGAGGCAGACCGATGCCTTCCGATGGCGTCGTCGGACGCTGGACGGAAGGACCGGTAAAGCTGCTCGGGGTCTGGTTTGGTCCGGACCTCCAGGTGGAGAAGAACTGGAACGAAGTGACGGCCAAGGTGTTTGCACTCACCCAGAAGTGGGCCGAGTGCAAACTATCCTTGAAAGGTCGAGCGGAGGTGGCGAACACTTTTATAGCGTCCGCCATCTACTACCGCTTGACCGTCGTGCCTTGTCCAGCCAAAACGCTCGCCAAAATGGAGCGCGCCCTCTTCCAATTCCTTTGGAAGAGGCGGGCTCATTTGGTAAGAAGATCCATCTGCTGCCAACACCCTTCTAACGGAGGGCTGGGGATGCCGTGGTTGACGATGCGCAAACACGCGCTCAGGCTGCGGCATCTCTACGTATTCCTCACCGGACAACCGGTGTGGGCCCCGTTCGTGAGGCGAGCCTTCCCACGACTCGTCTCGCTGACCGAGCTGCAGTCCTGGGTCAAGCAGAGACCGAGGAAAATGGGCGACTGGCACATCGAATGTGCTCAGGCGCTCACAGCCCTCTGGCAGGCGGACCCAGCGGTCAGTGGAGACTCCACTTCGTCATTCTATAGAGGGTTGGTCCGCAGCAAGTGCGACGACGCGCTCGGTGAAACTCTGGGCGTGGAGGAAGATGAACTGGCCAGTCTGTTCGGTAGGACCTTCCGCCCGGGACCGATGGACAACTTCCAAAAGTCCCTGGCCTGGCAGTGCTACCGAGGAGCTCTACCAGTTCGAGACAAGCTCTACAGACATGGGCGCCCGGGCAGGGACCCTGCAAAAAAGATCTGTCCGAGGTGCGTGCGAGACGAAGAAACCGTCGCGCACGCATTCATACACTGCCCGGGCGTCACTGACCTGTGGGGCTATGTAGAACGACTATTGTCGCGGGTGGGACCAATCCAGTTGACCACCGAGTCCATTGTCATGATCAAACCGCCACCCTCCTTCAAAAACGAAGGAGAGGCGGTTTTCCTTTGTGTGATAGCTATGGCGAAAGAGGTTGTATGGTGGACAAGGTTGAAAGGGCTGAGGTCAGACACCTTTCTCTCCGGCCAACAACTGATTCTTTTTTTCAAATACCACTTTGGAAGAAGAATCAGGATGGAGAGAGAGGTGCTGTACCCCAGCAAGTTTTATGAAAGGTGGGTGAAAGTGGCGAGAATGGCCCGAGTGAATGGGCCTTCTCTCTATATCAGCCTGTAGGTTGAGGAAAAGGAGGAGGAGAGGAAAGGAGTACAAGCTCTTCGTACTCCTGGAGATGAGGGTTGCACATTTTTTTCGGGGGTCTGTGTTACCCATATAAACTGTCTCCCTCTATTGGGGAAAATCGACTAACTTTTAAATTCCAAAATGGTTTAATTAGGAATAAAAGAGTATTAGTGATTGTATGGGTGAGTATTCAGTTGTGGTTTTAAGTTTTTAAGTTTTTACCGGTTGCGCATTTCTAAATGCTTTTCAAAAATAATTTTGAGATTGAGTGTCCGTGCTGTTTGCTCTGATCTGATAGTTTTGGGAATTCTACCTGTTTTTATGTTAAAAAAGTGGCTCCAATTTGCAAAAATTCTTGTGGTCAAAACAATTTTGATTGGTCGGTAGAGGTCATGTGAATGTAAAAAATTGATTTTGCGCCAAGACTGTTTTTATGTTAAAAAAGTGGCTCCAGCAAAAATTCTTGTGGTCAAAACAATTTTGATTGGTCGGTTGAGGTCATGTGAATGTAAAAAATTGATTTTGCGCCAAGACTGTTTTTATGTTAAAAAAGTGGCTCCAGCAAAAATTCTTGTGGTCAAAACAATTTTGATTGGTCGGTAGAGGTCATGTGAATAAAAAATTGGTTTTGCGCCAAGATTGAGAAATGACTCTTTCACAACAAATGTGTGTGTGTGTGTGTGTGTGTGTGTGTGTGTGTGTGTGTGTGTGTGTGTGTGTGTGTGTAGTAGTAGTAGTAGTAGTAAGGTGTTTGATGTTGTGATAATGGTTAGCAGCGATGTGTGTCAAATGGCTATTGAGATAAGTGTGTGTGTGTGTGTGTGTGTGTGTGTGTGTGTGTGTGTGTGTGTGTGTGTGTGTGTGTAGCAGAGTAATTCGTGGTGGCAGGGATGGTCAGTAAGAATGTGTCTGAAAGCAATGGGGGGTATTTTAGCATGTCAAAAGATATTTTTCAGCTTTTGTCTTATACGGAGAAGTGCGTGTGTGTGTGTGTGTATATATAAGTCTCTTTGTATATTGATGTACGCGTGTACAAAATTGTTTTGACCACAAGAATTTTTGCTGGAGCCACTTTTTTTAACATAAAAACAGTCTTGGCGCAAAATCAATTTTTTACATTCACATGACCTCTACCGACCAATCAAAATTGTTTTGACCACAAGAATTTTTGCAAATTGGAGCCACTTTTTTTAACATAAAAACAGGTAGAATTCCCAAAACTAATCAGATCAGAGCAAACAGCACGGACACTCAATCTCAAAATTATTTTTGAAAAGCATTTAGAAATGCGCAACCGGTAAAAACTTAAAAACTTAAAACCACAACTGAATACTAACCCATACAATCACTAATACTCTTTTATTCCTAATTAAACCATTTTTCAACTGTGAACAATTTGTCAGCATTTTCTATTCCGTTTACCAATATATAATAACTTGTGTGTTACACCTCTATTCTTTTAACTATATATATATATATATATATATATATATATATAGGGTTGGTGAAGCCAAGGCAAGTTGTTTTTGTGGAAGGTTGGCAGCCCCCATCCATAACTTTCCACGCCACCAATGTTGTCCAAATTTGTGCAACGTACAGTTTGAGGAAGTTATACCCAATTCGGACGACGTTTTCAAACGTTTGAAAATGATTTACACTAAAGTTAGACAAAGACCAGATAGTCGTGGGAAATTGGGTCAGTAATTTGGTCTAAAATTCTGTATCGAAACGACAAAACATTTCATGCGAGCATCGAACATTCCACTTATATGTCCCCACTATAAACATAAAATAAAATAAAAATTAATAAAATAAGATAAAAGACGCAGTTGATTACTGTGAATTTAAAGCTTGAACCAGAACAAATATTTCGTGATACACTCCAACGACGTTGCCTATTCGCTGCCTAAATATATGAAACTACTTAGTTTTCTTTGACACAGTCTATTTTAACGTAAAAACTTCTACTTATATATTTTCTTTTTTTTTCTAAGTTATAAAATCTTACGTGTATTTGTATTTGCAAATCATATGATTCTTGTTGATATTGTTGTTGTTGTTTTCTAATAATATTAAATCACTTTCAGTAAGTTTCGAAATAATATTGTTCAGTAGAAATGTTATGCCTTTGATGTTTGTGATTTCCAGCGTTTATGTTCTTTTTCAATTATCTTAGAACATGTTTGTTTGAAATACATAGACTTACGTATTAAATGTTACTCCATACGTTGATAGAAGAAGGGAAGTTATTTAGTTATTTATTTATTTTTAATCTCAATTATTTACAATTGATCGTGGTTTGAGAGGAAACCATCTAGCATCTCTTACATCATATTTGACGGTTAACACAACGAAATATTTCATTGTAGTTTCTTCTATTAATCTGTTTAAAATTAGAACACAAGAAACAGCGAAATTGTTATTGTTGTTGTTGTTATTATTATTATTATTATTATTATTATTATTATTATTATTAATATTGGTCTAATCGGACGTATTTTGCTCACTCCCAGTAAGTCGTTTATTTGTCTGTTAAAATTATTTTTGTTAAATATTTCTTGTTGTGTAAGGGAAATAAGCCCTTAGACTTTGCCCTGTGAAGGGGAAAGTATAATATTTGGGTCTTTTGGCCCAAATATTTGAACTTTTTTTTACATGTTAACACATTTACGCAGAAAAAAAAACATGGCTGAGCCACGCCCTCCAGCGATATGTCTGCTGTCGTGCGACAACGACGTAATAGTTGAGAGGAGCGCTACAGCGAAATTAACACAAATTGATAACACAAACACCACCACAAACAATGTAAACAAAGACACCAATGATACCAATGAGAACTCTAATTTTGAAAAAAATGACAGTAACAGCAACAACGGAAATACAGATAACAAAAAAAAAATAACAAATGCAACAACTATATCAACACCATTAACATGAAAACAAATAGCGACAACATCAACAGCAACAATACCAACTTCATCGAGAACAACGGTGGCAACAAAGACAACAATGATAACAGCGACAGTGATAACAACAACACCAACAGGAACAACGACAACAACAAAAACAGCTCCAACGAAAACAAGAAGAACACTTTCGCTGCGGCAGCAGCAAAAAAGAGGCCATGCTTCAACATAGACCTCTCAAACAAAGATGAAAAGTTGGCCCGGGCATGGAAGCTCATCAAGCAAGAGCAAACCTAGCCCAACTTAACTGTCCCGGTAGAAGTTATTGAGGCAGTGGAGCGCAAAACGGTGCATTATAGATGCATCTCAGCACAAACCAAAAGGGCAGCTTTAATCCCACAAGAAGATGTCGAAGTCGCGCTGAGGTGCATCAGAGAAGACACCCAATACATAGAGAGGGGCAGACAGTACGGCACCATTTCGGTGTTGTTCAAGTCAGAAGCCCTCGCTATGAAACACGCTATGAGTCCTTGCAAAACCAGCAAGGTCATAATGTACCACACCCACATGGGAAAAAGAACGGCCCGTCTCCGCATTCCCAGAATCCCACCAGTACTTGACATGGGGTGGCTTCTGGGATGTGTGATTGTGGAGGGGACGGATACCGTCCCTATAGAAGTGACCAAAACGGCCAGAGAGGAATGGTCCCGGTTGACCTGGAGATCCTCTCCAGATCAGGCCCGAGAATGTGAAGACAATCCCGGACCAAATCCGCCTTCAGAATGGGACGGTCATTCGCATTATGACCGAAGGCAAAAGGCCGCAGTGTTTTGTTTGTGGGGGAAAAAACCCATCTGCGAGCCTTCTGCCGTCAACTGCTGAAAGAGGCAAGGGCTCGAAAGGCCCCACTGCTGCCGACGCCGGCGCGAGGACCACAACCAACACCAGCACCAGCAAAACCACCAACAACAACACCAATAGAAAGACCACCACCAACATTGACGAAACAGAGGGAAGAACCGAGAACAGCTGTCAAATTCCCCCTCCCCGCAAAATACACACACCAATAAAACCATAAAAATACATACAGACACACTTACAGACCCATCATCTACCAGTAGTGAAGATAAGGGAAAACCAAAATCCCCCAAAATACAAAAAAGGAAACACAAAAAGAAAAAAAAAACTCAACAAAGCACGAAATCACCCCTAATAAAAAACGCAGACACCAGCCACGCAAACATCTCTCCAACAACACCAACATCAACACCACTATCACCATCACCAGAATCCCCCAAACGCAAACAACCTAAACAGACGCAAGAACAAATATACACACAAACATCTGAAACTACAGACACCGCACTCACAACAAACACAGACACAACCGAAACAACACCACCAAAACCACCACCACCACAGGCACGCAAACAAATAAAATCACACCAACAAAACATACAAAACTTCGTGCTCGTCAGGAGGGCCAACAAGGAACTGATGGCCCTCGTAGCACGAAGTGAAAATATACAAAAAGAGGGGGACATTTTTAAATCGAGCACATTTCGCGTGCCGGAAGATTTGGTTCTGGTGCGAATGTCGATCGATTTATACAAAGAAATACGAGACAGCTTTCCACTGGATGTGGGAACCCCGAAAGTAAAACCTACTTCAAGACTTTTAAAGAGGTTCCCAAAACAAACCCCACAAACTATGGAGGTCGATCAACCCGACGTTCACAAGAACCCGGAAGGTAAGTAAACCTTTCCTCTCTCTCTTTTTAACCTGCCAACATGGCCGTATTAAGAGTAGGATATTCGAGGCCCGGGATCGTCCTGGAAGCAGGGTCACCTGCTAAACGACCTCAGGTCTCTAGAAATGGATGTAATTGCCGTCAGTGAGACCAGGATTTCCGACACGCTCGCACTAGCCCCCATTTTCGACGACTATCAGATCTTTGCATCTGTTAGCCGGCCGGGAATGGGAGGCGGGGTGGCAGTGCTGTTTAGGAAAGGCCTGGATCTCGAGGTAAGGTCGATCTTCCGTGACCCGGACGGGAAGTTGGTGGTCCTGGACGTGAACAATAACGAAGGTGGTGCCTTTAGACTGGTGGCCGTCTATGCTCCTACTGGGGCAGGACGGCCGAACTTCTTTAGACGCCTGGAAGAGTTTCTGGGCTCGCCTCGCCCTTTACTGTTAGCGGGGGACTGGAACGGCATCTTAGACGCCCGCTGGGACTGTGTGGGAGTATCCTATAGGAACGGGGGATGCAAAGGCCTCAAGAACCAGATCAGCCAGTTCCAACTGTCTGACAGGTACCGACTAGATTTCCCTAATGCGCCAGTGTGGACCTGGGCTAACCGCATAGGGTCATCTAGATCGTATATAGACAGGATATTCATTAGGAAAATAGACAGAAATAGTGTAAGCTGTCCACGTTTTGAAACGGTCGACTATTCAGATCACAAGTTTGTGATCTGTATGGTCGACCTAGATAAGACGCGTAGGTTAGGACCTGGTTACTGGAAGCTAAACATGTCATTTCCGGCACGTAACGCGTACAGGGACAAGGTAAACTATTTAGTTAAGAAAAAGTTGACAGGGGGAGTCGTCAACAATAGATGGTGGAGGGCTCTCAAAAGAGAGATTAGAGGAATGTCGATAGAGTTTAGCAAAGAAGCAGCGTTAGAGAAAAATAGAAAGGAGGAGAGTTGGTAGATAAGTTAGACGATGCTATGGGTAGTGGCATTGCAACTGACGTGTTAGCGGCGAGAATGGTATTAGACCATTTCTTCAATGCGAAACACGAAGGCTCCATTGTCAGAGCTAAGGCGCGTGCTCTGAGAAACGAGGGAACCAAAGCTGTTCGATGCACCCACGCGGCAGAGGCGCGGCGTGGTAATAAATCTACGATTCGGCTTTTGACGGACCGAGACGAACACGAGCTGAGCGATTCCAAGAGGATGTGTGAGGCCTTTCGCCAACATTTTGCTCGGTTGTTCGGTGGAAGTGGCGGGTCAGAGATGGTGGCGGACTTCAGTCCCTACCTCGATGGCTTGCCGCAACTCTCGACGGCTGACGCTGGGCGCTGCGAAAGGACAATTACTTCAGCCGAGATTCAGGATGCCCTTGTCGGCTGCATGAGGCGCAAGTCACCCGGTTTGGATGGTCTGCCCTACCACTTTACCTAAATATGCCAGACTTGTTCTCCAATCTCCTCGAAGCCCTCTACTGCAACTGGCAGCAAAACGGGAGTATTCCCAGTTCTGTGAGCCGGGCGTAGTGACGCTGATAAGGAAAGACGAGAACAAGAGGGACACATTAGACAATTTCAGGCCCATAACTCTGCTCAACATATAGTTTAAGATTTTGACCAGGGTGCTAGCGAAGAGGTTGGCGCTTGTCGTCGGGGATTTGGTTGGGGAGGCGAAAACTTGCGCAATCCCAATCAGGTCCATACACGAAAACCTCCACCTAATGCGATACATCATAGAGAGGGTAGGGTGTAAACCTGGCTTCGGTGGGGCTCTGATCAATTTAGATCAATCGAAAGAATTCGATAGGGTCGACCATCGGTACCTGGAGGCTGCCCTCAAGGCGGCTGGCTTCGGCTCCGTCTTCAGAAGCTGGATCGCTGCAATGGACAGCGGCACCTGCTCGAAGGTAAACATTAATGGCCGCCTCTCGGAACCGTATCAGGTCTCCCGATCGGTACGTCAAGGGTGCCCTCTCTCCTCCCTTCTGTACGTATTGACTCTGGAGCCTTTACTGCGGAAGCTGGAGCTGTTGCAGGGCATCCCGTTCGAACCGGGACGCGGAAAGGCTGTGTCGGCTTATGCGGACGACACCACCGTGATGGTGTCGGACACCTCAGAAATGGAGGTGGTCGGCAACTTATTGGAGGAATATGAAAGGTTGACGGGAGTAAAACTTTACCCGGAAAAGTCGGTGGGCTTGCAACTCGGCACCTGGAGAGGCAAGTCCGTGCCGTCCAACAGCGTGGTTAGGCGCTGGACGGTCGGACCGGTAAAGTTTCTAGGGGCTTGGTTTGGGCCAGATCTCCAGGTGGATAAGAATTGGGACGAAGTGACGGGCAGGGTAGCCAGTGTCACCCAGAAATGGGCTGGGATGAAGCTATCACTGAAAGGTCGGGCGGAGGTGGCGAACGCGTACATCGCGTCCGTCATCTACTACCGTCTGACTGTCGTCCCTTGCCCCCGTTTGCGCCTCGCCATCTTGGAGCGGCTCCTCTTCAAATTCTTGTGGAGGGGCCAGATTCCGCTGGTGAGGCGGTCCATCTGCAGCCAGCACCCTCTACGTGGAGGGTTGGGCATGCCGTGGCTAATGATGCGCAGGCACGCGCTGAGGCTGCGGCATCTCCAGATATTCTGCCTAAACGGTGAACAGGTGTGGTCGCCGTTTGTCAGACGGGCCTTCCGCAGCTAGTTTCTTTGACTGAGCTGCAGTCCTGGGTCAAGAAGAGACCGAGACTTGGTGACTGGCATCTGGAATGTTGCCAGGCACTCACTGCCCTCTACTAGGCGGGCAATGCGGTCAGTGGATCTTCCACTCTCGAGTTCTATAGAGGATTAGTGGGTGGAAAGTGCGACCACGCACTCGGAGAGGCTCTGGGAGTCAACGAAGTCGAACTAACCAGTCTGTACCGGAGGACTTTCGAGCCGGCGACGATGGATAATTTCCAAAAATCCATCGCTTGGCAGTGCTACCGGGGGGCACTGCCAGTTCGAGATAAACTCTACAGGCACGGAAGTGCTGTCAGACGTGCCTGCCCTAGATGAGCGCAGAGCGACGAAACCGTTCTGCACGTACTCGTCCAGTGTCCGTGCATTACTGGCTTGTGGAGTTATATTAAACAGCTGTTGTCGCGTGTAGAACGGATCCGGCTATCGGCCGAGTCCATAGTGAAGATCGACAAGCCGCCTTCTTTTGGCCAGGAAGGGCAGGCACTTTTCCTCTCTCTGGTGGCAGTAGCGAAAGAGGATGTATGGTGGACGAGGTTGAAAGGACTGAAGACAGACACTTTTCTCTTCGGCCAATCCCTCATCAACTTTTTCAAGTTTCACTTGGAAAGGAAGGTGAAGGTGGAGAGAGAAGTGCTTCCCCCTAGTACGTTTGCTGAAAGGTGTGTGAATGTGGCGAGAATGGCCCGTGTGAGTCGGCCTACTCTGGTCATGAGGCTGTCGGTAGGTAAATTTGTGGAGGAGAGGGTTGCCCTTCCAGGGTGCTCTCGAAGCGTCGGGTCGTTCAGTATTGAGCGAACCCTGGGTGGTCATACCCCCTATTGGGGAATTTTTTCTTGTAATTTTCTTGTTACTTTATTGTTACTTTGTTATTTCATATTGTTTACTCGATTTTTCTGTAAAACCCCACTGTCCCAGTCTTTTGTATTGTCCCCTATATGTCGGCCCTTGTGGCCAATAAATGAAATCATTATTATTATTATTATTATTGGCGACCTACGTAGGAAATCGTATTATCGTGAGCTCCGCAAAGGTTTGTTATTTCCGTTTGTTTAAAAATTGCCATTTATGGAACATTTTATTGTTAACTGTTTATAAGCACACATACATTGTTTTCCGAAAAGGACACCTAAAAAGATTGGGGCCTTGTGCCCAAAATTTTAACTTTTATTATTATCAAAAAATTTCTTTGAAAAAAAAATGGCTACTTCACCTCTGCACGAAGCAGCTGAAAGCCTTCCTCACAAAATAACACCTCACACCGACACCACCATTGTAAATGTTACTACGTTTGCCAACACAAAAAAAAAAATATAAGCAGTAGCAATATTTTAAATTTGTCTCAGGCAGACATTCATTTCCCGCCATTACCAATGACTGCAGGTGTTAAAGCCTCCACCACCACCACCACCGCGACAACCACCACCACCACCACCACCGCGACAACAGAAACAAAACAAGAAAAAAATAAATTAACTCGTGATGTCGAAATGAAATCAAGCAAAATGGTCTCTTCCCCACCAAAGACGACTGACGTCACCACCACAACTGAAACTAAAATTAATATTAACGATAGCAACAACAACAACAATGACATTATAAAACCCCCTCTCAGTTTCGCCAGAGTAGCAAAACAATTCGAAGCATTTACCGTAACTCAAGAAGATTTAGAAAATGCCAAACAAATGGTAAAGAAAGATGGGTACAGGGTCAGCCTCCCCCCCCCCCCCACCTAATAAAATGGAGCATCGGCGCCTATGCACCGTGTCGTATAGAACAATAAATGTAAAATCGCGCCGAGTGGAACGGGCATCCGAGTCCCAAATCCAAAAAGCTTTGGGACATGTGTGGGCAAGAAAAACCCACATCAGACGTGGGCAAAAGTATGGAACCGTGGATGTGTTCTTTGAAACACCAGAGGAGGCTAGAGAACACTCCATGGCCCCATTAAAAAGTGACGACTTCACACTCGTCCCAAGCTATTGTGGCCAGAGACTTGTAAAGATCAGGGTGACCCACGTTCCACCGGCCATCGAAATTCCCTGGCTAATAGCGGCTGTCCTCGCCGGCATCGAGGCCAGCACGAAAATAATAACAATAGCAAAAGAAAAGCAGGAAAACTGGTCCGGATCTGGGATGGAGCTCCTGATCCAAGCGGACCAAAAAAGCATTGAGGAGATCCCAGAGGTAATAGACCTCACTGACGGCAGCCACCTCACGGTAATTGTCGAGGGCAGAAGACCTAGGTGTGTCGTTTGTGGTGAAGGAACCCACCTAAGGGCCTTCTGCCCTCAGGCTAAAAGGTTGAGGCCACCTCTCCTACCCACCCCAGTGACACAACCATCAACACCACCAGTAGCAGAGATGCCAGCAACAACTGTAGCAGCAACAACAGAAGCAACTATAACAGCAACAACCCCAGCAACAGTAGCAAAACTAACACCACTACCACCACCAGCAAAACCAACACCACCACCACCCGACGCTTCAGAACTAGCACCAGCGCCTACACCATCCACCACACCACAACCAAAACTAACGGCTGTGGAGGATTTTCCACTCCCCGGCCTATCACAACTGGAGACAGATTGTGACGACGAGGAGTGGGAAACGATATCCAGAAAAAAAAAAGAAACCAAAAAAGAAAAAATTCTCTTCCTTCCCCCTCCAAAAACAAAATACAGAGGGAAACAAATAAACTAAGAAACAAAAAAGTTAGGACAGATATGCCACCATCCACACCAGCATCAACAACCCCATCAACCCAAACACCAACACCATCACCATCATTAACTCCAACACCACCATCACCTACACCACAAAAGTCACCAAAATGCGAAACAGAAACAAACCCACAACAAACGCAAACAAAACAAAACAACCAAAACGATACACACTACACAGCATTAAATTTGAACAAGCAATTATTGCACTACATCCAACACAACACCAGCATCACAGAAAAAGACTACACAACAACCCCAAAATTCACGCCACCTCCACACATACAAATCACTCGCATCACACAGAAAACGTACATGACACTAAAACAAAAATTCCCCAAAGACATCGGAGACTTCCGACAAGCACTCTCCAGGAGGATTTATAAGGACATCCTTCCTGAGGAGGCCACAAGCAGTGAAAAGGATGGAAAAACCGTCCTTCCCCTACGAGAAGTAAGGTAAGTGGTCTTTCCCATCTTTTCCACTCCTTTTCAACATGACCTCACTCAGAATAGGCAGCATAAATGCACGTGGCTTGGGGTCGTCATGGAAGCAGGGCCACCTGCTCAACGACCTCAGGTCACTAAACATAGATGTAGTGGCCATCAGCGAGACCAGAATCTCCGAAGCACAGGCTTTCGCACCGATCTTCGGCGGCTACGATGTGTACGCATCTCCCAGCCGTCCGGGATCGGGGGGAGGAGTTGCTGTGCTTTTTCGGAGAGGTTTGGATCTTGCCATACGGGCCATCTTCCTGGACCCAGAAGGTAAGTTGGTGGTGCTGGACGTGACCAGCGGAGACGGGCAAGCTTTCAGGTTAGTGGCCGTCTATGCCCCGACAGGAGCAGGGCGGCCTGATTTCTTCCGGCGTCTGGAGACCTTTCTTGGAACGTCCCGCTCTTTAGTGTTAGTGGGCGACTGTAACGGGATCTTAGATGCACGCTGGGATTGTGTGGGATTAGTGGATAGGGAAGGAGGGTGCAAGAGTCTCACCAACCTGCTCAGACGTTTTGAACTGTCTGACAGGTACCGAATGGATTTCCCGAATGTACCAATGTGGACTTGGACAAATCGCATAGGGTCATCCAGATCATATCTAGATAGAGTATTTTGTAGGGAAATAGATAGGTCTAGCATAGGCTGTCCACAATTCAAAATAGTCAGCTACACGGACCACAAAAACCTGATCTGTGTGCTTGACTTAGATAGGCTTCATAGACAAGGACCCGGCTACTGGAAGCTAAACGCGTCCTTACCAGCGCGCAAGGCCTACAGAGACCGGATTAGCGAACTAGTTAAGCGGGCGTTGACGGGGGCCATCGTCAACAACAAGTGGTGGTTTGCTCTGAAAAGAGCAATTAGAATAGAGTCCATTAGGTTTAGTAAGACTTTAGCAATAGAGAAAAATAGAGCAGAGGGAGAATTAGTTAGAAAATTAGATGAGGTGCTTAGCAAAGGCATCGCGACCGACGTACTTGCGGCGAAATTGGCCCTTGACCAATTCTTCAATGCAAAGCACGAAGGCTGCGTTGTCAGAGCTAGGGTGCGTGCTCTCAGACACGAGGGGACGAAAGCCGTTCAATGGGCCCGAGTGGCGGAGGCGCGTCGTGGCAACAAAGCCACATTCCGGTCTTTGGTGAACCACGACGGGCGCATGCTACTCGATCCCGGGCAAATGTGTGAAGCTTTTCAGCGACACTTCGCTCAACTGTTCGGGGGCAGTGGCGGGCCGGTTCGAGGGATGGACTTTAGTGTCTACCTCGACGGACTGCCGCGGCTTTCGGCCACTGAGGCGGAGTGTTGCGAAAAGCCGATAACAACCGCTGAAGTACGGGATGCAATGACTAGTTGCACAAGGGGTAAATCGCCTGGTTTGGATGGTCTGCCCTATGAATTTTACGTACAAATGCCAAACTTGTTCGGGGGCCTCTTGGCGGACGTCTACTGCAACTGGCAATAGAACGGGAGAATTCCCAGCTCTGTGAGCCGAGGAGCGGTGGCGCTGCTGAGAAAGGATCCGAACAAGGGGGATAACATAGATAATTTTAGGCCCATAACTCTGCTAAACACAGAGTTCAAGATTTTGGCCAAGGTGCTAGCAAAGAGGTTGGCGCTTGTCGTTGGTGGTCTGGTGGGAGAGGCACAGACATGCGCCATTCCCGACAGATCCATCCACGACAACCTCCACCTCATGCGATACATCGTAGAGAGGGTAGCTAAGGAACCTGGCACGGGTGGGTCTTTGATCAATTTAGATCAGTCGAAAGCCTTCGATAGGGTCGACCATCGTTACCTAGCGGCAGTCCTGAGGGCGGCTGGCTTTGGGCCCGTCTTCAGAGGCTGGATTGCTGCCATGCACAGCGACATCTGCTCTGTAGTGAGAGTGAACGGTCACCTTTCGGAACCGTTCAACATCATGCGCTCGGTCCGCCAAGGATGTCCCCTCTCGTCCCTATTGTACGTATTGACTTTCGAGCCATTACTGCACAAACTGGAGACGTTGAGGGGGGGTCCCGCGCGAACTAGGATGCGGAAGATCCGTGTCAGCATATGCCGACGATTTCACCGTAGTGGTGTCGAACGCCAAACACATCGAGGCGATCGGCACTACACTAAGAGAATACGAAGCGGTGACAGGAGCAATGATCAACCAGGAAAAGTCAGTGGGCCTGCAGCTCGGCACCTGGAGAGGCAGGTCCATGCCGTCCAACAGCGTCGTCGGGCGCTGGACGGACGGACCGGTTAAATTGCTAGGGGTCTGGTTCGGTCCAGACCTCCAGACGGACAAAAACTAGGACGAGGTGACGAGCAGGGTGGCTTCTCTCACCCAGAAATGGGCCGAGAGAAAGCTATCCCTGAAAGGTCGAGCGGAGGTGGCGAATGCGTACATCGCATCCGTCATCTACTACCGCCTGACCGTCGTACCTTGTCCTAAGCCCCGCCTGACTGCGCTGGAGCGTTTGCTCTTTCGCTTCTTGTGGAAGGGACGCGCTCCGATGGTCAGGCGGTCCATCTGCTGTCAACACCCGCTACGTGGAGGGCTGGGCATGCCGTGGCTGATGATGCGCAGACACGCGCTCAGGCTACGACATCTCCACCTCTTCCTCGACGGTGATCAGGTGTGGTCGCCGTTTGCAAGACACGTTTTTCCCCAGCTCGTCTCCTTGACGGAGCTGCAGTCCTGGGTCAAGCGAAGACCGAGAGGGAGCGCTTGGAGACTGGAATGTCTTCAGGCGCTCACAGCCCTCGACCAATCGGGCAATGTGATCGGTGGAAACTCCACCTTGGCGTTCTATAGGGGATTAGTGGAGGGGAAGAGCGACGACGTACTTGGAGAAACTCTAGGCGTCGACGAAAATCAACTAGCCAATCTCTTCGGAAGGACTTTCGGGCCGGGGCCTATGGACAACTTCCAGAAATCCCTGGCCTGGCAGTGCTACCGAGGAGCTTTGCCAGTTCGGGATAAACTCTACAGGCATGGAGGTGCCGTCAGCCGGGCATGTCCGAGATGCGCGCAGGGCGACGAAACCGTCCTGCACGCACTCGTCCAGTGTTTGAGCATTGCTGACTTGTGGGTTTATGTCGAACACCTGCTGTCACGTGTAGGACGGATCCAGCTATCAGCTGAGTCCATCGTGAGGATTGCCCCGCCCCCTTCCTTTAGCCTGGAAGGGCAGGCAGTTTTTATCTGTCTGGTGGCCATGGCGAAAGAGATAGTATGGTGGACACGTTTGAAAGGGCTGAAGACGAGCACTTACCTCTTCGGTGATGCCCTGATTAACTTTTTCAAATTTCATTTGAAAAGGAAAATCAGGGTAGAGAGGGAAGTGCTCTCTTCCCAGCATTTTGTTGAAAGATGGGTGAGAGAAGCAAGTATGGCCCGAATGAATGGGCCTTCTCTGAGTATGTGTCTGTAAATTAAAGGTGGAAAACTGGGAGAGGGCACTTGCCCTGGTTGTCAGGGCCACTGTGGTCTTTTAATGGGCTTTCTCCACAAATGTCCCTTGGAAGTCTCCCCCCTATTCGGGAATTTTTCTTTGTTATTTTATTTCAACCTCTGTTTTTTTACACGCAGAAATGCCCATTTGTACCGTCCTGTATTGTCCTGTACTGTCCTTAATGTCTACTTTATGTGAACCCTTGTGGTTAATAAAGAAAACATTATTATTATTATTACAGTTGCATTTATCTTGCTTTATGTTCATACGAGTTATAACCAAGTCACAACCAGTGACCTCAAGAGACAACAAGGTCCGCCATGTTCAGGAAAGAACATACATATTCACCCATGCATCTTTAGTGTTTAGACTTGTGATGTACTTATATTGACAGAATCTTCCTTAGTATATGGGCAGTTCCTATTATTATTATTATTATTATTATTATTATTATAGGCGACCTACGTAGAAAATCGTATTATCGTGAGCTCCGCAAAGGTGTGTTGTTTTCAGTTGATTAAATTTGCCTTTATGGAAAATATTTATTGTTAACTGTATATAAGTGCACATACATTGTTTTCTGAAAAGGACACTCAAAAAGATTAGGGCCTTGAGCCCAAAATTTAAACTTTTATAATTATCAAACAAAAATTTCTTTGAAAAAATCATGGACGACTCACACCTTCCTCACAAAATAACACCTCACACCGACACCACCATTGTAAATATTACTACGTTTGCAAACACTAAAAATATAAGCAGTAGCAATAATTGAAATTTGTCTCATACAGACATTCATTTCCCGCCATTACCAATGACTGCAGGGGTTGAAGCCGCCACCCCCACCACCACCACAGCGACAACAGAAACAAAAGAAAAAAATAAATTATCTCGTGACATCGAAATGGTTTCACCCAGAATGGAATCTTCCACACCGAACACCACTGACGTCACCACCCCTACAACCGAAACAAAAAAATAACAATAACAAAAATAACGATAACAACAACAGCAACAACAATGAGAATAAGAAAACTACCCTGTCTTTTGCCAGAGTAGCAAAAAGGTGCGAAGCAATCCAAGTAACTCAGGAGGAATTAGATGAAGTCAAGAGAATGGTAAAGAAAGATGGGTACATGGTCAGCCTCACCCCACCCCCACCCCACACCCACACACACGTAATAAAATGGAGCATCGGCGCCTATGCACCGTGTCTTATCGGTCGATAAGCATAAAATCGCGCCGAGTGCAACGGGCATCCGAGTCCTAAATCCAAAAAGCTTTGGGACATGTGTGGGCAAAAATAGCCCACATCAGATGTGGCCAGAAATATGGAATCGTGGACGTCTACTTTCGAACACCACAGGAGGCCAGAAAACACTCCATGGCCCCATTAAGAAGTGACGACTTTACACTCGTCCCAAGCCATTGTGGCCAGAGACTCGTAAAGATCAGGGTGACCCACGTTCCACCGGCCATCGAAATTCCCTGGCTAATGGCTGCCGTCCTAGCCGGCATCGAGGCCAACACCAACATAATCGAAATAGCGAAAGAAAAGCAGGAGAACTGGTCCGGGTCTGGGATGGAGCTCCTAATCCAAGCAGACGAAAAAAGCATTGAGGAGATCCCAGAGGTAATAGACCTCACTGACGGCAGCCACCTCACCGTAATCGTCGAGGGCAGAAGGCCTAGGTGTGTCGTTTGTGGTGAAGGAACCCACCTAAGGGCTTTCTGCCCTCAGGCTAAAAGGTTGAGGCCACCTCTCTTACCCACCCCAGTGACTCAACCATCAACACCACCAGCAGCAGAAATGGCAGCAACAACTGTAGCAGCAACAACAGAAGCAACTGTAACAGAAACAACCCCAGCAACAGTAGCAAAATCAACACAACCACCACCCAACGCGCCAGAACTAGCACCAGCGCCTACATCATCCACCACGCCACAACCAAAACCAACGCCTGTGGAGGATTTTCCACTCCCCGACCTATCGTAACCGTAGACAGATTATGACGACGAGGAGTGTGAAACGGTATCAAGAAAATAGAAAATAAGAAAAAGAAACCAAAATAGAAAAAAAATTCTCTTCCTTCCCCTTCCAAAAAAAAAAAATACAGAGGGAAACAAATAAACTATCAAACAAAAGAGTTAGGACAGCTATTCCACCATCCACACCAGCATCACAAACCCCATCACCGCATACACCAACACCATCACCATCATTAACCCCAACTCCACCATCACCAACACCACAAAAGTCACCAAAAAGTGAAACAGAAACAAACCCACAACAAACGCAAACAAAACAAAACAACCAAAACGATACACACTACACAGCATTAAATTTGAACAACAACCAATTATTACACTACATCCAACACAACACCAGCATCACAGAAAAAGGCTACACAACAACCCAAAAGTTCACACCAAATCACTCGCATCACACAGAAAACGTATACGACACTAAAACCAAAATTCACCAAAGACATCGGAGGCTTCCGACAAGCACTCTCCAGGTGGATTTAAAAGGACATCCTTCCGGAGGAGGCCACAAGCGGTGAAAAGGATGGTGAAATCATCCTTCCTCTACGAGAAGTAAGGTAAGTGGTCTTTCCCATCTTTTCCACTCCATTTCTACATGACCTCACTCAGAATAGGCAGCATAAATGCCCGTGGCTTGGGGTCGTCATGGAAGCAAGGCCACCTGCTCAACGACCTCAGGTCACTAAACATAGATGTAGTGGCCATCAGCGAGACAAGAATCTCCGAAGCACGGGCCTTCGCACCGATCTTCGGCGGCTACGATGTGTACGCAACTCCCAGCCGTCCTGGATCGGGAGGAGGAGTTGCTGTGCTTTTTCGGAGAGGTTTGGATCTCACCATGCGGGCCATCTTCCTTGACTCAGAAGGTAAGTTGGTGGTGCTGGACGTGACCAGCAGAGACGGGCAAGCTTTCAGGCTAGTGACCGTCTATGCCACGACAGGAGCAGGGCGGCCTGCTTTCTACCGGCGTCTGGAGATCTTTCTTGGAACGTCTCCCACTTTAGTGTTAGTGGGCGACTGGAACGCGATCTTAGATGCACGCTTGGACTGTGTAGGATTAGCGGATAGGGGAGGAGGGCGCAAGAGCCTCACCAACCCGCTCAGGCGTTTTGAACTGTCTGACAGGTACCGATTGGATTTCCCGAATGTGCCAATGTGGACTTGGACAAATCGCATAGGATCATCCAGATCATATCTAGATAGAATATTTTGTAGGGAAATAGATAGGTCTAGCATAGGCTGTTCACAATTCAAGATAGTCAGCTACACGGACCACAAATTCGTGATCTGTGTGCTTGACTTAGATAGGCTTCATAGACGAGGACCCGGCTACTGGAAGCTAAACGCGTCCTTACCAGCGCGCAAGACCTACAGAGACCGGATTAGCCAACTAGTTAAGCGGGCGTTGACGGGGGCCATCGTCAACAATAAGTCGTGGTTTGCTCTGAAAATAGCGACTAGAATAGATTCCATTAGGTTTAGTAAGGTTTTAGCAATAGAGAAAAATAGAGCAGAGGGAGAACTAGTTAGAAAATTAGACGAGGAGCTTATAAAAGGCATCGCGACCGACGTACTTGCGTCGAAATTGGCCCTTGACCAATTCTTCAATGCAAAGCACGAAGGCTGCGTTGTCAGAGCTAGGTTGCGGGCTCTCAGACACGAGGGGACGAAAGCCGTTCTTTGGGCCTGGGTGGCGGAGGCGCGACGTGACAACAAAGCCAAGGTCCGGTCTTTGGTGGACCACGACGGGCGCATGCTTTTCGATCCCGGTCAAATGTGTGAAGTTTTTCAGCGACACTTCGCTCAGCTGTTCGGGGGCAGCGGCGGATCGAGTCGAGGGATGGACTTTAGTGTCTACCTCGACGGACAGCCACTGAGGCGGAGTGTTTCGAAAAGCCCATAACAGCCGCTGAAGTACGGGAGGCAATGACTGGCTGCACAAGGGGTAAATCGCCTGGTTTGGATGGTCTGCCCTATGAACTTTACGTACAAATGCCAGACTTGTTCGGAGGCCTCTTGGCGGACGTCTACTGCAACTGGCAACAGAACGGGAGAATTCCCAGCTCTGTGAGCCGAGGAGCGGTGGCGCTGCTGAGAAAGGATCCGAACAAGGGGGATAACATAGATAATTTTAGGCCCATAACTCTGCTAAACACAGAGTTCAAGATTTTGGCCAAGGTGCTAGCAAAGAGGTTGGCGCTTGTCGTTGGTGGTCCGGTGGGAGACGCGCAGACATGCGCCATTCCCGACAGATCTATCCACGACAACCTCCACCTCATGCGATACATCGTAGAGAGGGTAGCTAGGGTACCTGGCACGGGTGGGTCCTTGATCAATTTAGATCAGTCGAAAGCTTTCGATGGGATCGACCTAGCGGCAGTCCTGATGGCGGCAGGCTTTGGGCCCGTCTTCAGAGGCTGGATCGCTGCCATAGACAGCGACATCTGCTCTGTGGTGAGAGTGAACGGTCACCTTTCGGAACCGTTCAACATCATGCGCTCAGTCTGCCAAGGATGTCCCCTCTCGTCTCTCTTGCACGTATTGACTCTCGAGCCATTTCTGCACAAACTGGAAAATGTGAAGGGGATCCCGCGCGAACTAGGATGCGGAAGATCTGTGTCAGCATATGCGGACGATGTCAGCGTAATGGTGTCGAACGCCAAACACATCGAGGCTATCGGCACTACACTATTAGAATACGAAGCGGTGACAGGAGCAATGATCAACCAGGAATAGTCAGTAGCCCTGCAGCTCGGATCAATCTAAAGCACTTGTTAGGGTCGGTATCTGGCTGCGGTCCTCGAAATGGCCGGCTTCGAGCCTGTTTTTAGGGGCTAGATCACTGCGATGCACAGCGACATCTGCTCGATTGTGATGGTGAATGGTCACCAGTGCAGCCTTTCAGCATCATGCGCTCGATCCGCCACGGTTTCCCCCTCTCGTCCCTCTTGTACGTACTGGCCCTCGAGCCGTTACTGCACAATTGGAGACAATGAGGCGGGGTCCCACGCGAACTGGGATGCGGGAGATCTGTGTCAACTTACGCCAACGACACACCGTGGTGGTGTCGAACACCAAACACGTCTAGATGCTTGGCACCGTTCTCAGGAACACTAAGCGGTGACAGGAGCAAACATAAACCTTGAAAGTCGGTGGACAACTCGGCACCTGGAGAGGAAAGTCCATGCCGTCCGACAGCATCGTGGGGCGCTGGACGGAAGGACCGTCTAAATTGCTCGGGATCTGGTTCGGTCCGGACCTCCAGATGCAGAAAAACTCGAGCGAAGTGACCTCTCTCACTCAGAAATGGGCCGAGCGGAAGCTGATTTCGGTGGCACAATACATCCGTAATCTGCTACCGCCTGACCGTCGTACCTTACCCCGCTCAACTCTGACCAAGATGGGGCACCTTCTCTTCCGCTTTTTGTGGAAGGGACGTGCTCCCATGGTCAGACGATATTTGCCAGTTGCGTGGAGGACTTGGCATGCCGTGGCTAACGATGCGCAAACATGCGCTGAGGCTGCGATATCTCTGGTGCTTCCTTGACGGTAGAACAGGCGTGGTCGCCATTTGCCAGACGCGCTTTTCCCCAGCTCGTCTCCTTGAGGGAGCTGCAGTCATGGATCAGGAAAGGACCCAGGGATAGCGCTTGGAAGCTGGAATGTCTCCAAGCGCCCACCGCCCTCTACCATGTGGGCACTTGTATCGGTGGAACATCCACCTCGGCGTTCTATAGAGGGCTAGTGGATGGAAAGAGTGACGACGTTCTCGGGGAGACCCTGGGCGTCGAAGACGGTCAGCTGTTCGCTCTCTTCAAGAGAACGTTCAGACCGGGGCCTAGGGACAACTTCTAGAAATCCCTGGCCTGGCATTGCTACCGGGGAGTGTTGACGGTTCGGGATAAGCTCTAAAGGCACGGAGGTGCTGTCAGCCGAGCCTGGCCGAGATGCGCACAGGGCGACGAAACCGTCCTGCATGCATTCGTTCCTTGCCCGTGGATTGCTGACTTGTGGAGTTATGTCGATCAGGTGCTGTCGCGTGTAGGACGGATCTGGTTATCGACTGAGTCCATTGTGAAAAAAAACCCACCATCCTCCTTTAAAGAGGAGGTGGCCATGGCGAAAGAGATTGTGTGGTGGACAAGGTTGAAAGGGTTGAAGGCGGACACGTTCCTCTCCGGCCAATCCCTGATTAACTTTTTCAAGTTTCACTTGAAGAGGAAAATCAGGGTGGAGAGGCAAGTGCTGTCTTCTAGTAAGTTTGTTGAAAGATGGGTGAAAGTGGCGAGACTGGTCCGAGTGAACGGGCCCGCTCTGAGTATGCGCCTGTAGACTGAGCAGTGGGAAAACAGTGAGCGCGCTTGCCCTGGTGGTCAGGGTGGCCGTTGTCTTTTGCGTGGTTTTCGCCACGAGTGAACCTCGGAGTTTTCCCCCTTTTTGGGGAATTTTTGTTGTTTGAATTTTTTTTATTTCTATCCCGATTACTATCTTGTTATAACCTGTTTACACGACCAAAACCCAATTTGTATCGTACTGTACTGTTCTTTGCCGTCTCTAATGTTTTTCTTCATGTTAGCTCTTGTGGACAATAAAGAAACCATTATTATTATTATTAATAGCTATTGTTTTGTGCAGAGATGTTTTTGTGGCTCATGTACTCCTCTTGTTTTCACATTTTTAAATCGTTATTTTGTTAAAATTTCCTGTTACAAAGAGACAGAAACATCAGACTTTGTCCTCAACACATGATACCTCATAATCACTGGTACTTTGCCCCAAATATATGAACTTTACAATTTGAATTTATTCCCGCAATTTTTTAAAATGAAGATGCCACATCTCCATCCCGCCAGATTAGCTATAAAATCCAGTCACATAACAGAAACTCGAACTATACCGCCATTCTCAGCACTGTCACTAATAGCTCTATAGACACCACCAAAAATGCTATCGGCACCAATAGCAAAAACAATAACGGCTATAGGGAAAACGGCAGCAGATACAAGGGCAACGACAACAAAACAGCAGCCGCGACAACGACAAAAACAACGATGACGATGACAGCAATAACAACAACAGCAATAACAATGGTGCCAATTACAACAGCAACAATAAAGACAGAAGTACATTCGCAGCAACAACTGCGAACATTATCGAACTGCTCCATATGGTCTTGACCAGCAGAGAGGAAAATTTGGCTCAGGCAACCAAACTTGTTTTAGTGGAGGAAACCTGGGCAAACTGAGGTGTTCCGCCTGAAGTGTTAGCAGCGACTGAAATAAATACCCTAAGGTACAGATATATCGGTATCATGTCCAAAAACCAGAGCTGGGTCCACAATCCCTCGTAAATGCCATTAAGTTAAATCGAGGGTCTATGATTTTGCAAAAACGCCCAAAAATATTGTAAATGAAAGCATGGCTCAACGGCAACAGTACCTGATAGGAAGACTGTTGCTGCTTCAATTGGTGTTGCGACTGTTCCCACAGCAATAATATGTGCAGCTTTGAGTATAGCCAAATTAGAATTTGGAAAGCTCTGATAAAATAATTTCCGCTCCATCGTCTCTCAGCGATAGAGATTTGTGGATAATGTGTCAAATCACGTTTGCAAAGGGATATATAATGAGAAACAGATTATAAGCATTTATAATTGTTCGTCACAAGTATGAAAATACAATCTTGACAGGTGCAATATGTCCGAACACGGAAGAGCCAAACTCCCACCGTCATCTCCCCTATCTCTTTCGCCCTCTCCATCTCTCTGTATAGTGAGAAAATGGGGTACCACGTGCTGGCCGCCCCACAGTCCCGGCGGACAGAATGGAGAAGGCGTTTCCCCGGAGGATAGTAAAGGAGATGCGCTGGAATAGCCATTTTATTGGGAAAGAAGAGATGAAAGAAAATATAATCAAGAAGAAAATAACACATGGGATAAAGGAAAAATATCAAGTACTTGCAAAATACTGTTGGTGAAAACCGCGAAATCAATCGATGTGCAGCTGCTTAGTTTCTCGCAAGGAGATTTGGTAGGTTCTTAAAATCTGCTAAGTATACTTACGTCTGAGAATAATAGATTAAAGTTTGAATGGAAGATGAACAGAAATGGACAGAGTCCGATCTATCTGGCGGTAACTCAATTTGAAGCGTGTGGGTTTTACTTGGGTATTATACTAAATCCTATGCTTATTCCAAAATATTGAATTAATTGTTCTCCGTTTATTTTGTATGTACATTCGATGTATGGTAAGTTTTGTATTATTTGATGGACAGTTTTGGTCAATGGCGAAATTACAATAAAAATTGTTATTATTATATAAATGACTGAGTTAGTGAATGAAAATCGGAATTATCCAGAAAACAGAGTTTCGGTCAAGAACAGAGTAGGTAATTATAAACGTATAAAATAGTGTTGTATCGACTTGGAGCCTCAGTAAAGACATTTTAAATATTTAGTTGTTGATACCGAAGATAATGAGAGATCGCCGGGGAGCAATATGTGGCGATCTAGTATGAACTAATTTGTAAATTCTAACTCGTGTGAATTTAAATGATTTTGATGTTTTTATTTTGAAATATCTTATTTTAATTATTGTATTTGTAATATTATATGTATTCTCTTTCTATCAATTTTTCATACGGTCGTTTCATAATCTCTCGTTTTTATAGTTGTTTCCTGTTCAGATCTATATATTATTGTAATAACCATGTTTTAAAGTTTAGTGTGTGCAAGCATGGGCCTTGCGTATTAGTTCAATACCTAAGAACAAAGAGAAAATTTACTCCGGTAAATGTTTTACAGTATTTATCCCGACTCTTTTCGATCTTAGTTTTATCACCCCGGTTGGATGGAATGAAACACCAGTCGATTAATCCTCTATACATTTCAACCCAATTCTTTCACTTTATCTATCTTTGTTAAACAATATCATTATACAGGAAAAAGGAGAGTCCCTCCAGATATATCTTATAATTTTAGTTTTATCCTTTCTGTTATGGGTTTAAATCTTTACAGTTTCCGATGTAAATGGATTATTGATAAAATAAATCATGTTGTAATCAGAGAAATAGCAGAATTATTAGAACATCGGATAGAGGTATTTGCGGTATTTGTTTCGGCTCTCTGATCTCTGAGTTCAAATCCAGCCACGGTCAACTATGGATTTTATCAATTCAAGGTCGATGAAAAAAGTACTAATCTAGTACTGAGGTTGATTCTTCCTGCATATTTCTTCTCTAGATTCCTTTCTCCCACTCTCTGTCTTTATGACGAAGAAATCTGCTGTGGACAGTCTTGGTGAGTAGATGGGCGCCGCCAGTATTAGAAATGCCAGCGAATCACCATACGTCAATATGACGCCCATCTACTACTACTACTACTACTACTACTACTACTGCTGCTGCTGCTGCTGCTTCTACTACTACGACGACGACGACGACACGACGACGACAACTACTACTGCTGCTCTGCTACTCCTGCTGCTGGTGCAACAATAAAAACAACTACTACTAGAAACGGAGGTAAAACATTATTTAGAAGGAGAGATTTTAAAGGATAACACAAAGTAGGAGAGAGTTGGTTGAAATGTGTGAGAGAATATATCGTACATTGATAAATTAGGTGTGAGCTGAGATGGATAGAATGAGTTGAAAGATTATTGAAGGAGACGAGAAACCGAGAGGAGGGTTGTAGGCAATATTTGAAGAAGAAAATGTCGAAAAAGTAGTGAGAAGGCATGAGAGACGAAAGAAAAGGAATATTAAAAAGAACCATAAGACGTGGGGGTAAGATTAAGTGAAAGGAGGGGGCTGATAAAGTAAACAAAGCGTGGATACTAAATAACAAGAAAAACGGAGTGGGGGTATAAAAGTTGGCAAACCAAATGAACAATTGAACAGGGGAAAGGGAAGAGCGGAAGTAAAGAATGAGGTGGTAGGAAGGTAGAGAAGGGGATGCAGCTATTGTTGAATAGCTTTCTAGAATATGATGGTAGTTGAGGAAGGGGAAGCAAATAAGTGGTAATGGTCGTTATAGTACAACTGAACACTGGGAGGTAAATGAGTAAAAGTGACGTAGTGTGAGTGAGTTTGATTGTGTTTGTATTAATGGAGTAGTGATTGTGTGGTAGTGGGTTATTGTCACTCGTGGTGGGGATAGTAGTGATATTGCCGATAGCGTTCATCGACCCGCTGTATGTGGAAGTTGTTTAATGATAGTGGGGACAGTATTGTTAATATGGTTGCTGTATAGTCCCAGGACAGTTCTGAACTTGCAGGCCTATGGTCAAAAGTATTCCAAGTGTAACAATCTTTTTTTTCCAACGGGCAGGGGATCTAAAAACACATTATATATAGATATTGTTGTAAATGTGAGGAAAGTGATGATAGTATTGGCGATTATGTTGGTGGAAAGGTAATGATGCTACGGCTAATTGTGTTGAATATGTTATTCTCGTGGTGAGGTTGTGTCAGTGATGATAGTGGTCTTTGTGGTGATAGTCGTGGATGATGGGAGTAGCATTGGAGGTGGAGGTATTTGTGAGGTGATAGTCGTATTCGTGATAGTAGCTGTAAGAAGTATGTTGATAAATTGCAGCGGCATATTTGTCGCGATGGTGGTAAAGATATGAAGCCTTGATGTATAGAGTTTTACTGATGGATCTGAATGAAAAGGCGGCAAATTAGCAGAATGATTCCAAATATGGTAGCGTTTTACATATTTATCGATGATATAATAATTATGATGAGTTTAATAAAAAGCTAAATCACATTAAGAGAATCGTATACTTTATTACTCATAAAATTACATTCAAAGGCCCTAATAGGCATGAATCGTTTCATACTATCGTATACATACATATATGTGTATATATATACTGTATATATATATATATATATATATATATATATATATATATATATATATATGTGTGAAAAAATGGGGAGAAGAATACTGCATGGTTGCACGTGGATAACATGTTATAAAATGAGTCCCTCATCAGTGATTTACCAACGGTCATAGGTATTTCATTACATTAAAAATCATATATTTCACGTTGGCGCAATAATAACTAAAATAAGTTATTAGGACAATTAAAACGCGTAAAGCGAGTGAGACAAGTAAACAACACAGAGGAAAACTAACGGAAGATAGGAAAGACACAAGCTACATAGTTATTCTATCAGTATAAGCTGGGTGAATTATGAGCGAGTAAGAAATAGACCTTTCGAGATGAATCCAATGTAAGAAAGAAGGAAAATCGTTAACATCGCGAACGGGGGAAGTGAGAAGGGGAGAAACAGTGAGTGAGTGAGTAGAAGTGTGAGGAAGAGGTCAGTAGAGAGAAAATGTTAACTGACATGACAGAGGGGACGAAAGAAAGTAAGAGAAACAGAGAGAACGAGGGAGCAGTAAGAGAGAGAGAGAGAGAGAAAACAGAATCGCAGTTTAGGTAAATATATGTGAAAAAATGGGGAGAAGAATACTGCATGGTTGCACATGGATAACATGTTATAAAATGAGTCCCTCATCAGTGATTTACCAACGGTCATAGGTATTTCATTGCATTAAAAATCATATACCTCACGTTGGCGCAATAATAACTAAAATAAGTTATTAGGACAATTAAAACGCGTAAAGCGAGTGAGACAAGTAAACATCACAGAGGAAAGCTAACCGAAGATAAGAAATACACAAGCTACATAGTTATTCTATCAGTATAAGCTGGGTGAATATATGAGCGAGTAAAAAATAGACCTTTCGAGATGAATCCAATGTAAGAAAGACGGAAAATCGTTAACATCGCGAACGGGGGAAGTGAGAAGGGGAGAAACAGTGAGTGAGTGAGTAGAAGTGTGAGGAAGAGGTCAGTAGAGAGAAAATGTTAACTGACATGACAGAGGGGACGAAAGAAAGTAAATATATATATAGAGAGAGAGAGAGAGTGAGAGTCATATTAGGGCATATAAATCACCATAACGATACGAAAATGGGTATTAGAACGCTTAGGAATCGAACCAACACCTCTTCATTCGTGGAAAAGTAAGTTGGATCGATTACGCAAACATGTCCACTCATATTTCCCCGTTAATCCTAGAGGACTATAGAGATAATATCGTTAAATATGAATGTACGTGTTAATTAGAAAACAGTAGATGAACGAAAAGTTTGAAATTATAATTAGAAGCTTTCACCGTTTATTGACAAGAGAAAATAATTAAATATTCGGGCATATGAACGCCCATAAGAGAACAAAATGGACATTAACACGCATAGACACCGAACACACATGTGGGAGCAAGTTATATTTTAAAATTGTATAAAAGAAAACAGGAATCTTAAGCTGACAAAACTCCTGATGGTGTAAATGTTAAATATATAAAAGTAGATATGATTCAGATCAGAATATTTGCTGTTTGAAGCGAAGAACAGCAGGGGCCATATTAGAAAATACGAGAACGTTCTGAGCAATTGAAACTGAAAATAGACTTGTATTTGAAAACCGACACACACACACACACGCTTATATCCTACCACCAACCACACACACACACACACACATATATATATATATATATATATATATATATATATATATATATATATATATATATATATATATATATATATATATATATATATATATATATATATATATATATATATATATATATATATATATATATATATATATAAGTTTTATATATATATATATATATATACACACACATATATATATATTTCGAAACTTTATATATTATATTTATATATATATATATATATATATATATATATATATATATATATATTTCGAAACTTTATATTTATATATATATATATATATATATACATACATATATTTATTTTTATACATACACATATGGACAAACCCATAGGGTGAGTGTGTGTCTATCTATGTGTGGAACTGAATGGATGTCTGAGAGAGAGAAAGAGAGGGAGAGAGAGAAAGAGAGAGATGGGGAGGACTGTGACTCTCAGCTCTTCTACTAAACACATACTCACATGAATAAACAACACATATCACTTACGTTTTGATACATAATACCAATCATTTTGAAGAGCTCAACAGTAACGGTAAAATATTAATTTCCTTGACGAACTTTGGAATTCAGTCGTCATCTAAATTTGGCTTCTATTTGGTCACAAATTTGTTTCCATTTCATTTACAGCTGTGCAAGATACATTCCATAATAACTTGATGCTTCCCTTTTCTTTATTTTCTTAGAATATTGAACGGAAACATACACGTTGAATAATATTGTTTTGTTTTTCAGCCACGTAACATCCAGAACATCTTTGACGTTGAATGTTTGGAATCTAAATGACTTGCAATACATCAAAAAGCAACTTCGTGCATATGCACGAATACAAAATATTTAATTATATACGTACATGCACTAGCAGGAATACGCACCAACATATATATATATATATATATATATATATATTTATATATATAGAAACGAGTAGGACCCCGACGGCTGAGCTCAAGCCGTCTCGGAGGCTAATTCAGTCCAGAATTAGCCGTCGAAACGGCTTGAGCTCAGCCGTCGGGGTCCTACTCGTTCCTATTACCCACTCTACTACCCTAAGTATTGAGTACTTTGGTGCGTTATGGTCTATCTGGTTCCTTACCACATTTCCTTCGTTATATATATATATATATATATATATATATATATATATATAGAGAGAGAGAGAGAGAGAGAGAGAGAGAGAGTGAGAGTGAGAGAGGGAAAGAGAGAGTGAAAGTGAGTGAGAGAGAAAGCGAAAGATACGTAAAAACACACACACATCTCAGTATATTCATATGTGTCTCTATGTGTAAGGATGTGCGTATGTTTGAATTTTATGTGAAAGTTGCCGAAGATTCTATTAACATGTGTAATCTTAACATAGTTATAATAGTATTTAAGCGTAACATTGTGCGTGGTGCGTGTGACAATTTGAAATATTTAGATCATGTGCCAAACACCCCATGCTTTCATCCTATGCTTATACGTTTATGCACAAACACACACACACACATATATGTATATGTGTGTGTGTGCGTGTGTGTGTGTGGAGAGAGAGAGAGAGAGAGAGAGAGAGAGAGAGTGAGAGAGAGAGAGAGAGAGAGAGAGAGAGAGAGAGAGAGAGAGAGAGAGAGAGAGAGAGAGAGACGTATGTGCGTGCATGTGTATACATTCTATATTTCTTTGCATATTAGATTTAACAAGAATATATTTTCACGTATGAGTACTTAGGGAATGATAATACTTTAGCCTGTTCCTTTGAAATTTCTAAACATACCTTTCCGCACGAATTTATCCTTGTTTTAATGAATAGTACTTTCACTTTAATGTATAATATTTACATATAAGTTATCTTAAGAATATGTTTTAATGACAAATTTCGAAATTTGCAAACAATTCATATTAGTGCATCTGGTTTTATTGAAACACATTTTCGGTTCATATTACTATTTCCGGTATAACATGAGAATGTTCAGCTACTCTGTTAGTGTCTGATCAGAGTATCGTATCACATATATAAGATTGAGAGAGAGAGAGAGAGAGAGAGAGAGAGAGAGAGAGAGAAATAATGAGGATTATAGTGATGGTGATAAAGGTGAAATTAATTAATTGGTGACTATTTTACATACTCTGTATGGAAGAAAAGCAATGTTGACCTGTAGGAAGTTCTCCACATTTGTTTCCGTTAGTGTGAACCGTGGATGATTAGAAATAATTTACGATTTTTAGCATTGAAATAACATTTATGCTACATAAAACCAAAATTATAACACCATACATATTTACATACATAAATATATTCATAGAGGCACGCATAAAATAAATAGATGGATCTCCGTCAGACAAGATGATGAAGGTTCCACTTATTCGATCAAAGAAACTGGCTGCTCATGAAATTAACCTGGAAGTGGTTGGGCTTTCAATGGAAATCTGCGGCGGGTTCAGAGTGACAGAGTGTGTGTCGAGGCAGGTGCTATAAATTAAAAGTACAGATGATACGCAATGAGTGCAACTCCAGAACATAACCGCTGCTATATTTTATCGACCAGGTAATGATGACAGGCAAATCTAAGCCCGGCGAGATTTGACCTTAACGCGTAAAGGGCTGTAACTCTATGCTGCAAAGCATGCTGTCTGATGCTCTACCGATGCTGCTAATCTGCCGCAAAGATATATAATAATAATTATTTCTACTTTTAGCACAAGGCCAGCAATTACCCAGTACATTACTGGTACTTTATTTTATCGAACCCGGTAAGGATGAAAGGCAAAGTTAACCTCGGCGGGAGTTGAACTCAGATCGTAAAAGGATGTAACTATGTAGGAAAGTATGTCCAACCCTCTACCGCTACTGCCAATTCACAATAATGGTTTCTGATATAGGCCCAAGGCCAGCAATTTTAGGGGAAAGGAAAGTCGATTAAATCAACCCCAGTACATTACTGGTGCTTTATATTATCGCCCGCTTAAGGATGAAAGGCAAAGTAAACCTCGGCGGGATTTGAACTCATACCATAAAGGGCCATGACTCTATGTTGTAGCATGGCGTCCGATTCTCTACTGCCGATTACTGCTAATCTGCCGCAAAGATATATAATAATGGTTTCTTATATAAGCACAAAGCCACTAATTTGGGGGAGGAGAAAGTAGATTAAATCGAACCCAGTGCGTGACTGGCACTTTATTTTATCGACCCCGTAAGGGTGAAAGGCAAAGTTAACCTCGGTGGGATTTGAAATCAGAACGTAAAGGGCCGTAACTCTATGATGTAAGCATGGCGCCCGACTCTCTACCGATACTGCTAATTCACCGCCCTTAGATATATAATAATTGTTTCTACTTTAGACACAAGGCCAGCAAATAACCAGTGCATTACTGGTACTTTATTTTATCGACCCCGTAAGGATGAAAGGCAAAGTTAAGCTCGGCGGGATTTGAAATCAGAATGGCAAGGGCCGTAACTCTATGCGTCTAAGCATGGCGTCCGACCCTCTACCGATACTGCTAATCTACCGCTTATTTTTACTTGAGGCACAAGGCCAGCAATTTCGAGGGAGGTTGAAACTCGATTAAATCGACGCCACTTCTTAACTGGTAGTTTATTTTATCGACCCAGTAAGAATAGAAGGCAAAGCTAGCCCCGGCATGATTGGAACACAGAAGGGAAAGAGCTGTAACTATATATATATATATATATATATATATATATATATATATATATATATATATATATATATATATATATATATACATATACATATACATACATAAATATATACATATAGCGTTTCACTGTATGAACCGAATTGCCCATTCCCATTGCGTAGGAAACATCCGTTCCGGTTTTAGCACTTGTTCACATGTAATTGAAATGTTTGTCGCGAATAGTGTGTAGAGTAGATAAAGATCTACAGGGAACTGAGTACATTACATTATGCCCAAATCTTCGAAACTTTTATTTTTTATCATATTTTTAGATGGATTCGACAAAACACACCATTTGAAAATGAAACCAAATAAATTTACTACCAGTATTATCAGCCGAATCGTATTCTGTTTCGTTTTTCAGTGAAATGCATTCAATGCAACGATTCAAAACCTAGATGAAGTACGTGTAATCTGGTGTAATTATTACAGCGTCAAGACAACGGCGATTACATCACCGCAACAACAACCTAAACATGCTATACTAGAAGAACCATGTCTCCAGCTAACATTTCTAATACATGTTACACGACTGATGACGATAACCGCATTGAGAATATTTTCGGATAATATTCATTCATAGTCTGCGCAAAAAAGGAGTGGATTTGCGTTATTTAATCATGATAAGGACTAACCAACAAGATTAAAGGAGCCCAGTCTTCTATATTAGGATTCTTTAGCAATATTTCATATTTAGAATACATATATATGTAAACGAAACTTTCTCGTTTTTTCTATTATATATATATATATATATATATATATATATATATATATATATATATATATATATATATATATATATATATATATATATATATATATATATATATATATACAAACACACACAAACACACACACATATATATATATATGAATATACACACATAAATATATAGATACATATATATATATATTCCACAATGTGAAACACACAGACTGACCAACTTTATAGACATACTACTAAAACCAATTCTCAAACACATACCAAGCCTTGTAAGAGACGATCTGGACCTCTTAAACCACATCCCCAAACATGTCAACAACGGCACTATTATTGTGTCTTTCGATGTAGTGAATCTCTACACAACGATCCCACACCAATACGGACTAGAAGCAATAGGATTCTGGCTAGATAAATATCCCAATGAGATACCTGACAGAATAGAAAACACCTTCATCACCGAGGGATTAAAATTCATCTTACAGAACAACTTTTTTGATTTCGATGGCAGTACTTACAAGCAAATATCGGGGACTGCGATGGGTACAAAAGCCGCTGCGACTTATGCCAACTTAGTCATGGCATACTTAGAAGTCCAGATATATGAACAGTCCAAATCGAAATACGGATTGAACTTCCACAAATATTTATCAGAGAATTGGAAACGCTATTTGGATGATTGTCTCATTCTTTGGTCCCACACACTCGACCAACTGAAGGATTTCAAAAATGTAATAAACGGCATCAATAAACACATCCAATTCACAATGGAATACAGCGATCAACTCCCATTTCTGGACATCTTAATCTTTAAAAAAGACACAAATATTGAAACTTACATACACTACAAACCAACAGATTCCAAACAATACCTGCTATTCACCTCCAACCATCCAAAGCACACGAAGACGAACATTCCTTTTAACCTAGCAAAAAGAATTTGCACAATTGTCTCTAATTATGGAACGCGAAATAAAAGACTTCAAGAATTAATGGAAATTCTACTCGAAAGAGAGTACCCACCATTACTAATAAATAATGGAATAGAAAGGGCTAAAGCAATAGGCATTGTTGAATTACGTAAACAGAAACAAATTCAAGGTACGTCCAATATTCTATCATATATCTCAACACACAACCCAAGAAATGCGGAAGCTTACAAGACTATTCACAAGAACATCCCACTACTAAAACAAAACCCAAGAATGAAAAAAGCCCTTGAAACACACAAAATAATCAAAAGCAAAAGACAACCGAAATCACTCAAAACATTACTCACCAATGCCAAATTACCTACCACAAACCCACAACCAACTGTCAAAAAATGTGGTCGCTCTAATTGTGGAACCTGCACTCATCTCATTGAAGGCAACCCGTATACATTTAAATCAGGACAAAATTTTACTGTAAAAAATCACTTCTCTTGCTCATCAAAAAATCTACTTTATGCCATTAAATGTAAAGGATGCAATGAAGATTATATAGGACAAACTAAACTCACACTCAGAAACAGAATGACAGTTCATCGCCAACAATGACGAGATCCAACCACGAGACAGATACCACTAAGCGCACATCTAGACATATGCGCAAGTAATAAGACACCCAAATTCCAAGTCTTCCCATTTTCCCTTGCGCTAACAATACAACAGAACAAATACGAATAAATAAGGAAAATATGTTTATTCAAAAATATAGACCAGCATTAATTATGGTTTAATATACATTATGTCAACACCATAACATGCTAACCATCCAAACAGACACATACACACACACATAACACCTTCTACTTTAGAAAATAAAAACCCGAACTAAATAAACCTTAACATACGTTTGCGCTGACAATACAACAGAACAAATAAGAATAAGTATGGAAAATATGTTCATTCAAAAATATTCCTACTAAAGGAATCATTTTCCTACACACACACACACACACACACAATATATATATATTCTCTTCATCTTAACATGCTAACCATACTCCCACACACATAACAACCCCCACCCCCACACACACAACTCCCTCCCCCATTTCTACTAATAGAATCACTTTCCTACACACATATATACACACACACAAAATATATATATTCTCTCCATCTTAACATACTCCCACCCACACACATATATATAACACCCATATACACACACACACACAACTCCCTCCCCCATTTCTACTAATAGAATCATCTTCCAATACACACACACACACACACAAGCACACAAATAAACATACATATCTTTACTTTCTTTATTCAATAGAAAATCTGAATTCTGACACCCCAGAGAACTAACCATATTCACTGAACCAGAACAATTCTCCAATCAAATTTCTCTTGACCATTATCTTTTACTTATCATAAAATTCTCTAAAAAGGCTACATAATAGATTTCCAAATAAGGACGCGAAAATTTAATGAAAACTTGTTCACGTGACAGCCATAATTTCATTTATAACCAATCAAATTACGTTTATTAAAAAAAAGCCTTCGTGAGCTCCCTTTTTTTAAAGTAAAATGAAATTCAAACACACACACACAACACACACACACACAAACACACATACACACACACACACACACACACAAGCACACAAATAAACATACATATCTTTACTTTCTTTATTCAATAGAAAATCGGAATTCTGACACCCCAGAGAACTAACCATATTCACTGAACCAGAACCATTCTCCCATCAAATTTCTCTTGACCATTATCTTTTGCTTGTCAAAAAATTCTCTAAAAAGGCTACAGAATAGATTTCCAAATAACGGCGCGTTAAATTTAATGAAAACTTGTTCACGTGACAGGCATAATTTCATTTTTAACCAATCAAATTACGTTTATTAAAAAAAAGCCTTCGTGAGCCCCACCTTTTTTTAAGTAAAAAGAAATTCAAATATGAAAAAACAACCTGTGACCCCCCTTTGTAACGCGAAATGGCGGGAAATTTATTATAATTATTGACCGACGAATCAAATTACTTCTCGAAAAACCTGGCTTTTCGAGCCACTTTTTCCATATAAAACAAGTAACATTCAGAGACCAACCAGATGTGAGAAAAACCACAGACCCTCCATCTCAACTCTACTTTTGAAAAGCAGAAGAACTGCGAAACCGGTATAGGAACCAAATAAATATATATATTTTTTTTAAAATAAGACTCCAGTTGCATTTTCGATTTCATCTTTTTTTCTTTATACTTTCACTCGTGTAGGACACCTCGGTTATTTTTCATTTTGTAAAAAAAACCTCACTTTCTAATATATATATATATATATATATATATATATATATATATATATATATATATATATATATATATATAATATATATATATCAGTTATTTATATATATATATCATATATATATATCAGTTATAAACATTTATATTTGTTGAATTACCAACAAATTGAATATCCCTTCTGCTTATATATATACATATATGTATGTATTCGTGTGTGTGTGTGTGTGTGTGTGTGTGTGTGTGTGAGTGTGTGTGTGTGCGTAACTTTGTCATAATTACGTATTTCAACGACAAACATCTTGCCTCTATTTGAGATTCTAATTTAAGTCTCACCCAATGCCGTATTAGTCTTATATCTTTCGCCTTATGGCGGAGTTGGTATTGGCAATGTGCGTTTATACACCCTATATATATTTTATTGATAGCAAACATCTCTGTGTTTATGAAAATATATTAAAATCCTCATCTACACGAAGTATATTTCGGGACTATTAACATAGTATAACCTATCCCTTTTCAAATGATACCAGTGGGGCAATATCTAATATAGAATTGACGTTATATGATACCAAATCTGTCGGTAATTTTACGTTCATGTCACTGATAAAATAGTCGTTATATACTTCTTTGTAAATAGGACCAGTGCGTTTAAAGAACTGCGAATTTGACGATCAACTTAAGAGTTTCCGTTGTTTATAACAAACGACAAAGGAAATACTTTCGATACCTCTCGTCTAAAGTGATCGGCATATTATTTAATTTTGTTATACTATTAGTTATTAGTCTAATTAAATGTTTCTCTTAAGTTAAGAATATATTTGTGTGGTTGGAAATCTATATGTTTCTGGATAAACTGTCGTCAAGCGGGTATTTGTCATACGCACTGTGTTAATTGCTGAGCTACACTTTTTAATTGCTCCCCTTTGCACAGAGTGATTCATCTAACATATGTAATGTTTTGACTTGTGCGGGAATTGTTTGGTACGAAATAAGTCTCACTCGCTTGTCCAGATGTGCCTTTCTTCAAAGAAAAGACTAGGTCAAGTCGGCTGCTCCTATGTTAGTATGCAATGGATTGAAAGAACATCCAGAGTGCCTCATGTTATTCTTTTAGTTCCACCTTTCTTATGTGACCACTCAAAACGCTGTTAATGTATTCAGAGTAACACGCTGGAATCAGTCCTCAGAACCTAACTCACTAATAGCTAAAGATAACGCTATTGCCTTTGGCCAATCTATTCCGCTTCTCAAAGCGGTTTATCTATGTCTGGCTGCTACATATGCTTCACCACTTCTGAGTAATTGGAAATAGATGGAAATAGTGTCCAAAGAGAGAATAATCGTCTTATACACTTCTAAGGCGTTAACCTTTAGATATGACTCAATATCAAAATGGATTACTGGACTTTTCATTAAAATAATTCTATGCTATAGATGAAAGTGTTTAGAATTGTTTAATTAGTTAATCCGAAATATATTAGATCGTAAAATATGTTTGGGTAAATGTATGTTTATTCGTACAGCAGTGTTACTTTCACTGACCTCATCTCACATTAATACTTCGCTATTGCTGCATTTATCTTATGTTAAATAAATTAATTTTCATGGCAAAATGAACATACAATTAAGAGTGATATATTATATTCAAAGCAATGCAATTTAGTATCATATATCTGCATATTATGATGAATTAAACACTATAGGTAAATCTCTTTATGAACAGTCCAGCTATTTCAAAGGAAGTGAGAGATAGGTCAAGCACAATATCATATAAATCAATGCACAAATAATAGACACGCATCAACATTAGGACGAAATTAAGGATAAATCAAGTTATATGAATAGCTATAAGATGGGGAAATATGAATACGTAAGGAAATAACACATATTGGTACGAAATGTCGACCAGCTAAAATGTGAAAACCCCTTACAAACACATACTAACACGAGAATAGTTTGCTTATGGTTAACGTTCGTTAGTATGAGTTACTCCACTTAGGCGTTCACGTTAGAATACCCACTTATATATATTTCTGTATATAGGCAAATAGACAATCTCTTTCGGTTTTCTTTCACTTTGCTCACTTTGCACTTATAGAAATAGACACATATAATATATATATATATATATATATATATATATATATATATATATATATATATATATATATATATATATATATATATATATATATATATATATATTTAATATAGAAATGGCTTCTACAGCACTAGAACTGTTTCATTCGGATGTGGTGTTTCTTACCTGTGGTTACTGTGGTTTCTTACCTGTGGTACTGAAGTACGGAAATAATGTAATAATGAATATTCATGCATATATCCCTGTGAGAAGCAAGTGAAATTCCAAAGTAATTACACTCATTATTTGGCTTAATAAGATGAATACACACACACACACACACACACACACACACACACACACACACACACACACACACACACACACACACACACACACACACACACACATACACACACGCAACCAAACACACAAACATACACACAAACATTCACACAATCATACACACACACACACTCATATATATATATATATATAATAATGTTAAGGTATCAGAACATATGTACGGTATATGATGAATGTGCTTAAAGAAAGCTCTATTAAAAAAAGCTCTATTGAACGGAATCGATAATTGGTAACCGATAGTCGATGGCGTAGTTCGATTTTGCTTTTGACTAGATCTTTTGGACTATGAAACATTACTTTTAGGAAAATATTGCTTTTTCATCCTTAAAGTATGTATTCTTTCCTGAAAATTATTTGTATTATATATAAGTGCAAAATAATGTGTTGCTCCCTCAATATATGAGTCTTTCTCTCGCTCTAATAATATCTTTTAAATTTGAATTATTGATGCTCTGAACTAAATTATAGTTATTTAATGATAATCGTGGTTATCATACATAGTAAATATATGTTGATACCTTAACATTGTGTGTTGCTGTTTTAGGTTTAATTTGTTGAGTTGATCCAACTGTGAGTGTTATTTCGCTGCTCTTTCTAGCCCATAAAATGTCCAATTGTATATCAATCTTCCCTCGCCATTAATCAATTTGTGATCTCATATGGAGTAGAAGCTTATAGAAACTCTCTGATCACCGAACTATACATTCTATCGAGTAACGTTACTTAAAAAACCCTTCGGAGGAACCAAATGTCGCCCGTTTGTATTTGCGATCGTATTCTTTCGGTCCTTACCGAAGATTCCTGACTATAAGTAAGTGTTGGCACGAATACCGAATACAAGATAGCAATTTTGGCTTTTAAACCTAGCTCCCTTCTTTTGATTACTTAATTCCGAAGCTGACTCATTACTGCACCATTCCAGCTATTCTTACACTTAATTCTGTCTCCTGCTTTTCACTACATGTGAACATAACCCCGAGATACTTGAACTTCTCCACCTGCTTCAGTGGAACTCCATTTACATGTAGAGTGCACTGCGCAGAGTTCCTTGAAAGGTCGAATGTCTCAGTTTTCGCAGCACTGATGTTCATTCCCGCCATGGAGCACTCAGCTTTAAACCAATCACGTAGAAGACGA
>OZ024741.1:100098535-100106035 GCA_964016885.1 Eledone cirrhosa
GAGATTAAAAACCTTTTTTGTATAGCAAACCATGTCAACCTTCTTTCCTGATTTATATATATATATATATATATATATATAGTGGTGGAACACTGGAAGGTAATATCCGTAGTGATAGAGCACTCAGTCCAAGGGACGAGTCAGGTAGAAGTGGTTACACAACAGTTAGTTCACCATACCTAGAACAATTGTTTCACCTTAGAGGAAGATCTGCTAAGGTGAAACCATTGATCCGCTAAGGTGAAGCAACGAAAAGTGAGGAAGAAGGAGTCAAGTCCCAAATTTCCATGAATATAAGTTCGGTGAAATCGTGAACGAGAGAGAATAAAGACCATCAAACCTAGTTGAAATGTGAGCAAGGAAGGAATTTCGCACATGTCTAATGGGAGGAAGAAGGGGTCTAGTTCCTGAATTCGGTGAACATAAGTTCTGTGAAATCGTAGACGAGAGAGAGAAAAAAGGCGAACAAGCGTGCGAAAGAAAAGAATTACGCACAGGTCAAACGGGAAGAAGGAGGAGGAGGAGAGGTAGTAACAGAGAGTGAGTGAAGAGTGAGGAAGAGGCTAACAGAGAGAGTGACTGTTAGAGAGGGTAAAGATACAGAGAAAGAGGAAGCAGTAAGAACGAAATAGACGGGTCACAACGGGGAAAAAAATATGTGTAAATATGAGAATAAACGTGCTGCGTGGTTGCTAATGGGTTACATATGAATATATCACTTCATGATTCCTTTTGTTGTTTTAGAATTTTTTAGCTTTCTAAATTAATTTGTTAATTCTATTTCCAACCATTTCGTTTCTCTTGAAAGTATTTTCCATTATCAACCCACCCTAGATTTATTTTTAAAAATCTCTGACGTAATTACATTTTACCAATGAACTAAAGTGGTAACCACCAAAGTTGTTTCCATATTTCAATACCTGGCCCTGAGTATTTCGTCTTTGTTATGATTCGTGGATAATGCAGTAAAATAAATCTTATATTTTCATGAATTTGTGCAAATCGACTTGGCTTACCTTTTCCACTAGAGTAAAGTTCTATTCATCAAAACTTATGTGCTCCTTGTAATTTAAATCATCTTATGGTTCTGTAAAAGAACCATCTACAGAGGGGTGCGTGGTTTAGTGGTTATAGAATTGGATTCACAATCGTGATGTATTGAGTTTGATTTCCAGAGCTAGAGATGCGTTATGTCCTTCAGCAAGACACTTTATTTTATGTTGCTCCTTGTGCCAGGAGTTCCAGCAGGTAGATAATATCTCCAATGGAAAGACCAATGAAAATATTGTTCCCTGAGCCCGACTTTATGCGTTCGGGGATCCTATTGATCGTCCCTTTTCTACAGAGAGGTAGGATAACAGTACAGTTTTAAATTCCATTAGTTTACGCACCTTAAATACCGAGCATTGTCGAGATTAAACGTCTCATTATTGGATAAACTGGCATTTCCTTCAAATGTTAACTTCCTAATGCACAAGTAAAAACTTTGTCACGAAGTGCTTTGGGTGTTCAATATATTAACCTTTCTGTCTTGCATTGTTTGGCGATTGATGGGTATTTCCAAATAAATATTATATAAGTAACGTAACATTTGCCACCTTTATTGATTATCTTGATTACTTGATTATAGGGACTTATTACCCTGAAACGATAACAAAATAAACATTTCTAATTATAATATAAATCTTCGCAAATCAACTAAAGAAATAATAACGAATAATTGTTTTTATATTTGGCACAAGGCCAGTAATTTGAAGGGAAAGAAAAAGACGATTAAATTGACCCCAGTGTTTTATTTTATCAATCCCGTAAGGATAATAAAATTAGTAAGGAGTCCTATATATTCCATTGTGGTAGGTCGCACTTGCACTATTTAAAATATAATGCTGTTGTTAAAAACTGAACATCTTTGTATGATTATTTCATGAGTCATTCCTGTGTTCAGATCATCATTAACATATTTCTCTGCATATTTCTTGTTTCAACATAATGTCATAATGGAGCTGAGATATTTAAAAGGATAGGAAATTTTCAGGACCATGAAGAATTTCGGAGTTATTTAAAAGCAATATTATTCCCATAAAAAAATTATCAATGAAATAAGTTGGGATCACGAATAACTTAAAATCCTCGTAATATTGCCAAATAATATCAACAAAAGCAATTGAAATAATATTATAAAATAATCATGGTTGATGTAACATCTCAAAATAGACATGCTTCAATAGTTTAATACCCAACTTATTTTATAATACCATTACAATTCAATAACTCCTCAAGCTTCACTGCAACAGGATAATATTTCCTGTAACCGACAATTTTCGAAATAAATTAGTTCACATTAGACAGATTAATGCAATGTCTCATTTTCATTCAACAAATTCCTCATAATAGAAATGTCAAAGTCAGACTTTTTCTCGTTTACGTATGCACTGCTATCACTGACGGTATTTGAGTTGAAAGTACAGACTTCTTAAATGAAATGATTTTAACCAATAGGCCTCTTCTTAAGAATCCTAATGTGTAGAGAACATCTCCATTTCACTTCATGTCATACTGATGAGGTCTTAGAAACATTATCAGCTGAGACTAACGCGTCTCTTTAATCTTTACAAAAAAAAAAAAAAAAAAAAAAAACTCAACACAACTGGGGTTTTACGTGCTAGAAATTGCAATCAAATATATTTCAAAACACATCGTATCGATACTACATTGAATAAAATAATCACGCGTAAACTGTGTCTGATATAATTCTTCTAACATTTTAACATTGTGTGTCTGAAATAATGGACGTGATATTTATAACTGGAATGATTTAAATCTATGTTTTCTCTATTAGGGGAAGCGCAAGGTTAAACAATGACAAAACATATAATTATAATGATGTTCTGCTTACCTCTGGAAAGAATAATGTATTATCTTTCTGGAATACATCAATGCCTTTGATAGAGGTAATCTTTACTTACCAATGCAATCCAACAAGGTCGTTTAATCTGCTTATCTGGCGCACTCATTTATTTTGCAGGCAAGTGCTTGATCGCAACATTCATTTATTTATTATAACATTTGTTTCAGTTTGAAAGGGCGATATGCGCAGACATAAAGGACATCCCCCACACACACAGGCCTGCACAAACGTACCTCCCCATATATATATATAAATGGATAGATACATGTTAGTATCCATAGTGAATTGAATATGAGAGTTTATATAATATCTAATTGAGGAGATTTTAATATAAATATATAGTATATAGGTCCAATTGTCGGAGTCCGGAGGTCCGGAGGTTAATCAGTAGGAGTCCACGTAAGTGTGGAAGTATAAATAAAAACAACAAGAAATGAATAAACAAGAGGATGCAATAACATGAAGTGTATTAGTTTCACGCTTGGAGGAAGAAGAATGAGTTACAAAGTCAATGCATTAGGAAAAATACAAAAGGAAAAGTACAAAGAAAATAATAAAAAAAAAAACATGAAACTTATTTTTTAGTTTTTCTATTTACTTTTATTTTTATGTTGTCTTTTTCTTGTTGAAGGGCAAATGCCAGATACGTTGACTATGTCATTCATTCTACTTCCTCCAAGCTTAAAGCTAATACATTTCATATTATTGCATGCTCATGTTTGTTCGTTTCTTGTTACCTTGTTTTACATACATAGGCAGATGGCTTATTGGTTACTGCGTCGGGCTAACAAACGTGGGGTTGTGAGTTCGATTCTCAGACCTGTCTTTGTGTTGTGCCCTTCAGCCTGACATATTATTTAACGTTGCGCCAGTTCACTCAGGTTGCGACGTCACTAGTGCCAAGCTGTATCGGCCCTTGACTTTCCCTTGGCCAACTTCAGTGGCATAGGGAGGGGGAAATGGCATGCATGGCCGACTGGTGAGCTTACGCAAATAACCTTTCCCGTACTTGAGCCTCAGAGGGAACATTTCTAGGTGCAAATCCCGTGGTCATTCGAGATCGAAGGTGGGGGGTTCTTTACTCTTAAGCTCTTATATATATATACACGTGTGTGTGTGTTTATATATTGATGTAATTTAACCGGAATTTGCGCGATTGAAGATCTACCCACTACCTTCAGCCTTAGAAGTATCAGGGGTCCTTGCTGTTACCAGTAGGCATGCCTTTTGAAAAGTTTCAAAAAGTGGTACTGGGCTTATTTTTTTTACCCAGCCTTGGTAATTCCTTGAGATAGTACCTAATGCTCCTTTGACTTTGGTCTCATGACAATTCCAAATTACTCTCAGTTCCCACTTTAGATTCTAGCATCGTTTAATTTTCTCCTTTTCTTTTTCTTTCATTCTTGTATCAAAGGGATAAGCTACATCTATAATCAGGCAATATATTTTCCTTGTCAAAATGTACCAGTTCAGGTATATTGTTTTCTAATTCTGCGTTATGCATATAACATATCTCAGGGGGAAGGTTAATGTTTGAGTTTCTCTGTGGATCCTTTTTTCCTGTTATCAATTCACCATAGACACTACAGAACAGGCTAGCCTCCTCCTTGTCAATATGATGATTCATCCAAATCATTTTAAGAGCTTCGTCATGCACAACACGTAACATTCTCTCTGTATGAATAAACAGATTTTGTTTCCTTCAAGAAGATGCCATAAAGAGCTTTTACATAGACGTAGTTCATCCCTTCGTTGTTACTTCTTTCTTGGAGAAACCCTGGTCGATTATCACCCCATTCAATGCAACCTTAACCATTGGCTCGCTACTCTCGAACACATATTTATATAAACAGCTCATCTCCATCTGAACATAGTCATCAACGGTGATAAGACCTCTCCCACCTTCAGATATTAAGTACATTCGATCAACATCACCCTTCTTTTAAAATATACTGAAGGTAGTCATAACTGTCCTTGTTTTATATCCAGTTCTTTTTGCTCATTTACTTTCCTTTTAAGAATTCCCGCATTGTACATAATAATGCTTTCTTTATTAGCCACAAAGGGTCCACATTAAGGAGATATTAAAGACGGTACAGGACGATACAATGTGGGTTTTGGGGTTTTGTGTGTAAAATAAAATTCATCACAGACATAACAAAATAATTATTAAAACAATCAAACATGACAAATTCCGCAAAGGTGAGGAGATTCGAAGGGGTTTTCATGGAGAAAGCCCACAAAAGATACGGTCACCTTGACCACTAGGGCAAGTGCCCTCACACAGTTTTTCTCCTTGAATACTACAAGAACACGCTCAGAGCAGCCCCATTTACACCTCTTGCCTCTATCACCCACCCTTCAACAAACTGGCTAGAAAGGAGCACCTCCCTCTCCACCCTGAAATCTGAAAAAGTTATTGAGAGCGTTGCCGAAGAGAAAAGTTCCAATTTTCAACCCTTTCAGACGCGTCCACCATATGACCTATTTCACATGGCCACCAGGCAATTAAAACTGCTTGGTCTCACTGGTTAAAGGAGGGTGGCGGGGTAATCGTCATGATGGACTCAGCTGATAGCTAGATCCATCCTACGCGCGAGAGAATATGTTCGACATAAACTCACATGTAAGTGATATTCGGACACTGGATGTTATCTAACTCCAAAATACCAAAATACGTATATCCTTCATCAGTATCGATCTCCTTCATCACGTCTCATGCTGGTATCTTGAATCCTTCGCTTCTCTTCAATTTTCCTTTTCTCGTCACTTGGATCCTACACCTGTTCACAAATTCCAATACATTATCATTGCTGAAAATATGGACAGTGCTAACAAGTACATCCAACTCCTCCTCGTTTTTCTCGAAGACTTTTAGATCGACCATGAAGAGGACATGGTTGATGGTAAGCTCTTTTGTTCCCAGTTCGTATCCTGCCTTTAATCTTCGGAATACGAGGGACAATGGTATGAAGGTTAGGACAAACCATAAAAGATACAGACTATCTCCTTGGAAGATATCTCTTTTGATTTTCAATCCTCCACAGGATTCTTCTCCTGATGTTGACTTTGTCTCCCAGTTCTTCATGCTATGGCTTACTAGCAGTCAGATGTTTTCTGCCTCAGTGAAGGGTTTTAGGCATGGTTATCAAAGAATGAGGAATAAAATCGAATACCTTCTTTTAATCTATCCATCCCATGCAAAGGCCATTACGTTTCCTCTTGTAGTTATTTATCATTTTGTCAAATATTAACTGGTCTTTTATACGAAGGGACTTCTTTCGGCATCCATTCTGTTCGCGGTGGCTTGTCAGTATCAGTAGAGCGTCAGACACCATGCTTTGCCGCTTAGAGTTACCGCGCATTAAGATTTGAGTACAAATCTCGGCGAGCTTGGCTTTGCCTTTCATCCTTACGGGGTTGATGAGATAGTCACGCTCTGGGGTCAATTTAATCGACTTTAATGCCCCCCCCCAAAAAAAAAAATTGCTGACCGTGTGCCTAAATAGGAAAACATTAATATTTTTATTTTTTATTCATTTTTTTTTAAGGCTTATAAATATGTAGACCAGTATTGAAATAGAGCTAAGTGTGCGATATATATAGGTTTGAAAGTATATACACCAGCCAAGTATATATATTATACTATGTCCTTATTCACGATCTCTGATACGATTGTACCATATACAGATTCAGACTTAAGTGTATCCCTGTGTCAGATATTTGTTCCACTGTGGAAATGTTGATAACAATATCGTGCAACATAGAAACGATCGCATGAAACTACACTCATGAAAACAAACATTATATGTATATCTGCGTGTAAATCTCTATACGGCTATGTATTTGTGTGTATTTCAGTTGAAAGATTTCTTCTATTATTTCATTATAATTTAATAAAGGAAACAAAATCCGAATAGAAACAAGGGAAGAGCAAAGTGACTCTCCTGACACGCATATGTACACGCACAAAATGCTCACATAGACAAAGACATAGCCAGAAACCTCCACGTACATAAATGTGTCTGTGTGAGGGGCATGTAAGTGTGGTAGAGTGTGTATGTGTGTAATGGCGGGTGAAGATATAATGGTTTCAGTGATAAATCAATAAGTAATTTAGTTTATATAATCAGCTACATTTGAGACCGATAGATTTCCATAATTACCGTGGTTCGCCTGTAGTGTGCCAAGCTTCGGAAATAGATACGTAGAGTTACTTACAGACACAGCATTAATTATAATGAGGAATATTCAGATATTTATTTCCATTATAAATTTGATGATAAAATTTAACATTATATTTCTACTGAAGATAAATTTACGTTTGTACATACATACATACATACATACATACATACATATGGACCAGTTTACAGAACAAGTTGCGTATGGGTACCTGAGACGAAACAGACAGACCATACAGGGGATAAATCATTCAAAAAGCATGGCATGGAGTTCCGACAAGTTTATGATATCCCACCTTGAAGGATATTTTTATGCAATACAGGAACAAAAAATCGTTACCTAATATCTGCTACACAAAAGAGGAGGGCTATCGATTGACAATAAATGTAGGCTATGTAAAACAAAGA
>OZ024741.1:100116035-100123535 GCA_964016885.1 Eledone cirrhosa
TGAGAAAACAACACCAAATACCAGCCCGGGGCATATCACTTTTAGACCAGAATGCCGGATTCACTGATGAGTGAGAGTTTGATCTTAATTAGGTTCTTTGCAACGGAGAACATAATCTCCATATAGTGGATTTTGCTCCTATTTAGCGCACATCATCAATTGACCTTCATATCTTGTGTCTTTAATAGGAGAATCGCTAGCATTTTCCAAATGTATCCCCAATTCTACTCCAAATTTCCTATTTTTCCTTCTCATTGAATGTAATAACCGCTTCTTTCTTTCGTGATTTGCAAACATTTTTCATCATCCAGTCATCTGTAGTTTTAAGTTAATTTTTCTTTTTCAATCGTTGATACTATGCAAGCTCATTTGTTGCAAATATATTATTTTGTGACTTGAACGCAGTTTTCAAGACATCATGTACTCTTCTTTAGAAATTCCTTCCTGATTCTGTTTTTATGCGGGCGTGGTGAATACCTTGCCATTCATTGATCCCTCGATGTCTGCTTGTTGGTTCCTGTTCTAGATCTTTAATTTCCATTGAGTTAGTGTTTTTCATTCTGCCTTTCTCGAATGTTGCTTTGGCACATTTTTTGAATCCAAACTCCATCATAACTTCATCGCTGAGCACCTTAATTCTGCTCGACAATCCTTCCAATCCGCTGTCAATTTTGGCATACAGTTCCACGTCATTCATTTAAAACAGATAATTTATGTTTTTGCTGTCTATTTTGTAGCCGGAATTTGCTTATTTAGCGCTAGAGACAGCGATGTAAATGCAATGCAAAATATCAGAAAAAAGAACGAATCACTTTGAAAAATACCACAAATAATACTTATGCTGCTAGAATCTATAGTTCCATTACTGTGTGGCAGTGATAGCTTTGTATTCCATACAGTCATGTTATATTTCAGGAAATTTGATATTACTGGAGATATTTTCAGAGCATACAAATTTTCAGAATCCATGCGTGGGTACTACTATCAAATGTTTCTTTATAATCAATCCCAGCAATACTCAAATTTCTCTGTTTGTTATGACAGTTTTCCAGAATCATACAGTTAATGAGAATTTGGTGTTTGCAACAATAAGCCCCACAGCGACAACTTACCTAATCAATAGGAAAAATAGAATTTTCATCCATAAATTTGTAGGTTGTCACAGTTATGATTGAGAGGAGAATAATGTATTGTGTGGGCAGGCAAGCGATATGACAATATTTTTTTGGAATATTTGTCCGTCAATTTTGGCAAGGTATATGTTACATCTTGTGTAACCAATCAGAAGTTTTCTCAGGATTGTGCATAATTTCGTAATAATATCTTATCAACATATCATAGGTCGACGTTAGAGAATAGAAGCAGAAGTTTGGCACTTTATCAATGCCAGATGATTTCCATTTGTTGACTTTCTATATTTCTTACTCCAGTTCTTCCATAGTTATATATTAACAAGCCTACCTTTTGAAATTATGGTATATATCTTCCATGTTCTTTATCTATTCTGCATTCACATTATAAATTTTTTCTCTACGCTACAATGTTTTGCAAAATGCTTCAATTACATGAATTGAAGATTCCATTACTTGAATTTTCTGTATCTCAGTTATGCTGTAAAACTTCTTTTGCATCTGACTTTAACAGCTTATTTTGCTCGTAAAAATAGTTCAATTTTGAAACTTTCTGATTATTTGAACTTTCGACTGCACTTTAGTGTCAATAAATTAAATATTAGTCGAGTACTGTCGCCGAAGTAATTAACTTCTCACTCCAACCCCAAATTGCTGGTTTTGTGCTAAAATTAAAAATGATATTTATGAATTGTATATGTGTATGTTTGGGTCTCTGCGGAGATGGGTTAATTTAGTACAAATCAACGATGACGACAGTGACAACGATGATAAGGACGACAACGACGACGAAGAAGAAGAAGAAGAAGAAGAAGAAGAAGAAGAAGACATTAAAGGGAAGTAGCTTGTGCTATTGTTGCGCTTAGTGATAAGGAAGATAATGTAGATGAAGATAAGACTGGTGAAATATACCACAGTTGCTGAATGATGATGATGGTGATGATGATGAAGATGGTTGTGATGATGATGATGATAACAATTTAAGATAAGCACATGTAGGAAGGACACAAATCAAAAGAAAAAACAACTTTTTCTATAATGGCAACCGAGACAAAAAATAAGCAACAACGCAGTAACAACAATAAAAAGAAAAATGTTGATGACATGAAAAGAAATAAAACAAATTAAATAGTTGATATATTTGAAATGAAAAATAAATAATACCCAACTGCATCTTGCCTGCAAGCTATCATCTGAAAGCCCTACCGATATATTGCAAATAGAAAACGCACCGCCGCTTTTCTCTTATCTTTTGCCATTGTTTTATGACAACCCCCTTACCTTTATATATACAGAATAACCCGTACTTTCTTCGGATCTATTTATTTGCATATACATGTCTTTGTGTATTTATAAAGGGTTTGTCTTTAAGAATTCCTATTTTTCTGTATACATGTGTTTGACGATAAAATAATGTGATAAGGGATGCATACGAGCGAGCGCACATATATGTACGAATATGTATATATATATATATATATATATGTATATTCGTATATATATCCGTATATATATATATGCATATATACATATGTATTTCTCTATGTGTGTATATATATATATGCACATAAATAGATACGTAAACAAATAGATATATACTTTCATACAGACGTGTGGGCGCTCGCGATAAACACATGTTGAGAGAAAACCTACCATATTCTCTTCCCCCGGGCGAAATAGTTGTGGCATTAAACAACACTAGATACGTCGGAGTAACTCACATTAACAATGTGAGCTTCTGTGTTAACGTAAACAACTGAATTGTCATGGCCCACAGCATATCTTCCTAAATCCTTATGGAGGAATTTTTCTCGAGATTAATATTATGGAGTTGCACAAGTACTATCCATTTGTCAATATATCGATAAAATCAAAGGTTATTTTCGCTTTGAAATGATCGGAAAACAATGGTTCAAATAATAAACCTTTCTTATTCATATTCATCGTTCAACCTTATGAATATATTAAGTCTAATCGGTTCGTTGTAACTTATTCTATTCTATTTTTCCTCGATTACTCACTTGCCTGTTCCATTGTCCTTTCACCTCCACCATTCGTTTTTTTGTCTTTGTTCCTCTCTCCTCAATACTTTTCCTTTTTTTTTCTTTCCCTCACGGCATTTTGATCGATTTTGCCTTGGACGTGCCGCTGATCGCTTTTGATGTCCTGTTTTAAGCGCCGAAACATCTAAGTTCTGCCGTTCACAGCTGATGAAGCGTTTTTTCTCTTGTTTCGTCCATATTACCATCTTAAGCCCTTGTTTACAGTAACCACACAGCTCGCTTCGTTTCTTGTAATTTCATATATATATATATATATATATATATATATATATATATACAAGGAAATAGAGGGGGAGAGACAGAGGATGAGAGAAAGTGAGAGGGAGAGAGAGGTGTGAGTGAGTGAGAGAGAGAGAGAGAGAGAGAGAGAGAGGGAGAGAGAGAGAGAGTGAGTGAGAGACAGAGATTGGGAGTTACTAGTTTAGAGTAGTAAGACCATGTTCAACTTCGTACATACACTTCTAAACGACGTTAGCTAAGCCATCGGCCAGTAACTGTTTACAATATATATACGTATGTATATAACGTTAGTTCAACAACAAATTACCAAACCATACTCTAGGACCCAACGGATACTTGGGTGAAGAGTGCGCCTACGAGTTTGATTTGCTAATCTCTTGTGGAACAAACTTTATACCGACTTCGTCCTATGAACTGAGTGCTCTACTTACTGCGGATATAACCTCGAGCTGGCCAGCCGCAGGTGTGAGCCCCGCGAGTTGGAGTGGCTTTTCCAGCGCGTCTCCCTTGCCGTCCCCCGGGGAAGCACCTTCTCCATTCTGTCCGCCGGGGCTGTGGGGAGACAAGCCGGTTATATTACGAATTCTGTTGAATAGTCCTATATATTGTGTAGTCACCTAATTTTATATAGTTGTTATAGTTGTTGTCAGAGTGACATATATATACTATATTGTGTATGTGCCTCCCATTTCTATTTTATTCAATGTATTGAAACAATCACCTATATAGATGACCGCGTTCGACTGGAAACTGGAATGTCTCTAAACGCCACAGCACTCAGCCAATCGGTCAGTGTGATAGGTGGAGAGTCCAACGTAGCTGTATAGAAATGTTTGGTGGCGGGTAAAAACGACGACGTTCTTGGGGAGACTGTAGTGATCAATGAAAATCAACTAGCCACTCTTTTTAAGAGAACTTTCAGTCTCAGCCCCTCCCCCACAATTGCTGGCCTTGTGCCTATATATGAAACCATTAGCAGTATCGGTAGAGGGTCGGACTCCATGCTTTGAAGCATAGAGTTCCGGCTCGTTATGATCTGAGCTCAAATCCCGCCGAGGTTAACTTTGCCTTTCATCCTTATGGGGTCGATAAAATAAAGTACCAGTCACGCACTGGAGTCGATTTAATCGACTTTCCTCTCCCCCCAAATTACTGGCCTTGTGCCTATATAAGGAACCATTATTATTAATAATAGCGGTGGAAGGCGGTGGATTGGCAGTATCGGTAGAGGGTCGGACGCCATGCTTTCCAGCATAGTTACGTCTCTTTACGATCTCAGTTCAAATCCCGCCGAGGTTGACTTTGCCTTTCATCCTTACGGGGTCGATAAAATAAAGTACCAGTAATGCACTGGGTAATTGCTGGCCTTGTGCCTAACGTAGAAACAATTATTAATAATGGGTGGTGGATTGGCAGTATCGGTAGAGAGTCGGATGCCATGCTTTGCGGCATAGAGTTACGACCCTTTGTGGTCTGAGTTCAAATCCCGCCGAGGTTAACTTTGCCTTTCATCCTTACGGGGTCGATAAAATAAAGTACCAGTAATACACTGGGAAAATTGCTGGCCTTCTGCCTAAAGTAGAAACAATTATTATTAATAATGATAATAATTGTTTCTACTTTAGGCACAAGGTCAGCAAATACCCAGTGCATTACTGGTACTTTAAAAATATTGTTGTTTACGTAGTTGTTTTCATGATTACTGGATCTTCAGTTGTCATTTTAAAAGAGCATACACACACACACACACACACACACACACACACACACACACACACACACACACACACACACACACACCTATATATATATATTTATATATATATGTGTGTGTGTGTGTCTGTGTGTTTATATCAGTATTTTTACGTACCTTTGTGACACTTTGTCGGCATATGAATCATAGGCCTTCTGTTCTTTCTGATGTGGCTTTCTGTGAAAATATATTTATATTTTACACATATGAATCCATCCATATTATGCACAGGGATTGTATCGTTCCCATATGTATATCAGACTTTTGGCATTATGTTATTGGAAGTCAGTTTCTGTATATGTAATATTTACATCAAAGCTTTTCCTATTGTTTTCTTTGCGTTTATTTGTAGCATGCTAACTTCTGGCGAGACCTAATACCCTCTATTTATAAGTTTACATGGCATTTGACGGGCATGCCGTTTCCATGTATTGTGGGTCTCAATTTTGAAACAAGTAAGCTCTTGCTAGGAATATTCAAGATGTTAAACTGATAATATTAGTTAGTAATAGTTGATCTAAGTCAAAAGTTCATTAGCGGAAATTATATTTCTTCACCCAGTCTGCAAGAAACATCGGCTAAATCTGTCCCAAACGACACTCTAACACATTAAAAAGTAAGCTAATAAAAGGCAACGTCTTCATAATTTACTATAGAAGTCAGAATTGCTGTGGTTCAATGCATTTCATCATAGTTCTGCTTGCTGAGGATTTAAAAAAAAGGAGATAAACAACAACAACAACATGAGCTACAGCAATTTGAGTATGTGTAAGTGTATATGTATGTATGTATGTATGAATTTATTTATATATGAACGTATGTATGAAAGTACCTCATTCACCTTCATATTTGATTGCATGCACTTTTTAGAGTACACATTTCGATAAAAATAATCATAAAGGTGCAAACATAGCCATGTAGTGAAGAAGGTAGTTTTGCATTAAATATACAGTGGCCTAGATTTGATTATCTTGCATTTGTCATATTTGTCTTATATCTATAATCAAACAGCTGTATGTACAACTCCAATATCAATGGCTGCCACCTCACATATTTAATACTGAAGATGGCAAGAAAGGCACAAACCTTCCTTATTGTATTATTGATGTAAATAAAGAAGAATATATTATCAAACACAAACACGTACACACACACACACTCACACTCACGCACACACACACTCACACACATATATATATATATATATATATATATATATATATATATATATATATATATTTACTTATTTAGATCTTATTTCATGTAACAATAAGAGTATCATACCGGCCCGGATGGGTTTGAAATATAAACTGATACACATGAGATTAAATAAAGATATAAAGATATGGCTGTTACACTTTTGTATATTCACCAATCTCCAAATATATATTTATATATTCAATTTACATATTCTTTGATTTTAGTATGCCCAAAGGTAACCCTCACATTAATGTTGAGCTTATAACATATTTTCCTCACATATGTGGCAACATATTAAGCTTTTAATATATACAGTTGTATATATATACAATGTATTGTATGAATTCTGGCCAAATTTACACATTTTCTGTAGGCAAGCAGAATGAAGGCGTGAGAAACATCAACTATGTTGCTCATGCTTTGAAATATATGTGTATGCAAAATAATAGAGCTATTGTTATGATGCCCACCCAAAGCATATCACATAAACCTCGTTACTGGAAACAATTCTGCCATAATGGAATTCAACATTATAAAAGATACTGAAAAACAGAGAAAGTTCATTAGAAAATTGATAAATGCCTTGTGTGAATGGGCTATTGAAAAGAAAATTAATTTGATAATCATAGAAATACTTGAAGCATCCTAATGTTTCAAGAAGTTTAACAATAACACATAAAGGAAACGTTTCCTAAGGATAGATGAACATTTATCCTCTAGATATAAAAGCTGTCTATTCAGTGGGAAAGACAAATATGAATAAAATGTATTTTAAGAACCTATGGCGATAGATATAAAATTATCTAATGAAAGTGTATCAGTTCTTGCAGAATTTACACTAAACTTTAATATTTTCTCTACACTAAAACTTTGACTGATCTGAGATAAACTTCAAGAGAACAAAAATCAAGTTATGCAATAAACGGGCCTGCTAATTCAGTGACTGAAAATGTTACATCCTCAATAGTTAACAACAAGATCTTTACTATGCGCAAACTATTCCAATGCTATATCATACATAACATATTGTCATGCAAGTGGAAATAATTTTAAATATGCCAAATATACTTGTGCAACTATCAGTTTTAGGCGTTTATGTAACAATTATGAGAAA